>JAGFNQ010006308.1:1160998-1377376 GCA_024364735.1 Boesenbergia rotunda
AGTAGAATAGAATCATTCTTTTTTTCTGCTTTAATTGAAAATGTTTTAATTGATTTTAAAATAAGTTCTTTGTTAAAAATGTTTTACTTTGATTTTTTTTTACTTAGTTTTATTTCAAAAACTACCCCCCTTCAAAATTAAGGTTTTTCTTCGAAATGGAATTAGCCTAGGCTCTAACCCTAGAATTGCATGCACCTATAGACTTAGAAGCCAGCATCTCACAAGCACCTTAGGATACTTTTGATTGATAACCTAGAAAGGGTTGAGATGCTTAGGTCTTTGCCTCAATTCAAGATGATTTAAGTCAGTGCATCGGCAGCAATTGGGGCACTAAATGAACAGCAATCAGGTCAAGTGTCAAGTTTAGACAATCTAACTTGAACAATGCACTTAACTTGACTAACTCTAGCAAAAGCTACTGTTTATAACAGTTAGTGAGTAGCTAAATGGGTTAGACAGGTCCCTAAAAGATTTAACCAGACTTAGGTCCTAGCTCAATTCAGTACAGCAAATGCTTTATTATTTCAAATATCTTTTTGTGCATTTTTTTGATATATGTCAAAGGGGGAGAGTTGGAAAGGAAACAGGGAACAAAAATGTTTTTCCAAAATTTCTAACTCTGAAAGCTCAATTTGTTTTGCTTAAAATTTTTTTTTGCTTAAAATTTTTTTTGCTCTAAATTGCTATTAATTTTTTTTGCTTAAAATATTCTCTGAAAAGCTTTTTCTAAAGTCTGAAATTTTTTTCCAAATCCTGAAAAATTTTCTAAGTCTGAAAAAGTCTTCCAAGTCTCAAATTTTTTTAAAAACAAGAGTCTTCAAAAACTGAAAAAGTCTAAAGTTTAAAAAGTTTTCCTAAAACTCAAAATTTGCTAAAATGTGAAAACTTCTTCAAACTTAGAACATTTCTTGAAAAATTCAGCTAATACTTAAAAAGTTTTTCGATAATAAAATTTTCTAAGTATTTAAACTAAAACCACCTACTTTTGAAAAACCTAGGGGGAGATTACTTCTAGGGGGAGGGAATCCAACTTAGGATTTCAATTTCAGCATTTTTTTCCCTTAACCTTTTGAACTAGGTTGCCATATATCAAAAAGGGGGAGATTGTTGGTGCAGATTGCACCCAAGTCAAACCTGTGTTTTGATATTGACAAAAGGGTTCAAAAGTTAAGGGTTAATTGGTGTCTAACAAGTTTCTTGAGTGTACAGGAAAAGCCCTAGCGAAGGAATGCTAGGCACTGGCGAAGGACTGCCAGACTGGACAAAGTCCTAGCGAAGGAATGCTAGGCACTGGCGAAGGACAGCCAGACTGGACAAAGTCCTAGCGAAGGAATGCTAGGCACTGGCGAAGGACTGCCAGAATGGACAAAGCCCTAGCAAAGGAATGCTAGGCACTGGCGAAGGACTGCCAGAAGTAAAGACCTAGCGAAGGGCTGCTAGGCACCAAGCGAAAGGCAGCTTGGTACCTCAAGACCTGGCGAAGGACTGCCGGGCAAAAGTCCAACTGGAGGATCCGGTTGGCACCAGGTAAAACTCTCCCGAGAGGAGTAGGTGAGGACGCGTTCCCCTTGAGGGAACATTAGGCGTCGGTTCGACCTAGGGCTCCATTTTAGAGACCCAAAGTCAGAACCAAGACAACCGAGGCTGTGTAAAATTAACTTATTAATTGCTGTTTTGGACTAACCCTGGATGCAGGACCGAAGGACTGTGTTTCTGCAACTCAGAGAGCCTCAAAGGAGTGAGGCAGTAGCTGAGCAGGGCGCCCCGGATGTTTCGGGCGCCCCAGAGTCAACCCAAAGTCAGCAGAGCAAGTAAACGCCCCGCGCGCATCGGGCGCCCCGCGTGTCGCGGGCGCCCACTGTGCCACGCCACTGGCAGCTGCAGCAGCTCACCCTCGCGAAGAAGATGAAGCCTTGACCGGTCAACCCGGGCGCCCCGCGCGCGTCGGGCGCCCCAGTCAAAGGTGATCCCGAAGAAGTAGAGATCAGCCTTGACCAGAGGGCTCGCCGGATCGAAAGCCACGTGGGGGGGCGCCCCGAGCATCCCGGGCGCCCCCAGCCCTATATAAAGGACCCTCGACCCTCTTCTTCAGGAATCAATTCTTCGGACACTTCCACGCTCTTCTGCTCTCGTGCTTTGCTCCAGATACTGCCCAACTCGAGCCGACGACGTCCCGCTGCCCTGAAATCTTCGATCTACTCCGGACGTCGGTAAAAGAAAAGCATAATTCTTATTATATAAGTTTACTGCACTTATTCTGTATTCAATAATTATAAACTGGTTTACGAACTTATAGAATTGCCCGCAGAAAACGGTCAACGACCGTGGGCCTTGGAGTAGGAGTCGACACAGGCTCCGAACCAAGTAAAACGTCCGTGTTAGCATTGTTTTTGTGTCTTATTTCCGCTGCGCACTTACTCTTTTTAAATCCGAACGATTTGCGACATTCACCCCCCCCCCCTCTATCGCATCTCTCGATCCAACAAGCACTAGATGAGCAAGGGCATGAGTAGTTTAACATGTGGATACATTGCATTTTAGACTTATTCTTGAGCTTATTATTATTCCCTTTTGGACTAGGTCCTAATTGTGCTTAAAATGCTTGTAAATTCGGTAGAAAAGTAAGATTTACATTCTATGAAGTTCTAGAAATGTTATAGAATCTTATAAGTGGAGTTTGGATAGGGATGTTGTTAGTCTCCTTTTGAATTAAGTTTTGTTGCTTTAAATATGCTTAGAAAAGTTGCATTCATATTCCATAATGCTTTAGTAATGTTATAGAACCTTGTGTGATGAGTTTAAATGGTTAGAATTGCTAGTAATGTGCCATTGTATCATGCATGACTATTAAAGTTAGAATCTCATTCTTAGATAGATTAAATACAAAAAAAGAAAGTTCCGCATTTTTAGTCGTGCATTAGAGTCAAGAAGTAGACAAGTAACGGTCCGTCTAAGGTAGAGAAGGCGGGGCGCTACAGGGTGGTATCAGAGCAGTTCCCATTCTCCAGCATCACACACACATCAGCATCAACCTTGCCGTCTTCAAGTAAGAAAGTTTTAAGTTTCAGTTTTTCTATTGCTCCTTTATTTAATTGTAATATAGAGAAATGCTTAAGTACTTACTCACATGTGCATAGAACAAGGAAGCATGTTTAATACCTTAGTATCACGGAATCATGTTTAATCCCTAGAATGGATATTAAGTTACTAAGTAAGAAGACAAGTTTATACCTAGAGATGTAGTAGTGATTTCTTGTTCCCTTATGCATTATTAGATGGCAAGAAGAGGCCGAGCTCCTAATGCAAGGAACAGAACTCCAGTTCAAGATAACAATGAGCCTGGCACAGAACAGTCAAACCTGATGGCAGTCATTGCTCAAATGCAAGCCCAGATTTCAGAGCAGCAGAAGACCATCGCCACACTGATGGCAAATCAGCACCCAGTGCCCCCTACACCAGCCACAGCAGGAGTGGAAACTCCAGTGGTGGCTGAAGTTCCACCAGTCACACAGGAGACCCCTGCCGTGAACCGAAGACAAGAAGCATACCTCGTCCAGTGGCAGAGGCTGAAACCCGAAAGCTTCTCAGGCACGACTGAGCCCTGGGATGCCCAGGCTTGGTTCAAGACTTTAGAGAGCACAATGGAGCTTCTTGACTGGCCAGAAGTCGAGAAGGTCAAATGTGCCTCCTTCTGCCTAACTGGAGATGCTCGTATGTGGTGGGAGCGGGTCAAGAGTAAGAGGATAGTCAACCAGATGAACTGGACAGATTTCGAGCAAGAGTTCTATGAGGAGTTCTTCCACATGCGGGTTACCAACAAGCACTACGAGGACTTCATGGAGTTCAGACAAGGTAACCTACCAGTGGGAGAAGCAGTCGCGAAGTTCAACAGACTAGCTCGCCTCTACCCAGAGCTAGTCAGCACAGAGAAGGAGCGAGTCAGACTGATGCTCCGCATGCTGAACCCTGAAATAGCACTCAACGTGAACAGCGGGACGCACCGACCCCAGACCAGCGAGGAGTTGGTCAGTAGTGCGCTAATCTCATAGCACTATCTGAATAGCATCAAGGCACAGCAAACACAACAGAAGCCAGTCCTGATTGAGAACAAGACAACAGGAGGCCAGAAGCCTCAGCCAAATAACCAGAACTGGAAGAACAAGAACCACAAAAGGAAGCAGTGGCCTGGCAGCCAAAAAGGAAACCCAGAGAACAAGCAAGCTAGGTATCCACCTTGTCCTAAGTGTGGGAGGACCCATCCAGGAGCATGCCTTTTGGGTGTAACTGGATGCTACTCATGTGGACAAGAGGGACACAGATCCAAAGACTGCCCAAACAAGTTTAAGGTACTTCCTCAGCAGTCCGTACAGTATGGAGGCAAGCCTCAGTTACATTACATGCCTACTATACTGGAGGGACCTCAGATCAGTCAGGGAAGGTTGGAAGCAGCACCAGTTCCAACCAATGCCAGAGTCTTTTCCCTCATGAAGGAAGAAGCTGCCAGCGCCTCCACGGTCGTAACAGGTCAAATAGTTATTTTTCAGCATTTAGCTACTACACTGTTTGACACTGGGGCGACCCATTCTTTCGTATCAGTACCTTTTGCTAGTAAGTTACAGGTGTCTGTAGAGAGTTGGGAGTCCAGATTCCTGACAACTCTCCCTTCAGGGGAAATCATGGAATCCACCCAGCGACTCCGGGCTGTGCCAATCAAGATTTCAGACCGAGAGCTATATGTCGATCTGATAGTCCTTGCGATGCAAGACTTCGACATCATACTGGGCATGGATTTCCTCAGTAAGTACAGCGCTTCAGTGGACTGCCGTAGAAGGAAGGTGGTTTTCAGCCCAGAAGGAGGACCACCATTCGAGTTTCAAGGAGCCCCAAAGAGGAAGACTCAGAAATTCCTCTCAGCCTTGGCAGCCAGACCGATCCGGAATAGGGCTGATCGGTCCCCAGACCGATCTGGCTCCTTCCTATGGTGATTGGTCCACAGACCGATCAACGAGGCAAGCAGTGACTTTTCGAAATTTTGACCAAGCTTACTGAGCCAGCCTGGATCGGTCCCCAGACCGATCTGGCACCCTGCTGGGACCGGTCCACAGACCGATCAGGGGGCTCACAGTAAGCCTCCCGAGTCTACTGATCTCTCCCTGATCGATCAACCGATCGATTAGGAGCTTGCCTGATCGGTCACCCGACCGATCAGGCTCGGTTCAGTCCAATCAGGCTATAGCCTGATCGGTCTGGGCGCGATCAGATCGAACGGTGATCCGTTCAGACGTATTAAATTCTGGTTGGTGGACCGATCCACCAACCGATTAACTTCGCGAAAAACCCTTTCTTGCCGAACCCTAGCGCCGAAACCTCTCCCTTGCATCTCTTCATCCTAAGCAAGAGTGTTCCTGCGTCTCCCTTCCCGTGCGAGCGAGTGTGTGTGAAGGTCTCTACGGGTGTCCCCTGTTCTCTGCAAGTTATCGATTTGCTCCGAGTCTTCTGCGTTTCTGTCTTGTGCCGAGGCTTCTCCTGCGCAAGCGTTTTTCCTTTCCGACTCAAGAACTCTACTAATGGCACCAAAGTAAGTTTTTGGTTTAGCTTCCTTTACAATTCATTTCATAAATTATGTTGTGGAGCTAATCATGTTTTGGTGTTTATTCTTGGTGTGGTGCCGTGATCCTCTTGTATTTGCCGTGACCTTACTTTCTCACCGAATGATCAAATCGATTTTTCACCTCATTATTATCCTATGTTTGATCTTGATCTAACGTCTACCTTATGATTGGGTCTTATCTTTGTATGATCAATTCTTGAATTTTTGTGATTCAACCTACATTCGTATCAACCTTGCTCAATTGATTCAAACCGTGTATGATCAATTCCTGTTTAAATTCTGTGTCTTGATCATTTCAATTCTCTAGAAAATCTTCTAAAGGGAAAGATGCTGTTGAGGGCAGCTCGAGAGGGAAAGCCCCCTCTTCACCTGCGCCCTCCAGAAGGCCTCAGCCTTCTTCGAGCTCCCGATTCCCGAATGCGGCTTGTGAACAGGCCTTCCAGTCAAGGACTTTCAAAATGCTACCCTGCCGATCAATCGATGTCCCCTTCCTGACTGAGTATTGTCCATCGGTCATGGAGATAGTCCTGCATTGCAATCTTGGTTTCCTCCTCTCCTTAGACCGAACCATCAATTATGACCTTGTCTCGGAGTTTTACAATAATCTTCAGCAGAGTCCTCAAGGCGGCTTCGAGTTCACTACTCGAGTCGCCAAAAGGACTCTCAATTTTTCCTATGACATACTTGTCGAGTTTCTGGGTGGTCGACGATCACCAAATATGTATTCAATCTATCCTGAGCTTCCTAATCCTCTACTAGAACCATTTGCAGATGTTACCCCTGATTCTGTCCATCAGTATTTCTTTGGTCATCCCCGCCCAGCTGGTCTCGATGAGTTGGGCCCTGACTTTCCTACCTTTGCTGCACTGCGTCTTTCTCCCACTAGCTACATATTATTCAAGATTATCACAAACTGTATCCTCCCAATTACTTCCAAACCTCTAACTGAAATCCGACCCTATCACTGTCTGATGCTCTACGGCATGCACCACCGTTTGGACTTCGATATCATGGCGAGCATCTTCCAGTCCATCTTATCTTATCGAGAGCCCAGCCGACGCACGGTCTACATGCCTTTTGGTCACGTCATCACCGACTGGCTCATGTCAGTTGGTGTTGATGTCACCAAGGGTCGGACGATACCTATGCTCCGACAGGATTGCAGACTTGGCTGGCTAGCATTCGCCAAGTCCGGCATCATTGTTCGGGGGCACGATCGAATGTTGGTTTGGAAAGATGGTAGGGTTCTTGGTGAGTTACCAAGGGGAGGTCCACAGGTTCAGGCACCAGCCGCTGCTGCTGATGATGATGACTACGACGAGCCGGATCCAGATCTGCGCTGGCAGATCTCAGAGCTGGATCAGACGCTACAGGAGTTTATTCAGTTGGGGGCGACAGATCGCGAGGAGTTTCGGTCAGGCTTTCACTCCCTTGATTGCCGACTGACCAGGATCGAGACCGACGTCTTGGGGACCCGTACCCTCCAGCAAACATGGTATGATGAGTGCCGCAGCCACACATTTCTAGGAGGTGCACCTTCATCGAGTACTACACTAGGGTCCTTTGCTCCTACTGATGCCACGATGGACGATCTCGTGCACGATGAGGATCCCCCCACTGATAGTTGAGTTTGGTTGTCTCTCCTGTTGATATGTGTATTTGACTACTCAGTTGTGTGACGTTTTAGCTGACTACCCCTTGACTTGACTATTGTGGCCTTGTGCCACACGTACTTTGACTGTGATGCATGTGTATTGCATCTTATGTTTTATCTGGATATTTCATGAATTGCCATGTCTGCCCTTGCTGCGTTTTTATCCTACTTTAGTATGATTCTTGTTGATGCTATGATGACTACTATTTGCATACTTGCTACATTGCTATGATTATGCTTTTGATGCCATATCCACTTGATGTATATGATCGTTATGACATGTTATAGATTCATATGATGTATGTGATGGTTTCATTTTGATCTATCTTTTTCACATGATATCATATGCTTCAAAAATAATTCCATCGAATCTATGTTGTTCTGGGATACCCCTAGGGTTGAGGGGGAGTTTGTTTTAAACTTAACAGCCCCTCTAGCCCCTTTTCGGTGTTCGACAAAGGGGGAGAGTGTGGATTGGTTAAGTTTAGGATGATCATGTTGTAGGGGGAGGATCTGGATTCCCCTATGATTCTGAATTTGAAAAACTTGATTAAGAATCCCTAAACTTAAAATCGGGTTGTCAAACAACAAAAAGGGGGAGATTGTTGATGCAGTATGACCCTGATTGTTGTTTTGGTGTTGACACCGATTTTAGTTTAGGTGGATGATGATTGATTATGATTAAGTCCTGATCAGGGATCAGGCATGGTATGGAAAATCCTAGTCTGGAGGGCTAGGTGTTGGAAAATCCTAACCTGGAGGGTTAGGTGTTGAAAATCCTAGCTTGGAGGGCTAGGTGTATGAAAAGTCCTAATTCGGAAGAGGTGGGTGAAAAGTCCTAGCTTGGAGGGCTAGGTGAAAAGTCCTAGCTTAGAGGGCTAGGTGAAAAGTTCTAACTTGGAGGGTTAGGTGCAAATTCCCATCTTGGAGAATTATGTGAAAAAGTCCTGGCTTGGAGGGTCAGGTGCCTAGCTTGGAGGGCTAGGTTGGATGAAGTTCTAACTCGGAAGGGTTGGGTGAAAAGTCCTAGCTTGGAGGGCTAGGTGAAAAGTCCTAACTTGGAGGGTTAGGTGCAAATTCCCAACTTGGAGAGTTAGATGGAAATATCCTTAGCTTGGAGGGCTAAGGTGGATGAATCCCTAGCTTGGAGGGCTAGGTTTGAGTCCCTGGATCGGTCTGGTGACCGATCAGGGATATTGGCACGCTGCTTCTGTTAGTAATATGAGAGAAGTGTCCTAAGGCAATCGCCTTATGATTGTAATCATTTACTTTAATAAATGAATATTCACTATTTGAGTATACATGTTCATGTATTTGATTGAGATCTTGAACTCATTCACTGAATGTCCGCAATACAATTCACAGCATGAGAGAATTTGTGATGAATTCACAACTAGTGATTATCTTTACATGTGCAATTGTGAAGTATTGAAATTGTCCCTAGTCGATGAATTGATAAATACGGACACTATCAATTCTGTTGAGACTAGCATGGGTTATTCTCTAATCAGCTGATTCTCATTGGCTGGTGACATTGGGATGTCCGGAGATAAACATAGATGCTAGTTAAGGGAACTAGTTCATTGGAGTGACTAGCTGTAAGACTTCATATGGTAATCTACATATAGATATGTCGATGAAAGTTCTTACTGCAGCTTAAGTGCGATGTTCCTTTGACTTGCGGTGTTCGAGTCATCTTGGTCACGGAGACTTATACTTTGGCATCTTAAGCAAGCATCTCTAAGGAGGTGTGGACCCAGGATGGTTGGGTATAAGCCGAAGTGCCCGAAGATGTTTGAACAGCCTAGAAAGGATTCACCACTCCTTGCGAGGAGATGTATACCCAAGGCCTATCGTCAGATTGTTACTCGAAGCCTCTGGCCAGAGCACAACATGTTCCGAGTATGAATCTCTAGGAAACATGAGAGTAATTAGAATCCGTTGGACGAGAAAGACATTACTTGGGCTAGGTGTGACGTAGTCAGCCTAGTGGGGACTGACACACATAGACCGTGTCCTGAACCAAGTGGGTATAAGATGGTGAAGGGAATGAGGCACGACTCATTATAGCTGCTGAAGGGTTTCAGAATTATTTCTGAGGTCAACCGTTGATCTTTCGATTAATTGGGGGGCATGATGTACTACTAGGTGCCACTCATGATCGTTCTATAATTGGTTGATTATAGACGGCCAACATAAATCGAAAGCCTATTTAGTCACACGCACTACGAGTAATCCGAGGGATTTAAAACGAGTTGAAAATTGGATTTTCTGATCAATAGAAAAAGAAGCAAGCTCTCTCTCTCTCTCCTTCTCTCCCTCTCCCTCCTCTAGGGCCGGCGCCCTCTTCATCCTTTAGGGTCGGCGCACCTCCTAGGGTTGCCGTGAGCCTCCTCCACCAAGAAGGTGCCAAAGAAGAAGAAGAAGCGGGTCGCAACTCCTTCCTTTCCCCAGATCTTGATTCCGTTACTTGGTGGTTAGTCTTCCATCTCCCTCTCTTGATATTCTTGTCGTGCCTTTGGAGAATCTAGTAGTTCTTGTCGGCACGAAACTCGTGGCTTTACGAAGTCATCCCGAAGAGGACTCGACGTGGACGTAAATAGAGGCGGAGCTTCCAAGGGACGCTACGGTTGGATCTCGTCCCTTTCTACGAGTTACGCGAGGTATTAAGTAAATTAGTTTACTTTCTGTAAAATTTTAATTTATGATCATGTCTCCACAACTTAAGGTTGCATGCTAGATACGTGGTTAAAATAATTTAAGAAATTATTTATGCTAAACCTTCCACTGCACGTAATTAAACTTTAAAATTACGAACCCGTATCCATGTCAACATGTACCCGGTCCCAACAGTGGTATCAGAGCCGGTTAGTATTCGACATAATCATATAATTGATTTGCGGAAAACTTTGTCATGATCTCAATTTTGAAAAATTTTCCAATTATGGAAACTTTCCAATTATGATAAATTTTAGATTTAGGAATTTCAAAGTTTGGAAATCCTCATGAAATTTCGTAAACTTTTGAAATATCCTAGTTTCTGAAATTTTATGATAATTGTGAAAACTTCCCATCTTTGGAAAAGAGAATCCAGTTGCTCCTTGGTTAGACCACATTGTAGGATTGCAGTTGCCCTTGCATCGGTCTCTATTTGGTTGAGGGTTCGTTCATCCAGTTTATCCCACTCGATTGATAACTCGTCTTTTACGGGAAAAGAGAATCCCGTTTGGATGATCCGCCATATGTCCATGTGGGCCTTCAGAAGGGACTCCATTAGACTTCTCCAGGAGTTGAAGTTTTTGCCGGAGAAAAGTGGTGGACGGACACTGTTCCATTCTTGATTGGCCATTTAAAATGATAGATCTTGCACACAAAAAGGAAAAATAGAAATGTACCAAGACTTGGTCTTGGATTAGTAGTGCGGGAGAAAGAAAAGAAAAAAATAGCCAACAAAAATATTGCACGAATTTCGAGGCAGAGTAATAATAAAATAATAAAAATAATTTACGATAAATTTTTGAAAATATGGATTTTGTCAATTCTGATTAATACTGAAAAAGTAAGAATTTAATGTTTGGGGAAAAATTTTTGCTCGAATTAAAGTAGCACGAATTTCGAGAAAAATATTAAAATAATGAAAAAAAATGTTTATGACAAATTTTCAAAAATTGATTGTTTAATTAATTCAGACTTATGGTGAAAAGATGAAGATTCAAAATCTACCCACAGATATTATTTATAAAAAAACGATCGAGTGGTGTTGCACCAACCTCGATTAACGAGAAAGAACAAAAATAAGATTAAAAATTTCGTAAATCCGAAAAACTTTCAAACTGGTGGTTGTACCAAGTTTGAACTACCCCGCTCTGATACCACTTGTTGGATCGATAGAACCGATAGAGGGGGGGTGAATATCGGTATTCGTTTTTCGGAAAATTAAGAGCAGGTGCACAGCGGAAAATAAGAAAAATAATAACACAGAGACCCAGTCGTTTTTACTTGGTTCGGAGCCTGGGTCGACTCCTACTCCAAGGCCCACGGTCGTTGACCGTTTACTTTGGGCAATTTTATATCAGGCGCAAATTTGTTTACAAAAGATTACAGAATTAGAATTAAGTACAATAAACTTTAAAATAACTCTTTTACCGACGTCCGGGGTAGATCGACTTTTTCTGAGCAGCGGGACGTCGTCGGCACGAGTTGGAAGGATTCCGAGGCGAAGCGCGAGTGCAGAAGAGCGTAGAAGAGTTGATTCAGAAGTTGTATTTGGAAGCTTGGGCGTTGGGGGCTATTTATAGCACCTTGGGGCGCCCTGGACGTCGGGGGCGCCCTGCCACGTGTCAAGCGATCCCTAATCCTCTCGGTCAAGCTTTATCCCACCCGAATAGGGATGAGGTTTGACCCTGGGGGCGCCCTGGACGCTGAGGGCGCCTTGCTTGACTTTTTCCGCGCTGGCTTCTCGGCTGGATAAGGGTGATTGACTCTGCTGACATAGGCGTGGGGCGCCTTTGCTGCTGAGGGCGCCCTGGCTGCTGAGGGCGCCTTCGCTGCTGAGGGCGCCCCGGCCAATAGTCAGCCGAAGCTCCTTTTTGCTTCACTTGTTTCTTGTTCACCTTGGGGGCGCCTTGGACACTCAGGGCGCCCTGCTCAGCTGCTGCCTCACTCCTTTGAGGCTCTCTGAGCTGCAGACACACGTTCCTTTGGTCCTGCATCCAGGGTTAGTCCGAAAACAATATAAAGCATTAATTTGTTGTTTTATACAGCCTTAGTTGTCTTGGTTCTGACTTTGGGCCTCCGAAATGGAGCCCTAGGTCGAACCGACGCCTACTGTTCCCTCGACGGGGAACGCGTCCTCACCTACTCCTCTCGGGAGAGTTTACCTGATGCCAACCGTTCCTCTGGTTGGACTTTTGCCTGACGGTCCTTTGCCAGGTCTTGGATGCCGAGCTGCCCTTCGCCCGGTGCCTAGCTGTCCTTCGCTAGGGCTTCCATTCTGGTAGTCCTTCGCCAGTTGCCTAGCAGTCCTTCGCTAGGGCTTTGTATCCTGGCAGTCCTTCGCCAGGTGCCTAGCAGTCCTTCGCTAGGGCTTGGATACTGGCAGTCCTTCGCCAGGTGCCTAGCATTCCTTCGCTAGGACTTTGTCTCTGCACACTTGAGTAACATTGTTAGATCATAAATAAACTTAACTTTGAATCCTTTGCCAATATCAAAACAAGGTTCGATATGGTGCTTCCTGCACCAACACTAAGGAATAGAAGAAGACTCGTCAAGGGAGAAACGAATCTGCGAGTTGGAAATGGAGCAAAGATTGCTGCTGTTGCCATCGGAACATATTTGCTAAAGCTCCCTACTGGACGTGTCTTAGAATTGGATAATTGTTATTTTGTTCCTTCGTTAATAAAGAACATTGTCTCTATTTCATGTTTGAATGAAAAGGGTTATCATTTAACTTTTAGTAACAATTGTTGTTACATAACTTTAAATGGCGTTCTTTATTGGACCGGAACTTTGTGCAATGGTATCTACCGTTAGATTTATCCGGTGACGTTTTCAATATCGAAGTCAGCAACAAACATGCCCGAATAGATAATCGAATAGACTCCTACACATGGCATTGTCATCTTGGCCATGTAAGTAAGAAACGCATGACTGAATTACACCGATGTGGAATTCTGGAATCATTTGAACCCGGTTCATTTGATACATGCGAATCATGCTTAAAAGGCAAGATGACCAAATTACCCTTTTCCGGAAAAGGTAATCCAGTGGGAGAATTGCTTGGTCTAATACATACTGATGTATGTGGACCAATGTCAACTCTTGCACAAGGAGGCTATAGCTACTTCATCACCTTTATCGATGATCACTCACGATTCGGGTATGTGTTCTTGATGAAACACAAATCTGAAGCTTTTGAGAAATTCAAAGAATTCAGAAATGAAGTAGAGAAACAGCTTGGCAAAAGTATTAAGATACTTCGATCCGATCGGGGTGGTGAATACTTGAGTCAAGAGTTTCAAGATTATCTTAGGGACAATGGGATATTGTCTCAATGGACTACGCCGTATACACCACAGCATAATGGTGTATCTGCAAGGCGTAACCGAACCTTGATGGACATGGTTAGATCCATGATGAACCATGCAACTCTTCCAAAATCCTTTTGGGGATATGCACTTAAGACAGCTGTTTACTTGCTAAACAGAGTCCCGACCAAGGTAGTCTCTACTACTCCATATGAGATATGGAATAGTAAGAAACCTCACTTAACTCACCTTAAGATATGAGGTTGTCCTGCTTATGTGAAGCGGACTATATCAGACAAATTGGATGCTAAGTCTGATAAATGTCTATTTATTGGATACCCTAAGGAAACGAAGGGTTACCAATTCTATCATCCCTTGGAGCAAAAGGTGTTTGTTTCAAGGCATGCTGTATTTCTGGAAAAAGAATTTCTTTTACAAGAAAACAGTGGGAGTGGCATTGAACTTGATGAAGTTCAAGAAACTCCAATAGACATTACAGAGACACCTAGTCTAGACCCACAACCGATAACTCATAGTGATGAGCTATCAGTTGAACCTAAAACAACACCACCTCTTCGTAGGTCTGATAGGACACGCAATATTCCAGAGAGATACAGATTTCTCATAAGTAAATCGAACGACGTGTTACTCATAAGCGATGACGAACCTATCAGTTATGAAGATGTTCTGAAAAGTTCAGAAAGGGACAAATGGCTTGAAGCCATGAAGTCGGAAATGGATTCCATGTACGAAAATCAAGTATGGGACTTGGTTAACCCACCTGAAGGGATTAAGCCCATAGGGTGCAAGTGGGTTTTCAAGAAGAAAACCGACATGGAAGGTAATGTAGTTGCCTTTAAGGCTAGATTAGTGGCAAAAGGATATCGTCATAAACAAGGAATTGATTATGATGAAACATATTCGTCAGTAGCTATGCTTAAATCCATTCGGATGCTCCTGGCCATAGCAGCTCATCATGATTATGAGATATGGCAAATGGATGTGAAAACAGCTTTCCTTAATGGAAACCTGCTTGAGGATGTATACATGATACAACCTAAAGGTTTCACATCGGTTGATAAAACCAAAATATGCAAGCTTCGACGATCCATATATAGACTGAAGCAAGCATCCAGGAGCTGGAACATCCGTTTTGATGAGACAATCAAAGAGTTTAATTTCTCACAAAATCCTGACGAACCCTGTGTGTACAAGAAGGTTAGTGGGAGTGCAGTCGTATTCCTAGTGCTATATGTCGATGACATATTGCTTATAGGAAACGATATATCAGTCTTACAATCAGTTAAAATTTGGTTGTCCAAAACTTTCTCCATGAAAGACCTGGGAGAAGCAACCTATATCCTTGGGATTAGAATCTATAGAGATAGATCAAAACGGTTGCTTGGTCTTTCGCAGTCTACATATATAGACCGAGTGCTAAAAAGGTTTAGCATGTCGGAATCCAAGAAAGGTTACCTTCCCATCAGGCATGGGATCAACCTTTCAAAGTCTATGTGTCCGCGCACAGAAGACGAGAGGATTTGCATGAATAAGATTCCTTATGCATCCGCGATAGGATCTATCATGTATGTCATGTTATGTACTAGGCCCGATGTATCGTATGCTCTGAGCGTCACGAGCAGATACCAGTCTGATCCAGGAATGGATCATTGGGCGGCTGTCAAAACAATCCTTAAGTATTTAAGAAGAACTAAGGATGTGTTCCTAATATATGGAGAAGGAGATATGGTAATACGTGGGTATACAGATGTCAGTTTCCAGACAGATAAGGATGACTCCAAATCTCAGTCTAGATACGTATTTACTTTGAATGGAGGCGAAATAAGTTGGAAAAGTTCCAAGCAAGACACTGTAGCGGATTCTACCACGGAAGCGGAATATATCGCGGCTTCGGAAGCAGCAAAAGAAGCAGTCTGGATCAAGAAGTTTGTCTCAGAACTTGGTATGGTTCCAACCATTGATGAAGCAATACCGATTTACTGCGACAACAATGGAGTTATTGCACAAGCAAAGGAACCAAGGTCTCATCAGCGATCCAAACACGTGTTTCGCCGCTATCATCTGATCAGAGAGATTATAAGTAGGAATGACATACAAATTGAGAAGATTCCCACTGAAAGGAATTTAGCGGATCCTTTAACTAAGGTCTTGCCTCAAAGCAAGTTTGAGGATCATGTTAGAGCCTGTGGTATTGGATACCGTAGCGATTGGCATTAGGCCAAATGGGAGTTTGTTAGTAATATGAGAGAAGTGTCCTAAGGCAATCGCCTTGTGATTGTAATCATTTACTTTAATAAATGAATATTCACTATTTGAGTATACATGTTCATGTATTTGATTGAGATCTTGAACTCATTTACTGAATGTCCGCAATACAATTCACAGCATTAGAGAATTTGTGATGAATTCACAACTAGTGATTATCTCTACATGTGCAATTGTGAAGTATTAAAATTGTCCCTAGTCGATGAATTGATAAATACGGACACTATCAATTCTGTTGAGACTAGCATGGGTTATTCTCTAATCAGCTGATTCTCACTGGCTGGTGACATTGGGATGTCCGGAGATAAACATGGATGCTAGTTAAGGGAACTAGTTCATTGGAGTGACTAGCTGTAAGACTTCATATGGTAATCTACATATAGATATGTCAATGAAAGTTCTTACTGCATCTTAAGTGCGATGTTCCTTTGACTTGCGGTGTTCAAGTCATCTTGGTCACAGAGACTTATACTTTGACATCTTAAGCAAGCATCTCTAAGGAGGTGTGGACCCAGGATGGTTGGGTATAAGCCGAAGTGCCCGAAGATGTTTGAACAGCCTACAAAGGATTCACCACTCCTTGCGAGGAGATGTATACCCAAGGCCTATCGTCAGATTGTTACTCGAAGCCTCTGGCCAGAGCACAACATGTTCCGAGTATGAATCTCTAGGAAACATGAGAGTAATTAGAATCCGTTGGACGAGAAAGATATTACTTGGGCTAGGTGTGACGTAGTCAGCCTAGTGGGGACTGACACACATAGACCGTGTCCTGAACCAAGTGGGTATAAGATGGTGAAGGGAATGAGACACGACTCATTATAGCTGCTGAAGGGTTTCCGAATTATTTCTGAGGTCAACTGTTGATCTTTCGATTAATTGGGGGTCATGATGTACTACTAGGTGTCACTCATGATCGTTCTATAATTGGTTGATTATAGACGGCCAACATAAATCGAAAGCCTATTTAGTCACACGCACTACGAGTAATCCGAGGGATTTAAAACGAGTTGAAAATTGGATTTTCCGATCAAGAGAAAAAGAAGCAAGCTCTCTCTCTCTCTCCTTCTCTCCCTCTCCCTCCTCTAGGGTCGGCGCCCTCTTCATCCTCTAGGGCCGGTGCATCTCCTAGGGTTGCCGTGAGCCTCCTCCACCAAGAAGGTGCCAAAGAAGAAGAAGAAGCGGGTCGCAACTCCTTCCTTTCCCCGGATCTTGATTCCGTTACTTGGTGGTTAGTCTTCCATCTCCCTCTCTTGATATTCTTGTCGTGCCTTTGGAGAATCTAGTAGTTCTTGTCGGCACGAAACTCATGGCTTTGCGAAGTCATCCCGAAGAGGACTCGACGTGGACGTAAATAGATGTGGAGCTTCCAAAGGACGCTACGGTTGGATCTCGTCCCTTTCTACGAGTTACGCGAGGTATTAAGTAAATTAGTTTACTTTCTGTAAAATTTTAATTTATGATTATGTCTCCACAACTTAAGGTTGCATGCTAGATACGTGGTTAAAATAATTTAAGAAATTATTTATGCTAAACCTTCCGCTGCACGTAATTAAACTTTAAAATTACGAACCCGTATCCATGTCAACATGCACCCGGTCCCAACAGCTTCTTCGTGGATCGGTCTGGTGACCGATCCAGCGAGGACTGATCGGTCTGGTGACCGATCAGGGAGTGCACAGTGAGGTTGGGAACCTACTGGGTGGCTCCTGATCGGTCTGGTGACCGATCAGGGAGTAGGTAGCTTCCTCGTTTCCTTGCTCCTGATCGGTCTGGTGACAGATCAGGGAGCGGACAGTGTGTGAGTTCTCCTCCGGATCAGACCCTGAATCAGTCCGGTGACCGATCAGGGACTTAGGATCTGATTAAAGAATCACTGTTCATTTGTCCTGATCAGTCTGAGTGACCGATCAGGCTTCACTCTGATCGGTCCGGTGACCGATCAGGCGTGTATAGCCGCGAGAGCTGGGAATCCCAGCGAAGCAGTGGTCGGTCTGGTGACCAACCCAAAAGCCCTGGATCGGTCCGATGACCGATCACTTTAATTCAAATTTCACTGTTAGACGCGATCAGAGCGTCTGATCGTATCCGATTCTCTGCGCTTCACTTCTGAATCTTGATTTACTGTGTGATATACTGCTCTAACAGTCTGATTAAGCTGCAGGTGACAGGGGAGGATTCATACACTCAAGGAGAAGTCAATGGAGGCTTTCCTTGGAGCAGGTTTGTCCATTTTTCCATCTCAGGTTGCAACGGCCGAGCTGCGGACTGGAGCTGAGATTGGAGCTTGGCTGAGGGAAGCTCAGGAAGTCCAGGGATAGCTCAGTGGTAGCTGGCGTTGGCAGATGAGCAGCTGGGAGCTGCAGGGATGGTGTCATTTGATGCTTGGTGGAGAAACAAAAAGGAGAAGAAGACTTCGGCTGAAAAAGAGAAATGTTCGACAGTTTTCTGTGTTGAGCTTGCTGAAGTTCTTGCTGCTCTTTGTGTTTCTCCACAACTTGCTTGCTGTGTTTCTGAAGTCTTCATCACTTTGAGCAAGCAACTGCAATCGAGAAGCAACCAACTCTTACGTAAGTGCTGGGAGGAAAGAACAAGGAGCTTGGAGTCCAACAGTGAGAAGACACGAAGGAGGGAGTACTTGCGTGAGATCGTCGCTGGGTGGAGCTCGGGATAAGCTTGCTGTGCTCTTGTCCTTGCTAGGTGCTGAGTAAGAGTATTCTCTGTGTTTCATTAAGCTTAAATCTATATTCCTGTTTGAAACGCTGTGGAGAGGTTTCTCCACCGAGAAGGAGGTTGCGTTATATCCGGTGAACACCGAGGCTTGATCTGCCGACGATCAAGGGATCGCCCACCTTAAGGGTATGCCAAGGAGTAGGGGCAAGTTATCCCCGAACCTTGTAAACCCTCTTGTTAGCGATCTTGGTAGCTGTCGTTGTTTGCTTTCATTTCTGTTTTTAGTTTACTGCACTGCTTCTTCCGCTATGCTACTGATATGTTAAGTGCAGAAACTTCATAAGTGTTTAAAGGTAAAAGAGATTGGCTATATTCACTCCCCCCCCCCCCTCTCTAGCCATCTGGTTTCCAACATGTAGGAATGGAGAAGCCCAAGAAAAGAGAAAGAGAATTAGATGCTTCACGTGTGGAGAGCTAGGGCACTACCACACCAAGTGTCCAAGAAAAGGAGAGCTAAAAAAATTGGGACACTTGAGGAGATGAGAGAAAGAAGAAAGGAAGAGAAAAAGCTCATATCAAAGGGGAGCTACAAGGCTAAGGGAGGTAATCCCTAATTTTACATATGCTCAAAATGCTTGTATGAATGCTAGAAATATGAATAATTGTTTGCACATGCGTGTTTTTGGTTTTAAATATCATGATAGAAATAAAAATACTATTGCGTGCCAAAACATCAAAAATTCTATGTTTCATGATAAATCTAGGACTTTTGGACCTAAAGACCAAGGCATTAACCCTAAGAAAGGAAGACATATGCCTAGAAAAATGGGTAGATCTAGGAATGATCAACATGAACTTAGCGATACTAAGGTTAGGAATTTAGAAAAGGAAAATCAAGTTTTAAGAGCAAAACTTGATAAATTAGAAAAGAACCTAGATAGACTCATTAGAGGGTCCAAGAGATTGGATGTGATACCAAATGATCAAAACCATAGAAATAGTAGGTCGGGTCTAGGATACCACCCTAGGAAGGCAAATGTTAGTAAAATGTCATATTCAAAGGTGTCATATGTTTATGGTAAAGAAAAGGCCAAAATGGTAAAGAAAAATCATTTAAAGGAAAAGAAAATGATTTGACCAAGAAAAAGGTCTATAGAGTTAAGAGAGTGTTAGTTGAAGGTCAAGAAGCACCGGAGGAGCACCAGTGTGGCCTTGCATTTGTGGATAAGTTACCTAGGGAGGTAACTAGAGCTAGAAGTCCAAGGGAGAGCCCTAGGAACCAAAATAGGATCCATGGTCAATGGATCTCAGGAGATTTTCTCTTTGGAGATCAGATGGAGTATGGAAGTGTCAAAGGGGTTGGAAGACTAAGGTGAGTCTTAATCCTAGGGAATTGGCACATTAAAAGGAAAATTTATGGAGGAAAAAGGGAAAATGGGATTATAATTGAGAGAAATTGGTTTTAATGTGTAAATATCATATAACTTGATGCTATCAGTCTATTATGAATATGTATGGGAGGAAGCATCAAGAAGAGGTCCAAATTAGAACTTTTAGTTGAGTTTAAATGACCCAATTTGAATAGTTTTGAAGTTTGTACCAATCTTGGGATCCGAAGAAGATTTATTTGAAAACGTATTTTTCCCAAGTAGACATAGGATCCACAAATCTCTCCACGAAAATTTAGATTTTTTGGAGATTTATGGAATTAATTAGGCATTTCTGAATTTAGGACTGGAAGACTGAATTTTCAGTATCAGTCGACTGCCCTCTTGGCAGTCGACTAGTCCAGAACACAGAAACATTCTGTATGTTTTATCAGTCGACTGCCCCAGGGGTAGTCGACTGGTATTCACTTGAAAAACATTTTGTGAGGTTTCTCAGTCGACTGCCCTGGGGGCAGTCAACTGATCCGCGAGATTCTATAAGAACCAGACCGCACGGGGGTGGCCAAAACCTAGGGTTTTAGCGTGCCACCCTCGGCGATTTCTTCTTCTCCCGAGCTCCTCTCGTGTTCTAAGCCTCTCTCAAGTTCTAAAATCCTTCCCTAAGCCTTATCTAGCTCCGATCTACAACCTAGGGTTTGTGAGACCTCCTTTCTCAAGTCTAGATCACGCATTATCATCAAACGTGTGGGAAAGAGGTAAGAACTTGGATAAGTCAATGTTTCACATTTAAACTATGATTTGGAACTAATGTGACAATTTTTGCATGTTTGGTACACATGCATGTGTATATCACATTATAGTTTGGCTTCTAAGTGACCAAGAGGTGAGGGATCATCCCGACAAGGTCGGGTAGAGTCCGGGGCGTCTAGGTTTCAATCCGTAGAGTGTAGGAAGAGGTTTGACGACAATGAGTTTGTAATAATGAATTGTCGGTATTTGAATAGGGCTTTCTTTCAAGAAAAATACCCCCAAATAGCCAAGATGATTACACACTTTGGAGTAGAAAAATTAGTATATTGTCAACATGATATAAACCTGGACTTATGTAAAGAGTTTTATGTCAACCTAACTTGCATTGACCCTGATAATAGCTTCTATGAGTCCATGGTTGCAAGCTCCATCATTCCTTTTTCCGCCACTATGTTAGGTACATTTTTAGGGTGTAGGGCATCAAATAATGCATCCATATATTTTCCTACAGTTCTTGAGTCATTTACCTTTCCAGGTGCTACCATTGATCAAATCTATATGCACTACTTTAGGAGGCATCGGCATGACACAGAGCGCATTTTTGATGTCAAGCATATGAGTCCATTTAGTCATGTGTTGTACAAGATTGTCATAGAGTGTCTCTTGCCCTTTGTCACCAAGGGGCGAGCTAGGATTAGACTGCCTCATTTGGTGATGATGTATGCCCTGGAGAGGAGATTAGATATTGATGTCTCCCTACATGTTTTTACATCCATCTGTCATTTTTCCCATAGTGTCAATGGGAAAATTTATATGTCCTTCTGCCACGTCCTGGCCGAGTTTTTCCAGTCTCGGGGTATTCGTGTGTCTAGCGGTCAGGTCCGACACCTGTCCAAGGATTACGATCAGATCGGCACACGCCAACTGTCCTTGGCAGGTATTGAGTGTAGACAGGGGGAGTTCATCTGGAGGCAGCGTCCGGAGTCTTCCAGCTCTGATGAGGAGCCAGCTGATGGAGTGACACGCGAGGAGTTCTCCCAGCTCCGGGCTGACGTTCACGGCCTCCGGGAGGACCTCCAGAGTTATTAGCAGCAGCAACTGGGCTTTCAACAGATCATTCAGGGGGAGTTTCAGGGGTTCCGGAGCCGGCAGGACGAGATGTACGACATGCTCCGGCAACTGCATCTCACTTATCAGGCCCCTCCTCCTCCAGATGGCAATGATATGATGTAGACTTGATTCTCTTGATGAGTTTTGTGTTGAGAGCACTTTATTTGAATATTACATGTATCTCTCAAACACTTATTCTGGCATTGTACTATTTAGCTATTTCGGGACTACGACCCTTGTGCTACTTTTGTGCTACTTTTCTATGTATGAACCATTTGCTTATCTTATTTTATGAAATTTTATGTCAATATTGCTTTATGAAATTTATATCATGGATTATTGTTGAAAATTTATAAATTGCTAGTGGTTGATAGGCTATGGTTTTAAAGTAAAATTCTTGGGTATACTTTCATAATCCTTGTATCATGTTTTACTTTATGATTTAATGATAGGTGAATGAAATAAGGGTGTTTTGATATCATGAGAATTAAGGAAGATTGATAAGTATATGAATCTAAGGATAAGAGATAATTAGAGGGAGGTTTGTATTATCTTGAGAATACTTAAACCAAAGAGAAGAATTGAGGACAATTCTATATGTCAAATGATAATGGTATGAGTTGACAAACACATGGAACTATGGATGGAGTTCAAAGTTGATACATAAGTGACAAATTTTGAGGAATTTTAGGTTTGTACCAAAAGTCAAGCACGTTTGTTATTTTTCATGAAATCATATTTTTCTAGAATAGAGTATATCCTAACAAACGTGTTTGCAAAATTTTACATTTTTCAGAATTTTGTAGAATTTTCTACGTATTTCTGAATTTCGGTTAGAAATTCAGAAATGGGAGTATCAGTCGACTGCCCTGGGGGCAGTCGACTGGTGTCTCGGGCAGAAGGTGTTTTGGTGATTTCTGAGGGATTTTTTAGAAATCTGGTAAGTTCTATTTGACACCGGGGGGAGGATTGCTTGGGGCAATCTTTTTGATGGTGTCAAAGGGGGAGAACTTGGGTGTTAAGTTAGGTTTGGGTTGGAACTTAACTGTGGTTGGTTTATAAAACTTGGGTGTTAAGTTGGGAGAACTTAACTTGTGTTAAGTGTTAAGTTGGGAATAACGTAACGTGGTGTTGGCAATAAGAATTGAAAATTGGGAGAAAGCATAGGTTAAGGGGGAGGTTGCCTCTTGTTTGGTATGCTTTGATTTTTAATTACTATTGCTATTATTATTGCTATTGTTGTTATGTTTACCTAACTTAACATATTGACACAGATCACAAAGGAGGAGATTGTTGGGGCAATCGGCATTAAGATGATCTGGAGGATGATAAGCACCATTTTATTGATTATTTTAATTGCTAAAATCCATGTTTGACCCATGTTTTTATTGCTTAATTATGATTTTACCCTAGGTTTTGGAACTTTATCTTATTTTGGACTTCATTGCAAAATTACACAATTTTTTGGATTATTTGGCCACTAATTTTCTGATATATTTTTGTAGGCATGAAAGGATCCTGGACCTAGGGCATACTGGGTCAAACCTGAGTCGGATGTGAACCGGATCGAATTATCAAGCCTACGATTAATCCGGGCCGTCCGATTCAAGAGCGGCTAGATCTGAGCCATCCGGGACAATCTGAAGCAATCCGAGCTAGGGTTAGGGTTGATCAAGCTCTATGATCAAGATCTGAAGGTTTCATCCCAATCAGAGCTCAATCAACCGTTGGATCAAGCAAGGAGGGCTCTAGAGCGTCCATTCACAGATAGAGTTGATCTGGACCATCCGTTGCATATCTAGAGGATCCGAGCTACCACAAGGCAGATCCTGACCCCAGATCATCATCATAAAAGTTTGGCTCAAATCAGACTAAGATCTACCGTTGGATCTCCTCCAATCAATCACAGCCGTCCGTTGATTACTATTTAATCAAATGTTCACAGCAGCTGTTCTTCGTCGCGTTTTCCTCGCCGCAATCAGTTCTTCTTCAGTTCTTAGCATTTTTTTTCATCGTTTTAGCTAATTTCTTCAATTCAAGGGGCGCGACCCCTCGATTTCTGACCTAGATCGAGTGCTAGATCCTTGGGGAGCTGCTTCGGTGAATTTCCAGCTCCGAATTGGCCAAAACAGAGTTGTTGCGAGGTTTCCGCAACTCTGTCCTTCATTGCTTCAATCTCGGTTTTGATCCATCCTTCATCCATCCGAGCTATCCAGAGGGGTTCCCTGGAGTGTTTGGTTCATCCCCACATCATCCGCGCGATTGGACAAGGCAAGATTGAAGAAATCGATTGGCAATTCAGCTTGGCACAGACTGTGAGCTGGACTGCTTCGCAGAGGTCGTTTCTCCATTGATTTGCTGAGCTTGCGGGTCCGAGGCTCACTCTTGCTTGACGACCAAGAAGCATTCGAGCTAGGGAAGGATTGAGGTTTAGATTTCTTTAGCTAATTTTTAGTTTTCTTAGCTGTAAATTAAGTTATGCTGTCTGTTCTGTTTCTGTCTTCATTTCAGATTTGGTTAATTTCGTTACTGCATTGTTCTAGCTGTAATCTAGCTTTAAATCTTCAAGTTGAGTAGTTTAGGAACCTATCTAGTGGATAGTTGTGTTTAATTTTAGTTAATTTTAGTTTAAAAGCTTGCGTGCCAATTCCCAGCTGAGTGCCATTTAATTTTCTGCAATTTCCTTTCAGTTCTGAGTTCGACTCAGATTTCTTGTTTTCTGAGTTGTTTCTGAAATTCTTAGTTGTTAATCTCTGCTTTAGTAGTAGATAGATAGTGTGTTAGTTAACATAGCACTTAATTGTAGCTCTTTGCAATCCATTTGTGGCGTGCCAACTAAATAGCTGTATTCCTTCCATTTCTGAAAAAAATTCAATCAGTTCTCTAAAATTTCCAGCTGTAAATTCTCTGAATTCTTGCTAAGTAAACAATGGGTTTTTCATCTTAGTTCTCTGGCAGTTCGATCAGTGCAATTAATCTTAGTTGTTTGTGATTTGCGCCCAAGCCATAAGCTGAATGGTTGCACATTATTTCCTAATTTCTGCATATCCTATTTCTGAACTTTGTATCTGATTTCTGCTTGCGTATCAGCTGGCCATAGCTGAGTTGTGTTCAGTTTCCATTCTTGACAACATATTGTTAGCATTCAATTATTGCAAGACTTAATTCCTGAAGTTAACCTGGTTATTAGTGTGATAGTGCATCTGAATTCAGCTTGCTTAGCATCCAGTTTGCTGCGAATTTCAGTCCTAAGCAAGCTGAGTTATTTCTGCAATGTAGTTAATACTTCTACAGTTTAGTGAATGTCTGTAATTAGCATCAAGTGAAGTCATCTCACAATTTCAGCAAGTTAGGCTTGCATTTCTGCACTTGGGTCAAGGGAAGTTTTGGCACTCATTTTGTATCAGTTTGTTTATGGATTGCCTTGCATTTGGTTAGTCATGAGTGGTAAATCCGAAAACTTTTGGCACATCAGCTTTTGGCACATCAGTTGTTACATGCTTACAAGTTTGTATCCCTCTTGGTATCAAGTCAAACCTCAAGATTGAATTTGTATGAACTGTTTTAGGCTGCTGTGTTGTTTTGGTGTTTAACATTTGTTTTGCAATTCGAAATCAGATTCATTTCCAAATTGGTTACTTGCTTTAGTGGATTAAGTGGTCTATTGGTCAAGTTATTGATTGTCATCACTTGTTTAGTTTATTAGCTAAGTTCTTCCCATTTCTTCATGCGATTCCATTTCGAATTGAACCCAATTCCAGATTTTATTTGAAACCCAAAATTCACAAACAACACATAAATACGAGCTTGAATCAAACATGTCAACTAGCCCCGAGAAAAATACGACCTGTGGCCCCTATATTACATTTTCATACTTTTGATTGTAAAAGGGTTTCCAGCATTTCATTCACATTTAAATCTGATGGTCCCAACTTTCGTGACAATTTAAACTAGGAGATCTGGGACCGTCAAATTTTTGGCGCCGTTGCCGGGGAAGCAACTAGTTGATTTGTTTGATTTTTGCTTGTATGCTTTTAGACATATCATTGGGTTCTATTTTATTGTGTTTTATCTTTTGTATACTGGTACTGCCATTTTTCTTGTTTGTTTTGTGACAGGGGTGCAGGTTCAAAATGTTTTCATCCACTTACCAGCAGCCGTGTCCACAGTTTCAGCAGAACCAACCATTCAATCAGCAACCAAATCAATTTTTTCAGCCACAATGTCAACAATTTCAACAAGATTTTCAACCAAATCAGAATTTTCAGAACGGGCAGCCGCCATTCCAGAGTTTTCAGCCCCAGTTTGAGCAACCATTTCAACAATTTCAGCCCAACTTTCAGCCACCATTACAACAATTTCAGCAATCACAAAATTTCCAGCAGCCTTTTGAAAGTTTTCAGCCCCAAAATAATCAATTTCAGCTTCAACCTCAGCCATGGCAACAAGAATTTCAACCTATACAGAATTTTCAACAACCTTTTCAATATTCACAGCCATGCGATCCAAATTTCCAGCCCACTCAATTTCAGTGTTCACCACCACAATTTCAACCTCAGATTCAAGATTTCCAGGGCTACCATTCATAGCAAGTTCAACCATCCTTTCAACCACAATTTCAACATTTTCAGCAAGATTTCCAGTTTCAAGGACAGAATTTTCAGCAAGACACTCAGAATTTTCAGCCCCTCCCATTTCAGCAGTTCAATCAAGGAGGCTTTGATGATCCTGATTGGGATGAGGCTCTACACCAAAGGATGATGGAGATGTGGCAACAAATGTTACAACAACAACAAGACTTCGAAGGACGCCTTGCAAAATTGGTTGATCAATGGAATCAAATACAAGCTCAAAGTTTAGGACAATCAGATGAATCTATAGGTGCAAGGGATTGCACAGAGCCCCAGGAACCACCTATATTGATTGATGCATCAGAAAATTCAGAGGATAGGATTGAGAGTGTAGGGGATTGCACTAAGCCCCAAGAATCACCCATTCCTACTGATTTAGAGACATTGGAGGAGATTGATAGCAGGGCTTGTGATAGTTTTGAATTAAATTTTGAAACTTTACAGGATCATTCTATACTTTTATCTTGTGATGATTTAGTTGTTAATGATCCTAATTTTTCTAATTTGGTTGATACAGGAAGGGTTGAGGAAGATGATTCCATAGGTGTAGGGGATTGCACTAAGCCCCAGGGACCACCACAATTACCAGAAAGTGTAGGGACTTGCTTGGTGGAAGCAAGAACCCAAGGATCACCTGTTATATTTGAGTGTCCACCAGAACCTGAACCTGAAGAGGAGCATGAACATGACCAGGAGGAGAACACGAATACATCTACTTCTGTAGAACCTCCAGGTATTTTTCAGCACGATCAGGTAAATACTCCCCCAAATTTTTCTAAAAATTGCATAGAGGTACCTCAAACTGATTTTATTGTTTTTAATACACCTAGGGATGCATCTCTTGTAGAAAATAATTGTGAAAAATCCCTAGAGGTACCTAGTGTAGAATTTGCTGAAAATGAAGCATGTTGTGATGTATATCATGGAAATGCTGAGTGTGAAAATTTTTTAGAAGTGCCTAGTGTTGTTAATTGTTGTGATGAGTCTTTTGATATATCATATGCTGACAATAATTGTGAAAAATTCATTGAGGCACCCAAAATTGATTTCTTAGGCTGTGACACATTGCTTGATACATCTTTGATGCAAAATAATTGTGAAATTTTTATTGATGTGCCAAGGATTGATTTCATTGTTTGTTATGAGTTTTTAGATGCAAATTTTGTAGGAAATAACTGTGAAAAATTTATTGAGACACCAAGCATTGATTTAATTGGACATGATGCAGATTTGGATTCAATTCATGCAGAAACTGACATTATTTTATTTCTTTCTGACCCTGCACGCTTGAGAGAGGTATTACATTGTTTTGCAGGGTCTAGAAGACTTCAGGAGTGGGTGCTCCAACTGAACAGACTCCAGCCTCCTGGAAGGACTTCTGAAGGGCATCAAGAAGGAGGAGATGATCTTACTTTAATTAATAGCACTCCACCCCTTGAATGGCTCTTGAACCTGAATCGCCTTAGGCCACCAGAGAAATTCTTTGCAAAGTTCAAGTGTGGGGGAGTCCGAGTTCTCCCGGCCACCCATTTTCCTCCACTACCACGATGGAGGATTCTTCTGGATCGACTCCGTCCACCAGAAATAAAGGAGAGATTTTTCTTTCTTGCATTTTCTTTTATTACATTTTTCACTTTTATGTTTTCTAGAGTAAATTGAATAAATAGACATTGTAAATACCATGTCTTTTGTTTTAGCACTTTTTCTTGCATGAGTGGAAATAAATGTATCCCTTTAGGTTATCTTCATGTCATGTTAGAGTCTTTTGAAAATAAATTAAATTTGGTTGTCAAAACTTAGGGTTTGAGCTAATGGATGAATTCTTGGATGCTTGAGTACGATTTTGCTTTAGATTCTTAATTGATGACTTGGGATGAATTATTTTTACCTAGTGAGAATTAGCCTTATATTTGTGACACACATGTTATTGTACCCTAGAACTTGCTTAGGTTCTTTCAAAACCATATTTCGTTGATTGGATCACATTTATAAAGACTAATCATATTGTTCCCCTTTTTCCATGATCATACTTGATACACACTCTTCTTGAATTGTCTTTCCTTATTCCTAATTCTAACCCAAATTTTTCTATGGATTTGTTTGCTTGGGATGTTTTCTTGATGCTATTTTGCCCGAGACGGACAAAGATTTAAGTGTGGGGGAGTGATTAGTGATTTGGAAGCAATTTTTATCAAGGATGCACTTCATTTCGAAAAAAAAAATTTTTTTGCAATTCCATGTGCCAAAGATGAGTTTGAGTGATGTTTGGTGTCAAAAATGATGTAAGAAATGGTTGAAGATGGAAGCAATTGGAGATCTAGCTTCCTTATTATATTTTGAAGATCCAAGTGGCATGGTGTGACAATGAAAGAAAAAAATTTCTGCAATGAGAAACAATGGCACGCAAAAGCAAAAAGAAAAAAATTCTTGTGCCAAGATGAAGAAAGAAAAAAAAAATTTTTTTGCTAGCTTGGATCGAAATTGATGTGGATCTAAAACTGGAAAGTTGGAGTTTGGGAAGTAAACAGCAGCAACACCTTGTTAAATCCGAGTTTGTAGCTGAACTGAGAAAGATTGAGTGAAAGCTGAGAAGGATTGGAGCTGTCCTTTGCTGTAGAAATCAGAACACAAATTGCTAACAGCCGAATGCAGCTGTTGTTTGCTGGATAAATCAGAAATTGTGTTTGTAAAGCTGAATTGCAAGGATATTAACTGAAATGAGTATGCTGCAAGGTTCTAAACCATGAAGGGCTTTAGTTGGAAGACTGAACCGGAGGCTAATGAAGTCAGAATGGAATGCTGAATTGAATTCTGGATTGAAGCAGGGAAGTGCAGGGAAATCTGAAGCAATGAAAATAAAAATCTGTGAGCTAAAATGGAAAAGCAATGTGATTTGGAGTAGGAAGTTTGGAAGTGATTAAATTCAGAAATAAGGTGTTACAATCTGAAATTGCAGCTGGACAGATTGGAAGTCAAGGAAAGAAAAGAAAAGCTGTAACAAGTTTAAATTGGCACGCAATAGCAGTTTGAAATCTGATTCTAAAAAAAATGCAGTGAAGCTTGAGCAGAAATTCTGAACTGATCAAGAGAAAAGAAAAAGAAAAAAAAATCTGGAAACACTGCTGGGAGGATGAATTGTAGTTGAGATACTTCAACTTTGAGTTTCTGAAATGAAACAATCTGGAGTTGTAGCAGAAACAGGTTGAATGCGCAGCAGAAAAGAAGCAAACAGAAAAAAATTTCAGTGAGCTGGAATCCGAAACAGTTTGGATCTAAGTCTCCACTACTAGTGATGCTAATTGCTCTGAGTAATCAAGGGAGTGCAAGATTTGAAGTGCTGCTGCGTGGATGATCTATTCAGAACAATCAGAAGAATCTGAACCAATGCTAAAAATTCTGTCCAAATTAAATTGTGTGGAGCAATGTTCTGTTCGGATTTGCCTTGGACTGCAGCCTTACTAAACCCGTAATTCTGAATTGCAGCTGAACAATATCCATTCGTTTTTGAATTGCAGCTGCAGAGATCAGTAACTAAACTGAAGATGAACAAATCTGAATGGAAGCTGAGCTAGGAGCTGAAGCAGGGAAATGCAGAAAAGAAAAAAAATCTGCTCCAATGCAAGAAGCCTGTAAATTCTGAAATCAATGAATCTTGGATCAAAAACTGGTTTAGATCAAAATGTGGGAGGCTGGAATTATGAGAAAGATCAATAATGCATGAATTCTGAAACAGAAATTAGCTGCATGGAGTGGAAATTGGAATATGAAACAGAAAAAAATGCAGCTAAAGATAAGAAGAAAAAAAAATTGGGAACTAAAAACAGCAAATGGTATTTCTTGGAAGCTCACGGCATTAGAAGGGGTGTGATGTGATTCTGATGTGGAATTGGGCACAACATGACTAAATCGAATGAGAACAAAGGAGAAAGCAGAGAAAAACAAGAGAAAACAGTTTGAAGAATTGAGAAGAGAGCAAAAACAAAGAGAGAAAGGAAAAGAGGAAAAATCAGTTGACAAAGAGAACAAAAGCAAATGGCACACAATTGAAGGAAGAGTGGCACATTGAACCAAGGAAGGAGTTTTCATCCAAATCAAAGGGCTGTTATCAAAATCTGACTTTCTACATTTTTATATCACTAGAGGACTATTCAGAGAAGCAAAGAGCATCAAAAATATCCTCAAGCACTCAAGTCTTCCACTTATTCAAATTTTCTACTTTCTTGGCTCTTATTTCATTTCTTATCAATTCTATGTTTTCAAATGTTTTTATAGATATTGATCCTATTCTTGATTAATGGTGGAGAGTAGATAATAAGCAAGCTTATGGTAGTGCAAGAAGCATGTGTGTTTGAGTGAGCTCCACTTCCATCATCAAGTTAGAACTTAAGGAGAGAGCCACCAAATTTTTCCTTGAAAGGCTAGTGATTTAAATTCATCTCAATGATTCATGATGGATGAAAAGGCTAAGTTGTTGATTTAAGGACAAGATAGTAATCCATAGAGCTTAGATTTATGAGAATTGGCAACTCTAGGTAATTTCTTTTCAATTGCTTCTAATTATGCTTAAGAAAATCTAGGAGATACATATTTAGTGTTTTTGCGAGACGCTCAAGGTTAAGTGTGGGGGAGTTGATAAGCATCATTTTATTGATTATTTTAATTGCTAAAATCCATGTTTGACTCATGTTTTTATTGCTTAATTATGATTTTACCTTAGGTTTTGGAACTTTATCTTATTTTGGACTTCATTGCAAAATTACACAATTTTTTGGATTATTTGGCCACTAATTTTCTGATATATTTTTGTAGGCATGAAAGGATCCTGGACCTAGGGCATACCCGGTCAAACCTGAGTCGGATGTGAACCGGATCGAATTATCAAGCCTACGATTAATCCGGGCCGTCCGATTCAAGAGCGGCTAGATCTGAGCCATCCGGGACGATCTGAAGCAATCCGAGCTAGGGTTAGGGTTGATCAAGCTCTATGATCAAGATCTGAAGGTTTCATCCCAATCAGAGCCCAATCAACCGTTGGATCAAGCAAGGAGGGCTCTAGAGCGTCCATTCACAGATAGAGTTGATCTGGACCATCCGTTGCATATCTGGAGGATCCGAGTTACGACAAGGCAGATCCTGACCCCAGATCATCATCATAAAAGTTTGGCTCAAATCAGACTAAGATCTACCGTTGGATCTCCTCCAATCAATCACAGTCGTCCGTTGATAACTATTTAATCAAATGTTCACAGCAGCTGTTCTTCATCGCGTTTTCCTCGCCGCAATCAGTTCTTCTTCAGTTCTTAGCATTTTTTTTCATCGTTTTAGCTAATTTCTTCAATTCAAGGGGCGCGACCCCTCGATTTCTGACCTAGATCGAGTGCTAGATCCTTGGGGAGCTGCTTCGGTGAATTTCCAGCTCCGAATTGGCCAAAACAGAGTTGTTGCGAGGTTTCCGCAACTCTGTCCTTCATTGCTTCAATCTCGATTTTGATCCATCCTTCATCCATCCGAGCTATCCAGAGGGGTTCCCTGGAGTGTTTGGTTCATCCCCACATCATCCGCGCGATTGGACAAGGCAAGATTGAAGAAATCGATTGGCAATTCAGCTTGGCACAGACTGTGAGCTGGACTGCTTCGCAGAGGTCGTTTCTCCATTGATTTGCTGAGCTTGCGGGTCCGAGGCTCACTCTTGCTTGACGACCAAGAAGCATTCGAGCTAGGGAAGGATTGGGGTTTAGATTTCTTTAGCTAATTTTTAGTTTTCTTAGCTGTAAATTAAGTTCTGCTGTCTGTTCTGTTTCTGTCTTCATTTCAGATTTGGTTAATTTCGTTACTGCATTGTTCTAGCTGTAATCTAGCTTTAAATCTTCAAGTTGAGTAGTTTAGGAACCTATCTAGTGGATAGTTGTGTTTAATTTTAGTTAATTTTAGTTTAAAAGCTTGCGTGCCAATTCCCAGCTGAGTGCCATTTAATTTTCTGCAATTTCCTTTCAGTTCTGAGTTCGACTCAGATTTCTTGTTTTCTGAGTTGTTTCTGAAATTCTTAGTTGTTAATCTCTGCTTTAGTAGTAGATAGATAGTGTGTTAGTTAACATAGCACTTAATTGTAGCTCTTTGCAATCCATTTGTGGCGTGCCAACTAAATAGCTGTATTCCTTCCATTTCTGAAAAAAATTCAATCAGTTCTCTGAAATTTCCAGCTGTAAATTCTCTGAATTCTTGCTAAGTAAACAATGGGTTTTTCATCTTAGTTCTCTGGCAGTTCGATCAGTGCAATTAATCTTAGTTGTTTGTGATTTGCGCCCAAGCCATAAGCTGAATGGTTGCACATTATTTCCTAATTTCTGCATATCCTATTTCTGAACTTTGTATCTGATTTCTGCTTGCGTATCAGCTGGCCATAGCTGAGTTGTGTTCAGTTTCCATTCTTGACAACATATTGTTAGCATTCAATTATTGCAAGACTTAATTCCTGAAGTTAACCTGGTTATTAGTGTGATAGTGCATTTGAATTCAGCTTGCTTAGCATCCAGTTTGCTGCGAATTTCAGTCCTAAGCAAGCTGAGTTATTTCTGCAATGTAGTTAATACTTCTACAGTTTAGTGAATGTCTGTAATTAGCATCAAGTGAAGTCATCTCACAATTTCAGCAAGTTAGGCTTGCATTTCTGCACTTGGGTCAAGGGAAGTTTTGGAACTCATTTTGTATCAGTTTGTTTATGGATTGCCTTGCATTTGGTTAGTCATGAGTGGTAAATCCGAAAACTTTTGGCACATCAGCTTTTGGCACATCAGTTGTTACATGCTTACAAGTTTGTATCCCTCTTGGTATCAAGTCAAACCTCAAGATTGAATTTGTATGAACTGTTTTAGGCTGCTGTGTTGTTTTGGTGTTTAACATTTGTTTTGCAATTCGAAATCAGATTCATTTCCAAATTGGTTACTTGCTTTAGTGGATTAAGTGGTCTATTGGTCAAGTTATTGATTGCCATCACTTGTTTAGTTTATTAGCTAAGTTCTTCCCATTTCTTCATGCGATTCCATTTCGAATTGAACCCAATTCCAGATTTTATTTGAAATCCAAAATTCACAAACGACACATAAATACGAGCTTGAATCAAACATGTCAACTAGCCCCGAGAAAAATACGACCTGTGGCCCCTATATTACATTTTCATACTTTTGATTGTAAAAGGGTTTCCAGCTATTCATTTATAAATTCTAAATTTGAGTCCCACATTCGTGACACATAGTTTGGGCTCGTCAGAGGATCATGGGGTTTTGATGTGTGTTGGTCAATATGGTTAAGTTAGGGTTTGTTGTTGGACTAACATGTGTATGTGAGTATGCAGGATTGCAGGTACACATGGACTTGGTTGATGTCTTCAGGTGAAGGGTGGCATGGACGCAAGCTGGAAGCTTGCGTGCGCATCCGAGGGACCATGGATAGCAGGGACGATGAGCTGAGGGATGCGGACTTCGAGGCATAGGTGAAGGATGGCATGGAGGCAAGCTGGAGGCTTGCGTGCGCATCCGAGGGACGAGGGTCAAAGATGAAGAGGGCGTGAAGGCAATAGTCGAGGCTGCTGGTGAAGAGTCGACCAGGTTGTGAGGGTCCTAGTGTGAGTCGTTGTACTCGGGAACTAAGCCGGGAGGGTTCGAGTGCAGAGTGAAATGTACTCGGAGAGTGTAACCCTAGGCTTAGGTTCGGACCAGTCGACTGCCCCAGGGGCAGTCGACTGGTGTCGACTGGAACAGCTGTCAGATTCGAACGTTGTACTGTAATGGTCGAATCTGAGTGGAACCAGTTGACTACCCCAAGGGTAGTCGACTAGTAGCGGATGTTTCAGATTCGAGCCCTATTTAAAGGAGCTCGTTTCATGCTACTATCTCTTGGCAAAACTTGCTTGGTCAAAGCTTGTTAGTGACAGTGTTGATGCAGTCTGGCCCTGATTGTTGTTTTGGTGTTGACACCGATTTTAGTTTAGGTGGATGATTATTAATTATGATTAAGTCCTGATCGGGGATCAGACATGGTATGAAAAATCCTAGCTTGGAGGGCTAGGTGTTGAAAAATCCTAACCTGGAGGGTTAGGTGTTGAAAAGTCCTAGCTTGGAGGGCTAGGTGTGTAAAAAGTCCTAATTCGGAAGAGGTGGGTGAAAAGTCCTAGCTTGGAGGGCTAGGTGAAAAGTCCTAACTTGGAGGACTAGGTGCAAATTCTCATCTTGGAGAATTAGGTGAAAAAGTCCTGGCTTGGAGGGTCAGGTCCTAGCTTGGAGGGCTAGGTTTGGAAAGTCCTAATCCGGAAGAGTTGGGTGAAAAGTCCTAGCTTGGAGGGCTAGGTGAAAAGACATAACTTGAAGGGCTAGGTGCAAATTCCCAACTTGGTGAAAAATCCTTAGCTTGGAGGGCTAAGGTGGATGAAACCCTAGCTTGGAGGGCTAAGGTGGATGAAACCCTAGCTTGGAGGGCTAGGTTGGAGCCCCTGGATCGGTCTGGTGACCGATCACGGAGTTGGCACGGTGCTCCTTCGTGGATCGGTCTGGTGACCGATCCAGCGATGACTGATCGGTCTGGTGACCGATCAGGGAGTATGCGTTTCACCCATTGCTTTACTCCTGATCGGTCTGGTGACCGATCAGGGAGCAAACAGTGAGGTTGAGTTCCCTTGCTGAACTGCTCCTGATCGGTCTGGTGACCGATCAGGATCACTGTGCAGATCGTTCTGGAGAATGATCCAGCATCGCAGGTTCCTCTCTATGATTGATCAGGACGGAGCCTGATCGGTCAGGAGGTTCTCCGATCGGTCCGGTGACCGATCACCTTAATTCAAATTGCACTGTCAGACGCTCTGATCGCGCCTGACCGTATCCGATTCTCTGCTGATTACATCTGATACTTGATTTACTGTGTGATATGATGCTCTAACACTCTGATTAAGCTGCAGGTGACAGGAGAGGATTCAAACACTCAAGGAGAAGTCAATGGAGGTTTTCCTTGGAGCAGGTTTGTCCGTTTTCCATCTCAGGTTGCAACGGCTGGAGCTGCAGACTGGAGCTGCCGACTAGAGCTTGGCTGAGGGGAGCTCAGGAAGTCCAGGGACGGCTTAGTGGTAGCTGGCGTTGGCAGGGAAGCAGCTGGAGGCTACAGGAGATGCTGTCACCTGGTGCTGAGTGGAGAAACAAAAGGGCGGAAGAAGGCTTCGTTGAAGCAAGAGTTCTAGGGTTTGCGAACTAAGTTCTGGCTGCGCTTTTTGTGTTCTCCACGTCTAGCTTGTGCGTTCTGAAGTTTTCATCACCTTGAGCAAGCTACTGCAATCGAGAAGCAATCATCCATTACTTGAGCGCTTGAAGGAGAGAACAAGAGGCTTGGAGTCTGACAGCGGGAAGACACGAGGAAGGGTTTCTTGCGTGAGATCGCCGCTGGGTGGAGCTCAGGAAAGCTTGCTGTGTTCTTATCCTTGCTAAATGTTTGAGTAAGATCCTTCTTGTTGTTTCTTTGTGCTTAAACTTAAATCTGTGATTGAAACGCTGTGGAGAGGTTTCTCCACCGAGAAGGAGGTTGCTTTCTATCCGGTGATAACCGGGGCTTGATCTGCCGACGATCAAGGGATCGCCCACCTTAAGGGCACGCCAAGGAGTAGGGGCAAGTTATCCCCGAACCTTGTAAACCCTCCTTGTTAGCGATCTTGCTAGTGTGTCGACTTTGCTTTCGTTCACTGTTTTCTGCTTACTCTGTGATTATTTCTTCCGCTGTGCTACTGATAAGTTTGAGTGCAGAAATTCGATTTGTGCCAAAGGTCTAAGTGATTGGCTATATTCACCCCCCCCTCTCTAGCCATCCGGGTTCCAACAAGTGGTATCAGAGCTTGGGGCTCTGTTCACGGCTTAACATCCGAGAGTTATCAACAAGATGGCGTTGAGAGAAGGCTTTTCCACCACCCGACCTCCTTTCTTTGATGGCGCTGATTTTCAATATTGGAGATCAAAGATGGAATATTACTTGAAGATGGACATCAATACTTGGTTCGCGGTGAAGGAGGGATTCACCCCTCCTAAGGATGATGAAGGCAAAGAACTCGAATCATGGCGGTGGACTGCCGAACAAACTCGGAAGAGTGAAGCCGACGCGAAGGCGGTTGTCACTCTACAATGCGGCATGAACAAAGACCAACTCATCAAGGTTGGTCCTTTCACAAGTGCAAAGGACTTGTGGAACAAACTCATTGAACTTCACGAGGGCACCCGAGACTCAAGAATCGCAAAGAGGGACTTGTTCCTCAACCAACTCCAAAATCTCTCCATGAAGGAGAATGAGTCGGTAAGTGAGCTTCATAGCCGGTTCAAAGAAGTCCTCAATGGGCTTCATTCGATTGATGAAAAGGTCGAGAATCGCGACCTTGTGAGGTATGTCTTGAAAGCCTTTCCAAGGAATGCTTTGTGGTCATCCATGGTGGATGCCTACAAAGTTTCCAAGGATCTATCCATTGTAAAGTTAGATGATTTATTTTGTGAGATGGAATTGCATGAAATGGCTAACAAAGGCCCCAAGGAGAAGGGGATTGCCTTAGTTGCAGGGGACCGATCCAACAAGAAGAAGAAGGAGAAGGAGGTCTCTTCATCTTCATCCTCTTCCGAATCCGAGTCCGATTCCGAAGAAGATGGCAGCGGCTCCTCATCCTCCGAGATGGCAAACTTTGTGAGAAGGATGATGAGAAGGGGTCGACGCTTCAAGAGTAGAGGTAACTCTAGTGAAGCTAAACTTGATAAGACTAATGCCTCTTGCTTTGAGTGTGGTAGGAAAGGGCATTTCAAGAATGAATGCCCGAAACTAAAGAAGAAGGAGGAGAAATCCAAAAAGAAAGAAGAAAAATTCAAGAAGAAGAAGAAGGCCTTGAAGGCCACTTGGGATGAGTCATCCTCTAGCTCATCCGATGAAGAGAAGGAGGAGAAGAGCACAAGGCATGTGGCACTCATGGCATTGGGAGATCAAGAGAGCAGTGATGAATCTTCTAACTCATCAAACGCGGCTTCATCATCTTCGGATGATGAAGAGGTAACTTCTCCCGAACTTGAAAAGTGTTATAGAGCAATTGCATGTTTAACTAGTATGCTTAAGAAGTCAAAAAATAAGGTTAAAGCTTTGCAATTAGAAATTGATCAATTGAGATTATCTAGAGATGATAACATTGATGACTTGCATGTTGAATTGTTAGAAGATGAGATTAAATCATTGAAACTTGAAGTTGAAAACTTGAAATCCTCTAGGGTTGAGGAAGTAGATGACTTGCATGATGAGTTACTAGTAGAGGAAAACCAATCATTGAAGAGTGAAGTTGAGAGACTCAAGAATATTCTTGAGAAGTTCTCAACTAGCTCTAAAACCCTAGATATGATCTTGAATGCCCAAAGGGCAGTCTACAATAGGGCCGGTATTGGTTACCGACCCAAAGAACCCTCATTCGTGTCCTTGATGTCTAGGACTGATATGAGACAATCTAGGACACCCAAGGTTCAAAAGAAAGTTGTCAAGGCATGGGTGCCTAAGTCTTGTTTAGTTGATGCTTTAGGTCCCAAGGTTTGGGTACCTAAAACTTCTATTTTTCGAATTGTGTAGGTTATGATTGAGGGGGAGCATCTATCAACTTGGTTCGTTGATAGTGGATGCTCCAAACACATGACCGGGGATAGATCATTGTTTACCACACTTCACAAGAAAAGTAGAGGTAATGTTTCATTTGGTAACAATGGTAGTCTTAAGGTCATAGGAATAGGAGACATTCAAATATCCGAATGTCTTAGAATTTCAAATGTCCTTCTAGTCAAGGGGATGAAATTTAATCTCCTAAGTGTGAGTCAATTGTGTGACACGGGTTACACAATTGATTTCCAACCAAGTCAATGTCTAGTTAGACAACATGACACCTTGGACACGGTACTAGTAGGAACAAGAGTAGACAATATTTATCAAGTTTCATTTAAAAGTGCTACTAATGTTTCTGCTAAGTGTTTCATGTCAAAAGAAGAAGAGTCCACCCTTTGGCACCGGAGGCTAGCACATGTGAACATGAAGAACATCCGGAAGTTGGCCAACAAGGGATTAGTTCGTGGCTTACCAAGCATCAAGTATGAGAAAGATAAACTTTGTGATGCATGTCAAATGGGTAAGCAAACAAAATCTGCACATAAAGGTAAAAGCACTGTAAGTACTTCTACTGCATTAGATTTACTTCACATGGATCTATTTGATTGTAGTACTATCATATCATTGAATGGAAGTAGATATTGCTTTGTGATCATTGATGACTTCACTAGATATACATGGACTTACTTTTTAAAATATAAGGACCAAACCTTAGATGTTTTCATTTCTTTTTGTAGAAGAGTTGAAAATGAGAAATCATTAACTATTAAGACAATAAGAAGTGATCATGGAGGTGAATTTCAAAATCAAAGGTTTTTAGAATTTTGTCAAGATAGGGGTTATAGACATGAGTTCTCTACTCCTAGAACACCACAACAAAATGGTGTTGTAGAGAGGAAGAACCGTGTTCTACAAGAGGCTGCACGAAGCATGCTTAATGAGTACTCACTCCCGAGTTACTTATGGGCGAAGCTGTAAATACAGCTTGCTATGTGCAAAACCGGGTCCTCATTCATAGGTTTTTAGGGAAGACTCCCCATGAGCTTTGGTTTGGGAAACCACCCACAGTTAAACACCTTCGGGTGTTTGGTTGTAAGGTGTTCATCCTAAACACCAAGGATCATCTTGGAAAGTTCACGGCAAAGGCTGATGAAGGGATACTAGTCGGGTACTCCCTCGTTAGCAAAGCCTATCGAGTCTACAATAAGAAGTCTAGACTAGTTGAAGAATCTTCTGATGTTGTCTTTGAAGAAATTCCAAAAGTCAATGGTCAACCAGAAGATGAAGTCCAATTCGAACTTAGGAGACTAAGTTTGAATGAAAGTCCAAATGTTGTTGATGGTGATGAATCCGATGACGGTGAGCCTAGACAATCCATAGATCAGCCGGATCCTGAGGCTGAACTTGTGTCTAGTGAGCCCATTCACGAAGCACCACCAACACCAAGGCAAACTAGATTAGCCTCTAGTCATCCCCAAGACCAAATTGTTGGAGACATCCATCATGGGGTTAGGACTAGATCATTCTTCCGGAATGAGGCTAATGAAGTTGCCCTAATTTTCGAAATTGAACCTAGAAAAATTGATGAAGCATTAAATGATCCCGATTGGATCATTGCGATGCAAGATGAACTAGGTCAATTTGAAAGAAGTCAAGTTTGGGACTTAGTCCCTAGACCCAAGAAGACCACCATCATTGGAACCAAATGGGTCTTCAAGAACAAATTGAACCATAAGGGAGAAATCATTAGAAACAAGGCACGCTTGGTAGCCAAGGGCTATAGTCAAGTTGAAGGCCTTGATTATGATGAGACCTATGCTCCCGTGGCACGATTAGAATCTATTCGATTGATGCTTGCATTTGCAGCACATCGCGGCTTCAAGCTATACCAAATGGATGTCAAATCTGCCTTTCTAAATGGTCTAATAAGAGAAGAGGTCTACGTCGAACAACCACCGGGGTTTGAGAATTCCAAATTTCCAAACCACGTGTTCAAGCTCAAAAAGGTACTTTATGGCCTTAAACAAGCACCCCGGGCTTGGTATGAGCGGTTGTCGATATTCTTAATTGAGAAGGGCTTTGTTAGAGGCCAAATAGACCCTACACTATTTCTACAAAGAGATGGTGACGATATTTTTGTAGCCCATGTATATGTCGATGACATAATTTGTGGCTCAAACAATAAGGGCTATTTAAATGAATTCATTGGACACATGGAGAGTGAATTTGAAATGAGTCTAGTGGGAGAGTTGACTTTCTTCCTTGGACTTGAAATCAAGCAAACTCGCGATGGTATCCATGTGCACCAATCAAAGTATACACAAGAAATGCTTCGGAAATTCAATATGAGTGATTCAAAAGAGGTAACCACTCCCATGGCTACAAACACAAGACTAGACAATGATGAGAGTGGTAAACCCGTTGATTTGACTCAATATCGAAGCATGATAGGTAGTTTGCTATACCTCACAGCTAGTCGACCGGATATTCTTTTTGCTGTGGGTATGTGCGCTAGGTACCAAGTTTGTGCCAAGGAATCTCACTTAATCGCTGTTAAGCGAATTTTGAGATATCTCAAAGGCACAATAGGAGTCGGTCTTTGGTACCCCCGTACCGAATCATTTGATTTAATTGGCTATACGGATTCTGACTACGTTGGATGTAAGTTGGACCGGAAGAGCACAAGTGGGGGTTGTCAATTCTTAGGTTCGTCCTTAGTAAGTTGGTCAAGTCGGAAGCAACATTGTGTTGCTCTCTCCACGACCGAGGCAGAGTATATTGCTATGGGAGAGAGCGTATCACAATTGTTGTGGATGATACATACTTTAGAGGACTATGGATTGAGTTACAAGGGTGTGCAAGTGTTATGTGATAACATTAGCACAATTAACCTAACCAAGAATCCAGTCCATCATTCTAGGACCAAACATATTGAAGTGCGTCACCACTTCATTAGGGATCATGTAGCTAGGGGAGATATTGTACTCTCACATGTAGAGTCCAAGTCTAACCTAGCTGACATTTTCACTAAACCACTCCCCGAAAATGAATTTAGTTTCCTAAGACGGGAGTTGGGAATGTGTCGCGCTTCATGAATTTCAAAATGCATTCAAACCCTTCATGATTATTTCGAAATTGTTGGGAAACAATTAGGTAACTTTGGGGACATCTCACACAAACTATAAGGTTTAACAAAACGTTTTTGTTTGCTAGGTATGGGGTGAGATGTTAGGATCAACTAAATTTCTCAAATTGTCATTGCATCCCTTGAGAAATTAAGTTGACGAGATAATAATCACTTCGGTGACCAAGTGTGGGGAAAACCAATGCATAAGACATGTGTATTTGGCTCCATGATCATACTTGGACATTCCAATCAAGGCAACTTGATTGGAAACCTGAATTTGATACAAACTTAGTTGAAATTTCTTGAGTAATTGTTGATTGAGTTTGACTCCATTGGATGGATCAAAGTGATTGTTGAACCTATAAGGACTTTTGATCCTTGTTCAGGGATCAATTTTAGTCATGAGATTATGTCCAAGTTCGATAAACCTCATCAGATCTCGTAGGAAAGATTCAGAAAATCTGAAACTGAATGTTTCAGATCGTATCAGGGAGTATCAGGAACCCTGATCGGTCATCGGACCGATCAGGCATAAGGCTGATCGGTCCCCGGACTGATCTGGCTCCACCCTGTAATGATCGGTCCACAGACCGATCAGAGGGGCATCAGTGACTTTACGAAATTCTGATCAACCTTACTGAGCCAGCCTGGATCGGTCCCCGGGCTCACAGGTTTCTCTCCGAACCCTACTGTTCGTGTCCTGATCGGTCAGCCGATCGATCAGGAGCGCGCCTGATCGGTCACCCGACCGATCAGGCCCGGTTCAGTCCGATCAGGCCATCACCTGATCGGTCTGGGCGCTATCAGATCGAACGGTGATCCGTTCCATAGCATTAAATTGCGGTTGGTGGACCGATCCACCAACCGATTAACTTCGCGAAAAACCTCTCATTGCCGAACCCTAGCGCCGAAACCTCCCACTTGCGCCTCTTCATCCTGAGCGAGAGTGTTCCTGCGTCTCCCTCTTTCTCGTGCGTGCGAGTTCTTGCGAAGGTCTCTACGGGCGTTTCCTTGTTCTCTGCAAGTTCTCTACTTGCTCCAAGTTTTCTGCGTCTCTGTCTTGCGCCGAGAGCTTCTCCTGCGCAAGTTCTTCTTCCAGTTTTTGCGATCCTTTCAAACTAACTTCAATGGCACCAAAGTGAGTTTTTGATTTAGTTTCCTTTATGACTCTGTTCATGGATTATATGTATATGAAGCTAATCATGTTTTGGTGTTTGTTCTTGGTTTGGTGCCGTGACCTTCTTGTATTGGCCGTGACCCTCTTGATCAAATGCTTCACTTTATGATTATCACTCTATCTTGGTTCCTTGATCCAACTGTGTTCTGTTAATCATTGTATCTTGATCACGTTCTCTGATTGGGTTTAACCTTACCTTGATCATATTTGTCTATTCCAATCTTTAGAAAGTCTTCTAAGGGTAAAGAAGTTGCTGAGGGCAGTTCAAGGGGGAAAGCCCCTTCTGCATCTGCGCCCTCCAGAAGGCCTCAGCCTTCTTCTAGCTCCTGGTTCCCAAATGCGGCCTGTGAACAGGCCTTCCAGTCGAGGACCTTCAAATTACTATCCTGCCGATCCATTGATATCCCTTTTCTGACTGAACATTGTCCGTCGGTCATGGACATAGTCATGTTTTACAACCTGGGCTTCCTTCTTTCCTTGGAACGGACCATCAATTACGACCTAGTCTCAGAGTTCTATAACAATCTTCAGCAGGGACCTCAAGGAGGCTTCGAGTTCACCACTCGAGTCGCCAAGAGGAACCTAGACTTTTCTTACGAGATTTTGGCAGAGTATCTGGGTGGTCGACGATCACCAAATCTGTATTCGATCTACCCTGAGCTTCCTGATCCTTTATTGGCACCTTTTTCAGATGTTACCCCCGACTCCATCTATCAGCATTTCTTTGGTCGTCCTCGCCCCGCCGGGCTTGATGAGTTGGGTCCTGATTTCCCTACTTTTGCAGCCCTACGACTTGCTCCAGTTGACTACATCCTTTTCAAGATAATCACAAATTGCATCTTGCCCATCACCTCAAAGCCTTTGACTGAGATCCGACCCTATCACTGCCTTATGCTCTACGGTATGCACCGCCAGATGGACTTCGACATCATGGAGAGCATCTTCCAGTCCATCCTATCCTATCGTGAGCCGAGCCGTCGCACGGTCTACATGCCATTTGGTCATGTCATCACTGACTGGCTTATGTCAGTTGGTGTTGATGTCACCAAGGGCAGGACCGTGCCCATGGTCAAGCAGGATTGTCGGCTGGGTCGGCGCGCTTTTGCCAAGTCCGGCATTATTATTCGAGAGCGCGATGGGGCCTTGGTATGGAAGGATGGGAGAGGACTTGGTGACCTACCTGGCGGAGCACCACATTTTCAGGCACCACCCGAGGCTGCTGCACTTCATGAGGCTCCTGCTGCTGACGCCGAGTATGACTATGAGCCTGACCCAGATCTACGATGGCAGATCTCCGAGCTAGATCGGACCCTCCAGGAGGATATTCATTTGAGGGAGCTCCATCGAGAGGAGACCCGCTCGGACTTCCGTTCCTTTGATCGCCGATTGACCGGCGTAGAGTCTACTGTCTCTGGAGTCCAGGCATTGCAGCAGACTTGGTACGCAGAGTGGCGCCGCCATACATTTCCAGGGGATGCCCCTTCAGGCAGTGCTGCACCAGGGTCTGCTGATGCCACGGTGGATGACCTCATGCACGATGACGACCCCCTCCCCCACTAACGTTTGAGCATTGGATGTCTACTGTCTCTTCTCATGATTAGTGTACTTGACCGGTTTTGGTTGTGTGACTTTTGGGCTGTATGCTCTATGACTTGTCAGTTGTGGTCTTATGCCACACGTATCTGGATTTTGATGCATGTGTCTTGCATCGTGTTATTTCTCTGGATGCTTTATGACTTGACTTTTCTGAATTTGCCTTACATGTTTTATCCTACTTTAGTATGCTTCTTGTTGATGCTATGATGAGTACTATCTGCATATTTGTTACACTACCATGATTATGATTATGATGTCATGCTCATATGATACATATGCTTATTTTGCCACTTCTATATCTGTTTGTCATATGTATTCATATGCTTATCAAAAATCAAATTGTTGTTGGTTTGGGATACCCCTAGGGTTGAGGGGGAGTATGGTTTAAACTTAACAGCCCTTCTAGACCCCTTTTCGGTGTTCGACAAAGGGGGAGAGTGTTGGTTGGTTAAGTTTAGGATGATCATGTTGTAGGGGGAGGATCTGGATTCCCCTATGATTCTAAATTTGAAAAACTTGATTGAGAATCCCTAAACTTAAAATCGGGTTGTCAAACAACAAAAAGGGGGAGATTGTTGATGCAGTCTGGCCCTGATTGTTGTTTTGGTGTTGACACCGATTTTAGTTTAGGTGGATGATTATTGATTATGATTAAGTCCTGATCGGGGATCAGGCATGGTATGGAAAATCCTAGCTTGGAGGGCTAGGTGTTGGAAAATCCTAACCTGGAGGGTTAGGTGTTGAAAATCCTAGCTTGGAGGGCTAGGTGTGTGAAAAGTCCTAATTCGGAAGAGGTGGGTGAAAAGTCCTAGCTTGGAGGGCTAGGTGAAAAATCCTAACTTGGAGGGTTAGGTGCAAATTCTCATCTTGGAGAATTAGGTGAAAAAGTTCTGGCTTGGAGGGTCAGGTCCTAGCTTGGAGGGCTAGGTTTGGAAAGTCCTAATCCGGAAGAGTTGGGTGAAAAGTCCTAGCTTGGAGGGCTAGGTGAAAAATCCTAACTTGAAGGGTTAGGTGAAAATTCCCAACTTGAAGGGTTAGGTGAAAAATCCTTAGCTTGGAGGGCTAAGGTGGATGAAACCCTAGCTTGGAGGGCTAGGTTGGAGCCCCTGGATCGGTCTGGTGACCGATCACGGAGTTGGCACGGTGCTCCTTCGTGGATCGGTCTGGTGACCGATCCAGCGATGACTGATCGGTCAGGGAGTATGCGTTTCACCCATTGCTTTGCTCCTGATCGGTCTGGTGACCGATCAGGGAGCAAACAGTGAGGTTGAGTTCCCTTGCTGAACTGCTCCTGATCGGTCTAGTGACCGATCAGGATCACTGTGCAGATCGTTCTGGAGAACGATCCAGCATCGCAGGTTCCTCTCTATGATCGATAAGGACGGAGCCTGATCGGTCTGGACCCAGCCTGATCGATCTGGTGACCGATCAGAAGGTTTCCTGATCAGTCCGGTGATCGATCAGGAGGTCTGGACTACGAAGCTCAGAAATCGCCCGATAAAGGGGTGGATCGGTCGGGTGATCGATCCACAACCTGGGATCGATCTGGTGATCGATCCAGGTGAGTCCCAAAGAAATCGCGATTTCTAATCAAGCGTTGGGGACCGATCAGGATGGAGCCTGATCGGTCTGGACCCAGCCTGATCGGTCTGGTGACCGATCAGGAGGTTCTCCGATCGATCCAGTGACCGATCACCTTAATTCAAATTGCACTGTCAGACGCTCTGATCGCGCCTGACCGTATCCGATTCTCTGCTGATTTCATCTGATACTTGATTTACTGTGTGATATGCTGCTCTAACACTCTGATTAAGCTGCAGGTGACAGGGGAGGATTCAAACATTCAAGGAGAAGTCAATGGAGGCTTTCCTTGGAGCAGGTTTGTCCGTTTTCCATCTCAGGTTGCAATGGCTGGAGCTGCAGACTGGAGCTTGGCTGAGGGGAGCTCAGAAAGTCTAGGGAGGGCTCAGTGGTAGCTGGCGTTGGCAGGGAAGCAGCTGGAGGCTGCAGGAGATGCTGTCACCTGGTGCTGAGTGGAGAAACAAAAGGGCGGAAGAAGGCTTCATTGAAGCAAGAGTTCTAGGGTTTACGAACTAAGTTCTGGTTGCGCTTTTTGTGTTCTCCACGTCTAGCTTGTGCGTTCTGAAGTTTTCATCACCTTGAGCAAGCTACTGCAATCGAGAAGCAATCATCCATTACTTGAGCGCTTGAAGGAGAGAACAAGAGGCTTGGAGTCCGACAGCGGGAAGACACGAGGAAGGGTTTCTTGCGTGAGATCGCGACTGAGTGGAGCTCAGGAAAGCTTGCTGTGTTCTTGTCCTTGCTAAGTGTTTGAGTAAGATCCTTCTTGTTGTTTTTTTGTTCTTAAACTTAAATCTGTGATTGAAACGCTGTGGAGAGGTTTCTCCACCGAGAAGGAGGTTGCTTTCTATCCGGTGATAACCGGGGCTTGATCTGCCGACGATCAAGGGATCGCCCACCTTAAGGGCACGCCAAAGAGTAGGGGCAAGTTATCCCCGAACCTTGTAAACCCTCCTTGTTAGCGATCTTGCTAGTGTGTCGACTTTGCTTTCGTTCTCTATTTTCTGCTTACTCCGTGATTATTTCTTCCGTTGTGCTACTGATAAGTTTGAGTGCAGAAATTCGATTCGTGCCAAAGGTCTAAGTGATTGGCTATATTCACCCCCCCCCCCTCTCTAGCCATCCGGGTTCCAACAGTTAGTAGCCTGTTGTGGTCAGATATTGTCGAGGTGTTGTGGCAAGGTTTCTCCACCTACAAGGAGCGACAAGGGCTAGCCGGAGGTCATCCGGGGAGTGATCCACCGAAGGATTCTTGGATTAGTCACCCTTAGAGGTGGATTCCAAATAAATAGGTTTGTGTTAGCGTTGTATTTGTTTATTGTTATTGTTTCCACTTGCACACGCTAACAACGTAGGTAGACGAATCGAAGATTTGCTATTCATCCCCCCCCCTCTAGCAACCGTACAAGATCCAACAGGTTCTTCATCTACATCCTCATCCTCAATAATCTCTTTGTCTTTGCCTTCGTATACTTATTTCCTCTCAATTCTCTTTCTTTTAGGCCCTTGTCCAAAATTTGTTGGTAGTGGCTCAGCGTCAACTGAGCCTTTGCTTTCCAATTATTTTTGAAGTATTTGGATTTTCTTCTCAGCATTTTCTATAATTTTGTATTTTGCAGATAATAATTTTCTCCCTACCCCAGCATCACCACTCGATTGCTTCACTACCTCAAAAAGTTTTCTTATTTGAACATCTTCATCTTTAAGCTGGGAATCCTTCTCGACAATTATTATATCCTTTGATGTTAGGAGACGTTCCTTCTCACTTTTGGTCATTGCCATCTCATTTTTAACATCCTCCAAACCTTTAACAGCAATAGATAATTGTTGTTGTAATATCTTAATTTGTTCTTCCTTTTCCATACACTGACTGCAGCCTTCCATTTCTAAGGCCTGTAAGCTTTCTTCTGCTGTTTGCTGTGAAGATCCTTAGCCAAACACCTCATGTGTTTGAGTTGGAGGAGAGTAGTGAGGTACCAAATCCAGCTCTGACTCTTCCAGAACTAAATCAACAATAATTTTATCTGGACTCAGACGGTCTATTATCTTTTTCACAGTGTCAACATGATAGTTAGGTCAACTCCATCGAAGAATTCTTGATAATCTATCACGATGATCTGGAGCAGCAATACTGATGTGCTCACTCACCCATACCTACAAAATGGTTATATTGAGTAAATAATATCCATCAAAAAATATATGAGTAGCTATATGTAATCTAACTTACAGCCAAAATATTTGAAAATCCCTTGAGAAAGGGGGCGTTGATCGTTTACATTGAATCATCTACATGTGGTTTTGGCTTCAACGTAACCTCCAACCCAATGGCTTCAAACTGAGGAGCCATGAAATTGTACACAGAATTGCACCAATTATACGTAGCTAGGTTGTCAAAATCATCTACGCAGTCAATCAGTGAGAGCACAGGAATTCAAACTACGCTGCTACTACCACAAAATAGAACAATAGCAAAAAATACAGTAGTTAAAACTGACAGTAGAGCTTGATTGGATCTTGACTTCATTATGAGTTTCTCCAATTGCATGGCAAAACAACCAGACTCTTGGAAATACTTCTTATACAGTGGGTTGGAGGCCTCGTTTAAATCAAGTTGGACTATCTCTACAGTGTCAGGTAGCCCTAGAATCAGTGAAATATCTACCTTTGTGAATTTGAGTTTTTTTCCCATGGATGATAAAGCTATGTTCTTCTTGATCTCAATTATCGAACATATTCTGGACCTGGGGTCAAAAGCATTATTTGGGAGGTCGATGACCCAAGAAAAGGGTATATCTAGAATCAACTGTTCTTGTGCTGCTATCGGTTGAACAGAATCAATAAAATTTCTAAAATGACAAAGGTTACTTTTCCAGTTCATTCTTTTACTTCGTCCTCTGTTGACATAACTTGTATAATCATAGAGGATTTTACTTTTTTTTTAGACTCAACTGCCCTTTTTTACTTTGAGCATCACCTTGCTGTGACGACGATTTTTTTTGAAATGTCTTGCTTTGGCGACGATTTTTTTGGAGTCATCCCGAACCTAGCAACCATAAAACAACAATCACAAACAAAAAAAAACTTAGATTCCATAGGTAAAGGGTCTGCTCAGATTTGGTCAGTCACTAAAGACTATCGCTAACCCTAGGTGAAAAACCATGAGTGAAATTAAAAACTAAATACAAAGGTACGTACAATCTCACTCGTCTGATGACGAGGACGCTAACAACACGGGTCCAATGGAGGAAAATAAGCTACCTTCAATTGCGAAGAAAACAGGAGGAAGAAAACGGTTACTAACCACAAGGCTTCGAAGGACGTTATACACCTGCTCAATGTTGAACATGATCTCCTCAAATTTCAGGCCCTACATGGACCTTATTATTTAACTTTTGTCATTTTTAATTATCTTTATTTTCTTTAATTATATTTATTTTTTTTTATTTTTTATAAAGCTAAATATCTTTATTTTTATTTTTATATTTAATTTTTTCTATATCTTTTTTTATATTGTAAATTTATATTTTTATTTTATGTTTAGTTATATCTTATTTCTTACATCTATTATTTTTTATGTTTAGTTATATCTTATATCTTACTTCTTATATTTATTATTATTATTTATTTTATTTTAATTTTTATGTATTTCTAATTTATATTATACTTTATTTATCTTCATCTTAATTTTCTTATCTTTATAACATATTATCTATATTAGTTTTTTCCACATTTATAATTTTATTTTAATATATTTTATTTTTTTTCTTATATTGAACATCTATAACCACTAATTATTTATTTATAGTGTATATATTTTATATTTATATCTTCATATTTTTTTCAATATCTCTTTATATATTTTCTTAATCTTTATCTATATTTTTATATTATACATATTTATTTTAATTTGGAAAAGAGTATTCCTATTTTAGTTAGCAGAGAGTCTGAAATCCTCTGATTTCAGGCTCACGTTGGGCCTGAAATCCTATCCCAACTTGGACTCATATTTTTTTCTATTTTAAAAATATTTTTTATAATATTTAATCATGATTTATTAATTATTAATTATTTATAAGATAATCTTTTATATAATTCTACCAGTTCTGACAAAATATTATTTTATTGAAATACTTACGTATGCTCAACACAGGCTTACATTTGTTTACAATGTTTAGGAAGCCCCTAAATAGACAATGCATAGAAAAATTCAATTCCTTCCAGACCATCAACTCAATTTCAGAATTTGTTACAATAGGAGTTAAGATATTTGAATTTCTTAATACTTGATATTACAAGTTAGAGTTAAGCTACGAGATGGTATTTGTGGTGTCTAAACTTAGTTCTAATGAATATCAATGAAGTTCTCATACCGTATCAGTTGGCACAGAACAATGTAGCATCAGTTGAAAGCGGTTGACTTGTTTTTATCTCTCATCCTTATCTCTTGATTTTGATTATCTTTATATTTTATTATCTATCTAAATTATTTTTTACATTTAAAATTTATTTTTATTTGAATTATATTTATTTCTTTTATTTTTACTCTATATCCTATATGTATTTATTCATATTTTATATTTCTTTCTTTATAGTCGTGTTTTCTTTATATCTTAATTTCAATTATAGATTTTTCTAGTATCCAAACTTATATTTTGTATTTCTTTCTTTATATTTTAATTTTCTTATCTTTATATCTTATTATCTATCTTAGTTTTTTTTCAAATTTATAATTTATTTTAATATCTTTTATTTCTTATATTTAACATCTATAACCACTAATTATTTATTTATAGTTTATATATTTTATATTTATATTTTTTTCTTTATCTTTTTATATATTTTCTTAATCTTTATCTATATTTTTATATTATAAATATTTATTTATAATTTGAAAAAGAGTATTCCTATTTTAGTTAATAGAGGACCTGAAATTTTCTGATTTCAGACCCACGTTGGGCATGAAATCCTATCCCAACGTCGACTCATATTTTTTTATTTTAAAAATATTTTTATAATATTTAATCATGATTTATTAATTATTTTTTATATATAGGATAATCTTTTATATAATTCTACAAATTCTGACAAAATATTATTTTATTGAAATACCCAGGTATGATTAACACATGCTTATATTTGTTTAAACTTGAAATAAGTTTAAATGTATCGTATTATCGGACAGCATCTGGAAAACCCCTAAATACACAATACATAGAAAAATTTAATTCCTTGTAGACCATCAACTCATAATTTCAGAATTTTTTGTAATAAGAGTTTTGTAGGTTCATTAGTGGGTTTCGGTGGAAACACACTGATGGATCTAGGATATTTGGATTTCTCAATACTCGATATCACTAGTTAGGGTTGAGCTACGAGATGGTATTTGTGGTGTCCAAACTTAGTTCTAATGAATATCAATGAAGTTCTTATACTGTGTCAATTGGCACAGAATAATGCAGCAACTGGAGTTGAATAAACAACACATAATTATTTTTCTTAACATACAATTATATAGATGTGACAAAACTACTCACAATTATTTTTTTTTCAACACCATAGGATGTTTTTTACAATACAATGGATAATTAATCCTATGTTTTACAGAACATATCCCTCAGAAATAAAAGTGATATATCAAATCTAATTTTTGTCACATCTCCTTTTTTGAAGTTCATCTTCTCATCGTATAGGAGACATCAAATATATTGCATCACAAAAAGGCACAGTCAATGCTGAAAATACTATCAATAATTTTAATTTCCATATTTTTTATAAAATACTTTTCAATTGAAAATCATCCTTATTTACTTATCTAGTTTCTTGTTGAGGACAATTTAATCTAACAGAGCCCATTGGTCCAAGGGATATATGATGACTTTCTAGATATGGATGAATAGCCCCAAGTTGATCACGAGTATATTATTTTAGATCTTTTACTTGTAATTAAGACCATGAATTTAAAATTCACCATCAACGAGATTTTATATTAAATAATTAACATAGAAATGAATAATGGTTGCTTACCGCTGAGTCAAATTCATATTTATATTTACCACCACTAGCAGGTCAAATTCATATTTATATTTACCACCACTAGCAAGAGAATTGAAATAATTGAAAATTTTTGATTTTGTATCCACCGACAATAAGTGAATGTGTGCATTATCACTGCACAAAAGTATTAAAATATATCTAAACTTTTCATCTATCATATATGTCTTTATCACTTGTTGCATGCCAAAATTTCTTGAGGATCTTATTGATGACTAAAAATATGCACAGACAAAATTATTAATAACTAAATCATAAAATTATTTTCTACTACAATATATATTCTAAATTCATTTAGATCCCTTACAGTGAAGAAGGTTGAAAAATATATTGACTTGTTGTATGACCTACCACATGCGAATGCTCTCCTAAATAGAATTTTACATTAGGCATCAGTTACCTCATCTTTTGTAAAAACCTCTCTATTCAGAACAGATAAGATGAATGCATATTCAAACCAAAGATTGCATCCTCCCAAATTAATTGAGTTGTAAACCTGCAAAGTTAATCGATAAGATAATATATTAAAGAAAAAGATGTATTAAATAAACTATGTGTCCTAGCTTATTTTAGGTTCTCCAATTTATTTAGCAGGTAGGTTACATCTTCATCTTGATTTATCTTCTTTGAAGTCATAAAATGGTTTTTCACAAACAACATCCATAAATACAAAAAAAACAATTAATTATGGCTAAAATCAACTTAATTTACCTATTTTACAGGCAAGTAAATCATATATAACAATGTCTTGTTTTCTCATTTTATAGGGTTTGACAATCTTATTTGTTTCCTCCTCTATGTCTTTCTCAGACTTGACTTTCATTATAGTGATAGTTTCTCTTTCTTCATCCATATCATCCCCACTAATCTTTCTTTTTTCCTTATCCATAAAAATAGATTCTTGTTTAGATTTTTTATCATCTACATCTGATATTTGTTTCTTGCTCTGCTTTCCCTTAGATAATAGCTGGTGTCATAATGGACTGCAAATTGGAGTATCCCTGTAATCATACCGACTTCGATCACGTCCTCTCCTTCTCCTTGTTCTACAAGCTACTAGTATAGAAAGATGATCGACTACAGGATAGTTTGATTGATCCTTCATGCCCTTTTTTCAATTATTGCAAGTAATTCTTTAACTCTTTCATTCAAATACATGTACTCCGCTAATAACTTCTTGATTCAGTTGTCTTTAAAAATGCAATCACCACATTCCTTACTCTTTGCTTTACGGCTTCTGTGTCATCTCCTTGTGATGTCTCTATTGAGCGTGGAATGTCATCACCGATATTAAGATTCTCAAACAATATTTTTTTATTTTAGTTAGGAATTATTTTAATTATAACCTGTCAATTAATAAGTACACAAATATTAACAATTTCATATCAAACTAATATAGGTCACAGTTTAGAATAATTACCTCTTCAAGTGAGAGTCGTTCGACAAGGGTCCTCACCTTACTAATATGCGAAAGAATATTCCTCCACTTATTTATTCGGGGTCTTTCAACATTGTATAATTTTTGAATTGGAGCATGTTCCAAAAATCATGTCTATACCAATTGTTACATACAAATACATAAACGACAGTAAAATATTATAAAATTTAACATCAAAATTATACTCACTGCCAAAAGGCCAACAAATCCTTTTAGGTAAGGGAGGATGGTGCTGGTATGGTTGGGGGGAGGGATTGGGAGATGAACATGTAATTGCAACTATAACACAACTAGAGCGCTCACACAGGTATCACTTTTCGACAATGACAAATAAGTTGTCTACGCTGAGAGAGAAAAAATACCTGAGACATCCGAACCATACTCTCTTATTTTAAAATGAAAACTCTGAAAAAATAATTTGGATGTCTCGAAAAGCTAACTAAGAAACAGAGTTATTAACGGGAGGAATATAAGAGGAAGAAGGTAATTTTTTATGTGCTCTTTAATAAAAATCAAATCTAGGACTTTTTTTGATAATTATGATTTTTTATGTGCGTCGTTTGATAAAATACCGTAATAGGACTACAGGTGATATCTATGGGTAAAATATTAAATAGAATATTATGCCCAGGGATAAATATTAAAGCATGAACCAGGGTTTGTTAATGGGTGGTTGATAATGGGTGATAGATGAAAGAGATGTGCATCTCAAAATAACACGATCCGTGTGTCTCCATTATTACGACCTTTTCCCTGTGTACTGGACGACATTTTAGTGCCAGTCTACTGCAGCTTCCGAAGAAAACAATTGTAACGTGACTCATTGATTAATAACTTCTTGCACGGCTAGACGACTAGGACCGGCAGCGGCCAGCGGCGGCGCCGGCCAAATCCTGATGTACTTGCTGGACGGTGATGATTTTAAGGTCTTGGCACTGCCCGCCGCCGAGTTTGTACTCCACTTGCATAGCACGTAAATGAAATTTAGTTTCATCAATTTATATTAGGAAGCTGCAAACTGATGGGAAGAATTTCAACGTAATTGATCCCGGGCCAGTTTGTGTGTAGTCTGGCCTGGCAGCCTAGCGCCTAATCAGAAGGAATATGGTTAGTGGGCTGGGAAGGCCCGTCAAATAGGCGTCGCTCAGGTCTAAGCCCTTGAACGGACGCGTGACAGCCCACGCTCCTTGGGATCGGTCTGACTCAAGCTGGGACATGTGTACTCTAGTACTCCTCCAGGTTTGGCTCTCTGCCGACGCGTGGTGGACCACGCTCCGAGGTAAGCCCGAACCGGAGGGAGCGTTACTCGACGCCTCGTCACTCAGTGCCCCAGTCGGCACCCTCATAGGTCTTCAGTCGGCTTCGATACTTAGTGCCCCAGTCGGCACCCTCATAGGCCCTCAGCCGGCCTCGATACTCAGTGCCCTAGTTGGCACCCTTATAGGCCCTCAGCCGGCCTTGGCAGACACAACCACTCCCTGACACCAGACTACCAGAAAATGTACGGGGTCGGCGCCAGACTGAAGTCATCCTGGCCTTAAACGGCGGATATCCCGCTGAGGTATTGATCTTCCTGCCATAACCTCCCCCCCCCCCCGTACCACGACCACCTACACTGGTGTCAGGCCGAGCGACGCCCAACAACGCCAACCATTAAGTTGACAGTGTCCCTTTCCTTAATACAGTATGCGCTACTTTACCCTGCCACCTCTGGGCATGCATCACCTTGTCCTCGCTATATGACTACAAGGGGCAGGCAGGGCAGGAGCTGTCAGCTTCCCGGGCTATATAAGCCTCCTCACTTTGCATCTCTCAGGTACGCGCAATAGTGCATTCCATACTATTCCATTGCTTTCCATCGCCACCGTCGAGTACTAACTTGACCGTCAGAGTGTCTGGCCGGGGATTTTTCCCAGCGGGTTCTAACGGTCTCTGTCTTGCAGGCTAGAGGCGATCCAGCTCAGTAAGCCATCTCAGCGGTCTCACGTTCCCCGGAGGCTCATCCAGCTGTAGGGGCGTCCAGCTTGCTTCGCGACAGGATCAAATTCGGCGCTAGAAGAAGGGACACCAGTAGCCTGATCGGAAGCGAAGATGGCAAACCCCAACTCGTTAGTGATGGAGGTCTCTCGCGAGGAGTACGAGGTCCTAATGGCTATGCGAGCTCAAATGGCTTCTCAAAGGCCCTCACAAACCACCAGTCAGGGGTCTCAGGGCCCGGAGCCAGTGGCGCATCGACCTTCCAGAGGACAAGGAAGGCCTACTCGGCCTGAGGGCGGCTCTGCACCTCCCCCTGCGATCGTCCCCCAAGGCCGAGGTGATAAGGCCCATTCTGTGTCAGCCAAAGCCTCAGTGTCCAATCCGGTGCCGGGGAGGCGACCAGACAAGGTCAAGGCCCCGGTTGACCCTGCTTCGGCTGCCCTGGTATGCAGTCCCTTTGGCCCCTGGGTCTTGGAGGACCCAATTCCCCGCCACCTCCATTTCTTTACCATCCCCGAGTATGCGGGGGCCATGGATCCGGAGGAGTATTTGACGAAGTTCGAGAGCGCAGTTCTGCTTCATCAATATCCGAAAGGCGTCAAATGTCAAGCCTTCCTGACGACCCACTCTGGCACAGCCCAGAGATGGTTTGACCGACTCCCCGAGGGGTCGATCACAAGCTTTGAGGAGCTCAAAAGAGTATTCCTGCAGCACTTTGCAAGTAGCCGAAGACATCACAGGACGAGTCTTAACATGTTCGCCCTGAAGCAAGGCCCGAAGGAAACCCTCCGGGCCTACATTAAGAGGTTCAATGGCGTGGCGATAGACGTGCCGACCGCCACCCCCGAGGTCATGGTCAATGCTTTCTCCCAAAGCTTGCAGGATGGGGAGTTTTTTCGCTCGCTGATCATGAAGCCCCCGAAGGACTTCGACAGCCTTCTTGGTAAGGCTGTCAAATATATTAATGTGGAAGAAGCGCAGGTCGCTCGCAAGAGAGAGTCGGTTGCCCCAGCACCTTCCAACCCCGTTCAGGTCGCTAGACCCCCAGGTGGGCCTATCCGCAACCCACGTGGGTCCACCGAGCGTGCGGGTATGGAGCGGCGGCATGTACAGCAGGTGGCCCAAGGGTGTTTCCCCACCCGATGGAGGCCATACTGCACCTTCCATCACAGCCACGGACACGCCACCGAGGAGTGCCGCCAAGCTGGTCGGGGCCGAACCCCTACCCCCAAAGGACGAGGACGACAGACACCTCCTGGACGAGGTGCAGGCCGGGGTGGCCCGAATGTCGACCCAGCGGCTGAGGAGTTACGAGGAACCTCCCCAACTGCCCGCAATCTCTTCCCTCAGGGGAACCGGGCTGGGGACGAGGAGACGGAGGAGGAGCGAGCCAACCAGCAGAATGTCATTCGAGGAGGCGTATATGTCATCTCGGGCGGACCGACGGGAGGAGACTCCAATCGTGCCAGGAAGGCACAGGTGCGCCGACTGGATATCCATCAGGTCAGCACCAGCTCGTCCCAAGCCGAGGGGACCCAGATCAATTTTGGGCCTCAGGATCTACAGGGGCTGGAGGTCCCACACGATGACGCGCTGGTCATTACAGCCATCATCGCCAACTATCAAGTCCACCGCACCATAGTGGACACTGGCAGCTCGGTCAACATACTCTACAAGAGAGCATTCGACCAGCTCCAGATCGAGAGGTCCCAGCTGGACCTGGTAGCGACCTTGTTGTTAGGTTTCACGGGGAATCAGGTGCAGCCTATCGGTCAGATCAGACTGGCCATCTCCTTGGGCGAGGAGCCACTGAAGAGGACTCGATGGTTCACTTTCTTGGTGGTGGACGCTCCCTCATCCTACAACACCATTTTGGGTCGACCAACCCTCAACGAGTTTCGGGCCGTCGCCTCCACCTTTTACCTGAAGGTTAAGTTCCCAGTTGGGGACAAGGTAGGAGAAGTCAAGGGCGACCAAAGGGTGGCCCGGAGATGCTACGTGGACGACGTCCAGGTAGAAAGTCGCAAGGCTCCGCGCCCCTTCCCTGATTGCAACATCGTTCAAGCCTCCCCTTGGTCTAAGTTGCATGAAGATAAGAAAGAGGTACAGTTCCTCCCAGATCGGGAGGAAGCACGAGTCAAGATCGCAGCAGGGCTGCCCGAAGAGCTGAAGAAGCCCCTGCTGGAGTGCTTGGCTCGAAATCAAGCTGTTTTTGGCTGGTCAGTCAAAGAACTGAAAGACATTCGACCGGAGGTGGCGGAGCATCGTCTCCATGTTTATCCCCACGCTCGGCCCGTGAAACAGAGAAAACGGGACTTCAGCACCGAGCAAAATAAGGTGATCCAAGCCGAAATCGAGAGGCTGATGGAGACCAGGCACATCCAGGAGGTGCAATTCCCGGCCTGGCTAGCCAATGTGGTGTTGGTGACCAAGCCAGATAATAAATGACGGATTTGCATTGACTTTCGGGACCTCAACAGGGCCTGCCCAAAGGACTACTATCCCTTGCCTCGGATCGACTAGATGGTGGACTCGACAGTCGGCAGTGAGTTCATTTCCATGCTGGACGCTTACCAGGGGTATCATCAAGTACCCCTGGCCGTCGAGGATCAGGAGAAGGTCAGCTTCATCACGGCGGACGGTACCTACTGTTACACCGTCATGCCATTCGGGCTGAAGAACGCTGGAGCCACCTACCAACGCATGATGAATAAAGTCTTCCGATCCCAGATCGGAAGAAATGTTGAAGTATATGTGGACGACATCCTCATCAAGTCCACCCGAGCTGAGGACTTGGTAGCGGATGTCGAGGAGACATGTCAGACACTGCGAAGATACGGGCTCAAGTTGAACCCGGCCAAGTGTCTCTTCGGTGCCCGGAGCGGAAAATTCCTGGGGTACATAGTGACCGAGCGAGGCATCGAGGCCAACCCCAGCAAGGTCAAAGCTCTGCTAGATATGCCCCCGCCCAGAAATCTCAGGGAGGCACAGCGGCTCACAGGGCGAATCACAGCCCTGTCTCGATTTATCTCCCGATCGGCCGAGCGAGGGTTGCCTTTCTTCAAAACCCTCCGCAAGGCCACCAAATTCTAGTGGGACGCCGACTGTGACAAAGCGTTTGAAGAATTGAAGGCCTACCTCGCTGAGTTGCCCGTGCTAGCCAAGCCAGAGGTCGGGGAAGTCCTGTATGTTTATCTGGCTGCGTCGGCTGACTCGGTTAGCATGGTCTTAGTCAAGCAAGAAGCAACCGAGCAGCATCCCATGTATTTCTTTGCGCATCTACTAAAGGGAGCCAAGTGCCGCTATACGACGCTCGAGAGGTTGATGTATGTGTTGTTGTTGGGCGCTCGGAGGCTCCGACCTTACTTCTTGGCACACCCCATCGTGGTGTTGACGAACAGCAACTTGGGTCGAGTGGCCTCTAATCCTGAAGCGTCTGGGCGACTGATCAAATGGACCACCGAGCTGAGCGAGTACGATATTCAGTACCAACCTCGGCCGGCCATCAAGGCTCAGGCCCTCGCTGATTTTCTAAGTGAGCTGCATGCGGACGAGGTCGAAGAAGCATGGCAGATATACGTGGACAGCGGCGCGGTCAGGGAGTGGGATCGGTATTCTAATGATCTCCCCGAGTGGTGAACAGATGCACATGTCCGTTCGACTGGAGTACCGGGCCACGAACAATGAGGCCGAGTATGAGGCCCTCATATCCGGACTGCAGGCTGCCAAGCATGTGGAAGCAACCCGAGTGATGCTTTATTCCGACTACCAATTGGTTACACAGCAAGTGGTCGGGCGATTCGAGGTTAACAATGACTGGTTGTAGGCCTTCGTCGAAGCCTATGAGAAGCTGAAGGCCGAGTTCCGAGAAGTCCAAGTGCGGAAGATTCCCAGGGATGACAACTTCAAGGCAGATGAATTGGCTAAGTTAGCTAGCTCAGTCGGTTCCTGGGTACTTCCCCAGCCAGGTGGCCCAGCACCGCTAATCATGCAAATAGAGAGACAAGCTGACTTAGAGCTAGAGTCCGACTGGAGGACCCCAATCATTGCCTACCTCACAAGGGGGGTTTTGCCAGCTAACCGAGAAGAAGCTCGAGGGCTCAAGAAACATGCAGTTCGATATACCATGGTCGGCGATGTGCTATACAAAAGAGCGTTCTCCCGACCTCTACTCAAGTGCTTGGACGACGAAGACGCAGATTATGTGCTACGAGAAATTCACTTGGGGATCTGTGGAAACCACGCTGGGGCTCGTGCGACGGCTCGGAAGGCACTAATGTCAGGCTATTATTAGCCGACCCTGCAGAAGGACGCCAACGAGCTGGTCGCCACCTGCCTATCCTGCCAGAATCATCACTGCCTGCCACATCGACCCAAAGAAGTCATGAAGGCATCGACGGTCTCCTGCCCTTTTGATCAGTGGGGCATGGACATTGTGAGACCATTCCCGACTGCCGCCGCTCAGAAAAAGTATTTGCTGGTGGCCGTTGACTATTTCTCCAAGTGGATAGAGGCTGAGACTCTATCGCGTATCGCCGAGCAGGCGGTGATAAAGTTCTTGTGGCGGGACATACTATGCCGATACGGAATCCCGCACAAACTTGTCTCGGACAACGGAAGGCAGTTCCAGGGTCGAAGGATACAAGAGTGGTGTTCGAGGTATGGTATCAAGCAAGCCTTCACCTCTGTAGCCTATCCCCAAAGCAATGGCCAAGCAAAGGTGGCCAACCGGGAAATCCTTAAAGGATTAAAGACTAAGTTGGATCATGTTGGGGGAACGTGGGTAGATGAGCTCCCAAGCATTTTATGGGCCCTACGAACTATGCACAAAGAAACCACGGGGTGCACACCATTCCAGCTAGTCTACAGGAGCGAAGCGGTGATTCCGGTCGAGATTGGATGTGAATCGGATCGACGAGCAGCCTATGGCGAGGATAACTCGGAAAGGAGGCGACTGGAGCTGGACCTGGTCGACGAAATCTGAGACAGAGCAGCCGCTCGGATGTTCGCGTATCGGCAGAAGATGAAGCAGAAGTATGATCGTAAGGTACTATCGAGGACGTTCCAAGTGGCAGATCTGGTGTGGAAGAGAATTAAGCCCGTCGGAGATGTGAGTAAACTGGACCCACAGTGGGGATGACCCTTCAAAATTATTCAGAAGTTCGCCTCAGGGGCTTACTACTTAGAGAATGAGAAAGGAAAAAGGTTGGATCGACCATGGAGTGTGATCGACCACTAGCCATACCGAGCTGCTGAATGAGAAGTTGTAATGTAAATGTAAAACACTCAAGATAGTGGAAAAACATAGTCCTCACTCCATTCGCAGGTACTCCAGAACTCTCGTCTTCGAACGAGCTACTATCCCGAGGATCGGCTCTCAGTCGGACGCGTGGCGGTCCACGCTCCCTGAGTCTTGCCCGACCGTGTGCGCAAAACTCTTGCCTCACCAGCAAGTTATAAGTGGACCAGCTTCCACGCCCCACTCGGTTCAGTGTCTCCGATCGGACGCGTGGCGACCCACGCTCCTGAGAATCGGCCTGAACCAGTGTCCAGACTCTCGTCTCCGCACAAGTTACATCTATCCCGTGGATTGGCTGTCAATCGGACGCGTGGCGGCCCACGCTCCCTGAGTCTTGCCCGACCGTGTGCGCAAAACTCTTGTCTCGCCAGCAAATTATAAGTGGACCAACATCGATGCCCCACTCGATTCAGTGTCTCCGATCGGACGCGTGGCGGCCCACGCTCCTGAGAATCGGCCTGAACCAGTGTCCAGACTCTCGTCTCCGCACAAGTTACATCTATCCCGCGGATCGGCTCTCAGTCGGACGCATGGCGGCCCATGCTCCCTGAGTCTTGCCCGACCGTGTGCGCAAAACTCTTGCCTCTCCAGCAAGTTATAAGTGGACCAGCTTCCACGCCCCACTCGGATCAGTGTCTCCGATCGGACGCGTGGTGGCCCACGCTCCTGAGAATCGGCATGAACCAGTGTCCAGACTCTCGTCTCCAAACGAGTTGCATCTATCCCGCGGATCGGCTCTCAATCGGACGTGTGGTGGCCCACGCTCCCAGAGTCTTGCCCGACCGTGTGCGCAAAACTCTTGTCTCGCCAGCAAGTTATAAGTGGACCAGCTTCGACGGCCCACTCGGTTCAGTGTCTCCGATCGGACGCATGGCGGCCCACGCTCCTGAGAATCGGCCTAAACCAGTGTCCAGACTCTCGTCTCCGCACGAGTTGAATCTATCCCGCGGATCGGCTCTCAGTCGGACGCGTGGCGACCCACGCTCCCTGAGTCTTGCCCGACCGTGTGCGCAAAACTCTTGTCTCGCCAGCAAGTTATAAGTGGACCAGCTTTCATGCCCCACTCAGTTCAGTGTCTCCGATCGGACGCGTGGCGGCCCACGCTCCTGAGAATCGGCCTGAACCAGTGTCCAGACTCTCGTCTCCACACGAGTTACATCTATCCCGCGGATCGGCTCTCAGTCGGACGCGTGGCGGCCCACGCTCCCTGAGTCTTGCCCGACCGTGTGCGCAAAACTCTTGCCTCGCCAGCAAGTTATAAGTGGACCAGCTTCCACGCCCCACTCGGTTCAGTGTCTCCGATCGGACGCGTGGCGGCCCACGCTCCTGAGAATCGGCCTAAACCAGTGTCCAGACTCTCGTCTCCGCACGAGTTACATCTATCCCGCGGATCGGCTCTCAGTCGGACGCGTGGCGGCCCACGCTCCCTGAGTCTTGCCCGACCGTGTGCGCAAAACTCTTGCCTCACCAGCAAGTTATAAGTGGACCAGCTTCCACGCCCCACTCGGTTCAGTGTCTCCGATCGGACGCGTGGCGGCCCACGCTCCTGAGAATCGGCCTGAACCAGTGTCCAGACTCTCGTCTCCGCACGAGTTACATCTATCCCGCGGATCAGCTCTCAGTCGGACGCGTGGCGGCCCACGCTCCCTGAGTCTTGCCCGACCGTGTGCGCTAAACTCTTGCCTCGCCAGCAAGTTATATGTGGACCAGCTTCCACGCCCCACTCGATTCTGTGTCTCCGATCGCACGCGTGACGGCCTACGCTCCTGAGAATCGGCCTGAATCAGTGTCCAGACTCTCGTCTCTGCACGAGTTATAATCGGGATCCGCTCCCATCTATCCCTCGGATCGGCCCTCAGGCGGACGCGTGGCGGCCCACGCCCCTGAGTCTTGATCGACCGAGTGCGCGAAACTCTCGAGTTCTAAATCGGGAACATCTCCCGGGCATCTCTTTGACTTGGTCGTCCCCCCTGCGGGACCCAAGGGGAGATACCAGTGCGGAGCTTTATGAGGCCCGTGGCTCGGCAAGAGCACCGCAATTGGCCCGAATGAGCAACTTCATTCGATTAACTCTGAGGGGCTCTCCGAGTACTGGGTCACTCGCTTTCACTCGAGCCGCTATTATACTTAAGTGTTTCGCTCCGGCATTCGCAAAGTATGGGTTATTCCTGCCCGAGTGGCCGACACGCAGCAACAGTTATACTCGGCTGTTTCGTATACACATTCGGCAAGGCAGATCCGAGCCGAGATACCCTCGCTCAGGTCAATAATGCCGCTCGGATTCTTGACACTCAGACATCACGAATACACAAGAAACAGGAAAAAAATTGGCATTCTTAATATCAAAGCTAGTACAAAAACGAGGCAGAGCCTCTCTTCAGCTAAAGGAAAACAGATTGTCATGAAGAGCCTACTTATGGGAGAAGAATGGTAAGATGAAAGCCCTACTTATGGGAATAGACGAGGGACGCTGGTTGTTCGATGAAGAGCTGGGAGGAACGGGCGACCAGGCTAGAACCGTCTGATCAGGCTCGGGTGATATCCAAAGTGGCAGAACACATGTGTGGATAGAACGTTTGCGAAAGAAGGCGGCATACCCTTCGGTGCACGGGCGCAAATGGCTTAGAGGCACTAGTCCTGAGGCATTAAAGCGGCAATTAAGGAGAGGATACGTCATGATCTCGGAGAATGCGCCAGGCTCGAGCTAGAGTCAGGGTCCAGTCAGTCGGACTGCGTGCCTCCTTCGACTAGACTTGAGGGGATGCTTATGATCCTGGGCCAGCTTGCGTGTAGCCTGGCCCGGCAGCCTGGCGCCTAGTCAGAAGGAAGATGGTTAGTGGGCTGGGAAGGCCCGTCAGATAGACGCGACCCAAGCCCTTGAACGAACGCGTGGCAGCCCACGCTCCTTAGGATCGGTCTGACTCAAGCTAGGACGTGTGTACTCTAGTACTCCTCCAGGTTTGGCTCCCCGCCGACGCGTGGTGGACTACGCTCCGGGGGTAAGCTTGAACCGGAGGGAGCGTTACTCGACGCCTCGTCACTCAGTGCCCCAATCGGCACCCTCATAGGCCCTCAGCCGGCCTCGATACTCAGTGCCCCTGTCGGCACCCTCATAGGCCCTCAGTCGGCACCCTCATAGGCCCTCAACCGGCCTCGATACTCAGTGCCCTAGTCGGCACCCTTATAGGCCCTCAGCCGGCCTTGGCAGACACAACCACTCCCTGACACCAGACTACCAGAAGATGTACGGGGTCGGCGCCAGACTGAAGCCATCCTGGTCTTAAACGACGTATATCCCGCTGAGGTATTGATCTTCCTGACTTAACCCGCCCCCCCCCCCCCCCCGTACCACGACCACCTACACTGGTGTCAGGCCGAGTGGCGCCCAACAACGACAACCATTAAGTTGACAATGCCCCTTTCCTTAATACAGTATGTGCTACTTTACCCTGTCACCTCTGGACATGCATCACCTTATCCTCGCTATATGACAACAGGGGGCAGGCGGGACAGGAGCTGTCAGCTTCCCCAGCTATATAAGTCTTCTCACTTCGCATCTCTCAGGTACGCGCAATAGTACATTCCATACTGTTCCATTGCTTTCTATCGCCACCGTCGAGTACTAACTTGACCGTCGGAATACCTGGCCTGGAACTTTTTTCGGTGGATTCTAACGGTCTCTGTCTTGCAGGCTAGAGGCGATTCAGCTCAGTAAGCCATCTCAACGGTCTCATGCTCCTCGGAGGCTCATCCAGCTATAGGGACGTTCAGCTTGCTTCGCGACAGGAACAATAATAATAAAAATGATATCCTCTAGTTTAGTTGGAGCAGTGGATAGAAATCCTCTCTAGGTTTTCTGAATTTGCATGGTTTTTTTTAAAGAAAAAAATATGAATTAGATAATATCGAATTTAAAATAATCAATATCCTATAAAATTTTTTATCGACTATTAAAATAAATTAAAAAATATTTAAACGATTCAAAATTTTAATATTTTATAATTACATATTATATTTTTAAAAAATCATTATAAATATACTAAAAATAGAAATAGTAATTTGACGTTTTTCCAAATAAATATATTAAAAAAGCGGAGAACATTTTTTTTTTTGAAAATATTCTCCGCTTTTGTGCCAGTTTCATAAAAAAAATTGTTAATGATCATAATATAAAGGATTTCCAAGAACATATTTTTGTATGAGAAATAATACAAGACTAAAAAGGAAGATATTTTTAAAAAAAATTATCAAAAGCTCATTTCCTCTTCTGTAAATTTTATTTTTTAAAAATACTTTTAATTTTGACAGCTACAAAATTATAACTAATAATTATTGTATAAATTGTTAACGGTAAATTGGAGAAAACTCCCCAATCTTAAATTGACCTTTGTATACACTCCCTACTTGATAAATTTTTTACATTCAATCCCTAATTAATTAAGTATAAAATAGTAAAAACTCAGTAAAATTTTAAAAATTTGAGTATAAATTTTTGAGATTGAGAATTAATTTAAAAATTTTGAATATAAAATTTCGACGATTTTTTACCAAAGTACGCACCTGAGAATTAGTATTTACTAAAAGGTGTACCTGAGTTTCATTTATATCAAAAGGTGAATCTATTGTAGTGATCTTTCTCTTATACCCCTCCTGTCAAGATTTGTCTTTCTCTTTCTCAGTTAGAATTCCGACACATCTGAACCTACTTTTTCAGACTTTTAAATTTAAAATAATATATTATGGAAATCGACTAAAAAACATAAGATAAACAAAAAAATTTCAGTTTAAAAAAATATCTCTTCCAGATTTCAAAATATAAAGAGATATTTTTTTTATATTTGATTAATATTAAATAATATATTAATAAATATATTAATATATAAAAAAATCTATCAAAAAAATACGTGATTTCAGATTCAAACTCATACAGGGCCTGAAGTCTGAAGTCAGATGACTTCAAGCTCAACGTGCACTCAAAATTTTTTTCATTTTAAAAATATTTTTTATAATATTTAATCATGATTTATTAAATTAATTATTTATAAAATAATTTTTTAATAAATGTTATAAGTTGTGATAAAATCCTTTCGTTTTATTTAAATATTCAGGTATGATTAAAACATGCTTACATTTGTTTAAACTTGAAATAAAAATGTTTTATCTGGATACTACCTAAATACACAATGCATAGCAAAATTAAATTCTTTGTAGACCATCAACTTATATTTTCAAAATTTGTTGTAATACGACTTTTGTATGTCCTATTACAATCAGATAATACCTTTTTAGGTTTGAAATTTTTTATTTCAGACCCTCTTTGGCATGAAAATATTTGCTAAAAATTGATGTTTAATATGGAAAACTATTACAATTCAACAACATAACCAATGCACATCCCCAACTATCTGTATGAAAGCAAATTACAGGAAGCAATTGTTCAGGCTCAAAGAGAACCTGAAATGAAAAATTTCAGGCTCAATGAGGGAATGAAATAAATTTATTTCAGATCTTTTTTGGACATGAAATAAAATCCAATTGATTTTTCCAAGAGATGAAGTTTAGGAGCACACCAAACTCATTTCTTTTCAACTTTTTTCCCCTTCCTTAAAATATCCAGGGATTGCTAAAATTATTCAACTTTCTTAGTAGAATCACATAAAGGAAATGCAACTGAGAGATATTCTATCTTGTGCACAATGCTGAAATGACACATTCCAAAAAAATTTTAAATGTCCCTAAATACACATTAGATAGTACAATTCGAGTCTTTACAACACCATAAATCTATAATATATGAAATTATTACAATCGAACTTTGCTAAAACCCACTGATGAATTTACAATATTTGAATTTCTTAATATTTGATATCACTAAGTTAGGTTGAGTTAGGAGAAGATAATTATGATGTCAAAATTTAGTCCTAACCAATAAAAATGCTTTTCTTGTGTCGTTCTACTTGTGGCAAACCTACTTATAGACATATAAAAATTATATTACAACAAATTCTGAAAATATAAGTTGATAATCTGTAAAAAATCAAATTTTACTGTACATTATGTATTTAGATAATATTCAGATAGAACATTCTTATTTTAAGTTTAAACAAATGTATCATATTTTTAGTAATACCTGAATATTTTAATAAAATGAAACGAATTTATCATAAATTGTAAAATTATATAAAAAATTACCTTATAAATAATTAATTTAATAAATCATTATTAAATATTATAAAAAATATTTTTAAAATTAAAAAAAACTTCAACCCGAGCCTGAAGTCATTTGCGTGAATTTGAATCTAAAATTACTTGTTTTGATAAATTTTTTTATATATTAATATATTATTTAATATATTAATTTATATTAAACTAATATAAATATATCTCTTTATATTTTAAAATCATGCTCAAGAAAAATTTCTTTTAAGAAAATTTTTTTTCTTTGTTTACCTTATATTTTTATCCAAAATTTATAATATATTATTTTAAATTAAAAAATATGAAAAAATAAATTCAAATGTCCTAGAATTCATCCTTTGGTAAAAATAAAATCCAAATACACCTTTTAATAAATACTAATTATCAAATACGTCCTTTGATAAAAAATCAAAATTTCGATAACCTCTCATAAAAATCTTGATATAATCTTGATATGATAAATACAACCTGACATATTCATATTTTTAAATTTTATATTCAAATTTTTTTAAATAATATTAAATCTAAATCAATTCATAATTAAAATTTTTAAATGTATATTAAAATTTTTATTATATACCAAAATAATATATATTCAAATTTTTTTTAATAATATTTAATTTTTTTAAATTAACATTTAATTTTAAATAATTTATACTTAAATTTTTACTATATATTTATATATATATATATATATATATATATATATATATATATATATATATATACTAAATTTTTATTTTTTTATACTGAAAAAATAATAATTTTATAGAGAGTGAATGCAAAATTCAATTTGATATGGGAGAGTTTTCTCACCAACAAAAATGTGTCCCAAAGTTCCTTCGTTGAATTTGTTTCAATGCCAATCACAACTATCGGAGAGGGAAAGGAAATCATTTACGAAAACTGAGGAAAAAGGATTATTAACAAAAAAAAAAATCCTCAAATATTTTACAGAAGAGTTAAAAGTATTAGCATAAGATCAAATATTTTAGAACGCAGGATCCTCAAATGTATTCATCATAAATTAAGAATCAAATAAGAACAGATAAAATGTTGCCTAATGAACAATATAAGCATGCTCAAATAGCAATTTTTGTGGAAAAACGTCCGAACTGAAGACGGTGACACACACAAGCCCTCAGATCTCATAGCTTTTAGCAATCATCGAGGATTAGTTTATGGCATAACATGTCGCTCGCCTTCACATGCATTAAAAGTGAGATCGAAAAAAGTAATTGATGGAGGAAGAAGTGGTGGTGGTGGTGGTGGCGGTGGCGGAGCGGATTGGTGGAAACGGAGGTTACAATGAGAATGGAGGCGATAGAACAGCATGGGTCGGTTAACAACATTGGATAGCCATAACTGCCTCTAAATTCATATGTATTTTCCATCATCGGGATTCGAGAACAAATGTGTGAGATCTAAAGATTGAAAACAAAACCCCGAAGCAACAATAGCTAGAATACGGCAAAGGAAACGATTAATTTCTATGAAAACCTGTTTTTGACAGGCATTTGAGGAAAATAAATTGTCGAGACAACCATAAAAATTAGGGTTTGCTCGATGTACATTTACCGCAGACATCGCTTTTGCAGGAAACCCTTTCGGCGATACGCACCAACCTTCCTCATAGATCAACGAACGCAAACTTTCGCTGTTCATAGAGAGGATGTGAGCAGAAGCAATTGTCGCGACACCCAATGAAAAATTAGGGTTTGCCCGATGTTCCTTTCGCTCAAAAGATCGCTTTTGGCAGGGAATACTCAATGAAATGCATGTACAATAGCATAAACACGGATACATGACATCCTGCCTCACATTTCATTGGGAGAAAAGAATGATTTGCATCAAACCATCCAATTGAACATGAAAAAAATGAAGATATCCGTCAGAAATGAAGCCGGTGAAGAAGAAAAAAATAGGAAAAGAAGAAAATTTCTCGACGTATTCAACCAAATAAACAGACCAACGGGAAGCAAAAAACTCATAAAACTCGATAGAGAAAGAGACCAACTTGTGAGGATGAGGAGCCAGACCAGGAACTACGCATCGCGGCCGCCATCTCAAAACCCTAATTTTCGCCTGTTGGGACGGAAAGGTCCGGACACCGGGAATTATATAGTATCAGCGAAGAGCTGCTACCCCCAAAAAACGGCTCGTAGATGAAAAAAAAAACGCCCGTTATATCGTCATATAGCATAAAACAGACTTGCAGGATACATTATCTCCAGGAAGGTGCTAACGATCTCTAATGGCGTCGGAGGCTGCGATCCAGCCAACATCGGGGATGCTTGCCAACAGCTTGACGAAATGCCTCCATCAGACTTTAGAACATGCAACGGGAGGACCACCGGTGCTTGGTGCCTGGTTGAGGCCGGACGACTCTTGCGCTCACTGCTACCTTCAAGTCTGCGGTGGCTGTAGCAGCGTTCTTGATACAGGATCTGTTGATGGTTTCCGATTAGGGTGCACTCAATACGTCGCTGAGTGTCACGGTGGATGAATCTGCAGGGATAGGAACAGCGAACAGTCTTTTGGTGGAGTGGCTTGATGGCACGTAGGGAGTTGGGTTCAAACGATGCGGTCCTCTCTTTTCAGGGAGACATTTACAACAACCGATCCTTACCACAAATCGGAACCCTACTTCGGAATTTGATTCTCAGTTCTCCCTTTCTATCCTCCCCTTAGATCTCCCCAGCGCTCAGGATGAGCAATCTGAGGGCGATCTGCCGCCCCTACGCTGCGGCCATCACCTCGATCTACAGTAGCAGGGGCCTCGGTGGCCTAGAATTCTTGCAATCCTGCCGGAACCCTAATCTCCGGATCCCTTTGCCCTGCCATGATTCAGCACCGTTTACACTCGAAGGCCACGCCAGGATGGGGCCGGCCTCTAGCGCCAGCTCGAGGAGGACGCTCACCACCCGGGTCTCTAATTGGAAATCGGAAAAAACACCATATGAAACTCTCGGTAATTCTCTCAAATATGGGTTTTATTTTGTGCTCGGTTGGAATTTCACTAGATTGTGTATTCAAGATTCATTTTTTAGTTTAGTGCGCTATAGTCCATAGGTTTGTTTTCTTGAACGAATCAAAACGAGTGTAGTCATGCTTTTAACTTCTAATATATGGATTTCCAAACATTCAGTCGCTTATTTAGATTGTTTCATCATTGATTTCTAATGGTCGATATCTTTCAACTTGAAGAGCTGGAAAGGGATGCTGATGAAGAGAAGATAAAGGTTGCTTACAGAAGATTGGCTAAGTTTTATCACCCAGATGGTATCCCTTTCAACTCCATTATTCATGAGTGAGAGATCCTTGCACTCTTTTGTTAATGTAGTTTTGATGGCAGTGATTGCTTGTATTCTCGACCTCTGTTCAGTTTAGTCAGTTTTACCATTCTGTCTAAAAAATTGGATTTTGAAGTTATTTACTCTGGTTACTGTGATCACTATCAGTTGCTGAGAAGTAAGACCATTTGACCAAATCAACCTGATGACCTTTGCTCGTCACATTGAGTTTAAATTTTGGCGATTAAGCTAGTTGATGGGACCTGGAATGGCACCAGTTTTTGACTTGTTTCTGTATTATTGTCATGATAAAAGAAAACATCCATGTTAAACCTATATGCTTAAAATATTTTATACATTGACTTTTAGCAATGATATCTTTAGAAAGTTACCCTAAAGATCTATTGCAATATATTGTTGACTGTATCTTGTTTATTTTCTTCCCGGTTTTTCTTGTCACCAAATTTTATTTGAGCGCAGTGATATTCCCAGCTTGATGTTTCTATTATTCCAAGTTGCCAACGTTACTGTATGAAAATGATGTTGCTCGCAAATTACCTTTGACATGTATTAGAATCCTTTCCTTTTTTCCCCAGTTGCAACATGACAAATTCATGGATATCTGACTATCTTTTTCGTTAATGCTTTTGGAATTTCATATGTTCTTCAAATACATCAGTCACATTGTTTTTGCAATATCTATCAATTTAAAAAGGAGTTGGAGTGATTTTCTGACTTTTTGAAACTTTCTCATGTGAATATGTACTCTATATTCAGTTAATGATTGGTTAGAAGTTAATGAAATATGTAATCCATTCCTTCCATCCATTTTAAACTTAGGCAGTGTTAATCGTGCTTTCTGTTATTTCTATCAAACCTCGAGAGCTTTTGTTTGAATTTTCCAAATTCTAAAAATCCTTTTTTCTTATCATTATGAAGGTACACAAATCTTTTTAATCTTCTCATCTTTTCGTTTATTTCTAATAATCATTTTAGCTCCCAGCTGATACTATTTCTCTTTCGTTTTTAAGTCTATGATGGAAGAGGAACTCTTGACGAAGGAGAAACAGCTGAAGCTCGATTTATCAAAATACAAGCTGCTTATGAGCTTCTAATAGATGTAGAAAAAAGACAACAATATGACAAAGATCACCGTGTCAATCCTATGAAGGTGTGTATCGTGCAGTAAATGTGAATTACAAGTTTACTAGTTATACGAAGATTGTTGACAACTTGTTTGATCATTGAAAATCAACTGAGTGAACCATGAAGCTGTCATAGTTAAGTTGAGTAGTGTGAAAAACAGTAGCTACGTATTTTGAACCCCTGCCATTTGGTGATTTAGAAGTAGTTTCATTTGCTTGACTTGTTTAAGTTCAGCATAACTTCTGATTATGTTCTAAGCTTAATTCTGAACTATCTGAACCCAACCATCAATTCTTGTTAATGGGATTCCCGGAGCAGGACAATTATCAGAATGGAGAGATAGAGATACACACTACCAGCAAGGCTCCAACTGGTGAAAAAAAATAGGAAGGAAGACATTCTACTTCCATGACCCTAGTATATGATGACACAGCTACAGCTGTGAGAAGATTTATTTCAATGAATGACGACATTTTTCACCATGAAGTTTAGTTTCACCATTTTTGAGAATGAGGACTGGAAGTTCATTCCCAAGATCCAATTGTCCACCATTTTTTAATTGAAATTTTAGCCGATAAAAATTGAGTTGTATAAATAAATTTTAATTTATAGTTTCATCCTAAAGTTCCTACTATGCTATTCCTGGCCTATTTCATCTCGGTGAAGAAAATACTTTATTTGGTGATGTCCCAACATCTCTCATTGTTTGCATCTATCAGGCTTCTCGGGCATGGATGGAGTGGTTAATGAAAAAGCGAAAAGCATTTGACCAGCGGGGAGATATGGCCATTGCTGCTTGGGCTGAACAACAGCAGCGCGAGTTGAACCTGAGAGCACGTCGTCTCTCCCGATCAAAGGTTTGAAAGAACAATTGCACTCAAATGACATGTTTATGATAAAAAAAATGAACCTGTTATATGTTCCTAACTTAGCCATTATTGTTATTCATCCATTTGATGTTACTCTGAGTTAGAGGAAATTGATCCATTACCATCTTCATATTTATCTAGCTTCCAAAATTTTCTGTTTATGTGTTCTGGATGTCTTGAATCTATATAACATCGCATGTTATGGTACCTGTTGAAAACTTCTGCAATGTGCACAACCTGATCGATATTCGATACACTTGCGCTATAACTTTTACCATATTTCAGATTGATCCTGAGGAAGAGAGGAAGATATTAGCGAGGGAAAAGAAGGCATCTATCGACTATTTCTCCAGCACCCTGAAGAGACACACACTAGTACTGAGGAAGAGGGATTTGATGCGGAAAAAGGCAGAGGAAGACAAGAAAAAGGCAATCAGTCAACTTTTAGCTGCCGAAGGTCTTGAACTCGACACTGATGACGATGATGATGAAGCTATATGATTTTTTTCTTCCCATTATAAGAAATTTGTTGTACATAATGTATTGAACTCGTATTAGTACTAATAATCATTTTCTTAATGGACTAAACTAAACTAAACTTGCTTTGGAACTCGATCAGCCTCTGTTGTCCATTTTCTACCGTTCACCGAAAGGCCAGTACTGCACATTCTTTGGAACTTGATCAGCCTCTGTGTTGTCCATTTTCTACCGTTCACCGAAAGGCCAGTACTGCACTTTGTTTTTTTTTTCCTTTCTCTTCTCACTTTGAGCTTGTGCTATGGTCTTTTTTTAAAGTTATATCTAATCTTTGAGTCAGATTAATTTGGAAATAATTGATTCAGTTTTATGAAAATTATTTCATCAAAATAAATTCAGAAATATTCATAATAGACAGTTTAAAATTTTAATATCTCAATTTTAAATATCCTATAATGTATCATTGAGAATCAAATCATGAATATCTGAAAGATTATATGGGAATTCTACTACTGTACCATAGTTGAGATCCTAAAATATGCAATCCTTAGTGTGTTCAAGAGCTCGCGTAGAATAATAAGTGATTAGGATAATCTCAAGCGATTATCCAACTCCATTGATTGCTTAATAATTAATCATAATGACGTTGAATTTTAAAAATCAATACCAAATATGGCATCATAATGATATTATGTTTTAAAAATCAATATCATAATGGTGTGAATTAGTTATGTTTATCTTTAAAATACAATATTATAATAGTAGTATTTTATTAAAATTCAACGTCTCAGTAGTATTGTTCTTGATGATTGACGAGTGAGGTAAAATGGAAAAAATAAATTCATCATTTAAGAAATCTAAAAGTTAGCTATAATATTTAAGAATTCAACCATTTTAATGCACCCTTTAATCCATTGCCTTTTTTCCTTTCCCTCCTCACTTTGAGCTCGTGCCATGAGGAAAAAAGTACTAAAATATTTGCATCGAGAGCTCACCTAGCATAATCACAAGTATGCATAATCACAAGTGATTAGGATAATCTCTAATGATTATCCAACTCCATTGATTGCTCTACAAGTAACCATGGATTAGAGATTTGCATGTGAACCATTTTTAAAAATTTTTGTACTCCAAGAGAAACTTTTGACTAAACCAACCATAAACTACATTATCTTTTACACAACCCTTTGAGTTCTACCAATGCTTCACTTCACTTGGCCAACTCAGACCCACTCATGATCTTGTTTTAGTTCATATTAAAGTGTATCTCTTGATATTGTGGAAGTTGTTTCGGTTGGGAAGTGGATGTGGATTCTCACAATTAACTTAATTGTAATTTAATTGTAATGCTTTGCATTCGATGTCTAGTTAATTAGGTCACTAACTAAAGGTGGCCTCATGTGTCTAAATGCTTAGTTTATTTTGCAAAATAATGAGAAAAAAATGGATCTTCAAAGATTTGTAAGGTGATGAATTTGATCAAGGCACATTTAAAATTGTGAAAATTTTAAAAATGTATCTAAACTTTAGATTTTTCAAAGGATGTACTCATTTTTTATTTTACCCCTTCCACAATTTACTATGGTGCTGCATTCAAAATTCAAATAACAACATCTAGTGCTAGATTTCAAAGAACATGACATTGTGGTGCAGCATTTTAAAAAGCAATATCATAGTTATATTAATTTTAGGATTTATGCAACGCCAAAGTGGGGTTGATTTTTGATATGCAACACCATTGTGGTTTGATTTTTGAAATGTAATACTATTGTGGTGTTGCTTTTGGCAAACCAACATCACAAATGATGTTAATTTTTAAAATACAATATTATAGTAATATTGTTCTTTGAAATTCATCATCATAATGGTGTTGTTATTTGAATACAACATCACAATAGTTATCAGAGAGGTAAAATGAGAAATAAGTACGTCAAGGGTGAAACCCAGCTTTAGCCTGGGTCCACCTGAATATCACTTTACTATATTAATTATTCCTCCTTATTTCTCAATTGTAAAGTAAATTATATACCATTAGCCCGAGGTCCAATATCACAAGCAGTTCCACACCAGCCCAAGAGTTTTTTAACTTACGTAGAAACTAATTTTTAGTTCTGTCATTTAAATACGTCTTTTGAAAAATCTAAAATTAGATGTATTTTTTTTTGGAATTTCACAAATTTAAGTATATCATTTGCTCAATTGTCGTTATGAATATATGACATGTGTATTTTTTTTTAGTGTGTTGGGTTAACTTGGCTCTTACTAATAATTATGATTAAGAAAGCCAATCAAGTATAAAATTAAGTGGGTAAGAAAGGTTAATTAAGAAAGTGGTAAAACAACACTTAGAAGCTAACCATATGAAAAATGCTTTTCAAGTCATTATAGCATTTGTCTTTGTTAATGTTTCCTAAATCAAAATAAAGAAAAAAGGGTTTTAAATCGTGAACAAATATCAATTATATCTTAGTTGATGCTTAGCGCCAAAATTAAAAATACTTGGCGCAGTTTTTAAGGCTTTAGGCGTTTCTTCCGACGTTAATTAATTAATTAATTAAGCAACGTGACATCTGCAAAAGCAGAAACAAAATTATTTTTATTTATTTTTTTATTTTCTAGAAAAAAGGGACGAAAAGAGAGTCGAGAATCAAACAGATGAACCCCGAATGCAAGGCCTCCGATGGCTTCCGGTGAGCGATAGAAGCCGGCGATTGTAGAAGACGACGAGGCTCGCGGCGCTCTCTCGCGGCGAAAGAGACGATTGGGGCGCAAGATGGAAGACTTCTTGGCTCTCCCGTCGCGGCCGATCGTAAGCTTTCGTGTTGCTCTTCGTTCCGGTGTTGGGGATCCCGAGTTTTTTATCTGAAAGGCAAGGGCGAAAGAGCTAGTTTTGGGCAAGGCTCTGTCGTTCATTTCGGTACACGACTCCTCCTTTTGCCGTTTCAGTTCCTCCAACTCTGCTTTTGCCGAGTATCATCGAAACTCGGTAGGTGCTATTTTGGCCAGTGATTTTGCCTCTTTGATGTTTGACGGAATTACATCAATTCGATTCAGTAAGAAGGCTGCGTTTTTCTTCTTCCAGGTCAATGATTTAACGCTTCTGGTTGTAGACCATCTGGGATGATGCCAAAGATTCGATTTTGATCGAGTTCCTCCAATTTAACACGCGTTCTGGACATGAAATCGCTGGCGCTGGATCTCATTTCATTCTAATGTGCAGGATGATGCTATTGTTCCAAGAACAACTCGGGGAGATTTATTAATAGAAAGATACCGAAATTATGTTGAAAGACAAGTCAGAGCTGATCTCATTGGTGCTAAACGACCCTTCGGGCAAGGATCGAGTTGGGATTGCATCGATGTCGGTTTCCTTGAGTCCTCAAGCAGCAGGAAACGCCCACTAGATGATGATAACAATGAGGAGGAAGAAGGAGATCAAGGAGTAGACGACGGTGATCATTGCCAAATTAGGAAGAACCCGCAGCAGCATCCTGATACCCCTGATATCCAAGATGTCCATCACAAATTCAATGATTCAAGCATGTTCATCAGCCTTCTTGGAAAGGACATGACAATTAACTGCCTCCTTCACCTTTCCCGGTCCTATTATGCTACTGTGGCATCACTCAATACTTCCTTCCGTTCACTCATCCGCTGCGGCGAGCTCTATAGGCTTCGCCGCCAGAGGGGTGTCATTGAGCATTGGATCTATTTCTCCTGCAGCCTCACTGATTGGGAGGCATACGATCCCTACCGAGCGTTGTGGTCTCGTCTTCCTCCAATGCCGCCTACTGGAAGTTTCATGTTCGGGGACAAAGAGTCACTCGCCGTGGGCACTGATCTCCTTGTTTTTGGTAAAGCCATGACTTCTCACATTGTGATGAGATATAGCATTCTGACTAACTCTTGGTCTGAAGGAGTAGTAATGAATTCACCTAGGTGCTTGTTTGCATCTGCCAGCCTAGGTGGCAAGGCTATCGTAGCCGGTGGCACCAATGCTCGAAAAGAGATACTCGACTCCGTGGAGCTTTATGATTCTGAGACACAAAGATGGGAGACCCTTCCTTGTATGATCAAAGCTCGAAGTAAGTGTTCGGGGGCTTACATGGATGGTAAGTTCTATGTCATAGGTGGCATGGATAGTAACAAGAAGGCGTTGACATGCGGCGAAGTGTATGACTTTGCAGCTCGCACTTGGAGGTTGATTCATGGGATGTCTCATGGTAATGGTCTCAATGGTGCTAGTGATGCACCTCCATTGCTTGCCGTGGTGAACGATGAGCTTTATGCGGCACATTACAAGGACAATGAGGTGTGGAAATATCTCAAGGAGAAGAATTCATGGGAAAAAATTGGGCTCTTGCCGGAGAGATCTGGTTCGGTTGATGGTTGGGGAATTGCTTTCCGTTCATGTGGCAAAAAATTGGTAGTTATTGGAGGACCGAGGGGAAATCATAGAGGGATAGTCGAGCTCAATTCTTGGATTCCAAACAGGAGCAAACCCGAATGGAAATTGATGGCTAGGAGGGAATCCGGAAACTTTGTTTATAATTGTGCTGTTATGAGCTGCTGATTCTATGATGCATTATGACTACATTGTGTAGCTTTGGAAGGAACATTGCCTCAGGTCTTCTAATCGTGTAACGGTTGTTACTACTTCCTTCCGACCATGTTACACCGGAGTTTCAATCCTGAATATATCGAGTCAAGAAGCCTGCTAGCTTTCTGAAGGTGATCCAGATTGATAACTTGAGACAGCAGTGCGGTTTAATATCGTTGTTTCGATGGACATCGTATCGACTAATGCTGATACCTCTGATGTTAGTTACTCCATGATCTCCAAACTTCATTGAACTTATGATTACTTTGATGATCCAATAAATTGTTCTTTGTTATTAAGCCTTAAGCCTCGCATCTGATTTCTTCTTGTGTGCTTGAAATAAGCTATTTTTTAGTAGGTTCTGTTTACTTGAACTCAAAATTGATATAGGTATCGAGGTAGAAAGCCTCTCAAGTAAACAGGGGGAGTTTTACTTGGGAGGTAAAAGAAAAGAACAGAAATCAAAATTGATATTTTTATATCAAATAAATAGAAAAAAAGCTGTGTTATATAATAGAGAGTGAGTAAATATTAAATAAGGTGGCATGGGCGGTCACTAAGCACGGTCGCCTGTGGACTCCACGCACCAACAGCACCAACTGTGGAACTGCTGTAGCAACCGTCCTCCAACAACTGTGGAACTGCTGTAGCAACCGTACTCGATCCTCGTTGATGGATCTCTTTTGCAATCATAAACCAATGATGCCACCTTCATTACGGCTTCAAAAAACTTTAGCAAATGACAAGTGGTAAAATTTTCAAAAAAAAAAAAACGTATTTAACTTTCAAATTTTCAAATACACGTTTATTTCCGATTGTATATCACCTGTTGATTATTATAATATTATATTCAAAAAACAATCTAATTAATTATTTTGATATTTATTAAAAATCGACACAGTTGTAATACTATATTTCAGAAAACATTATTACTGGGGTGTTATATTTTAAAAATTAAAATCATTTGGATGCCTATGATGTTAGTCTTTGAATTGCACCTCAATAATATTGATCTTTGAAATCTAACACTCATTAATATTATTTTTTAAATATAATTATCGTAATTGATGGGACAATGAAGAGACAAGATTCGAGTCTCATAAATCTCTGTCTCATCCCATCGCAAGGAATAAGATAACTCAGTTGATTTATCTCTTCTCATTTTTCATCTCAGTAATCTCTGGAACAGTTTGACCTAAGATAGAAGAGGAAAAAATATTGAATTTTGATATTTTGTATTTCTCGTACTAGAATATATTAAAATATATTGATATTTTGATATATCAAAAAAAATTTATATGGGATTTAATATTTCGGTACAGTATATCCCCGTATCAATATTGATATGGTCGGGTAGGTCTTCTGATCTGGTTGGAAGCTCGGTCGGGTCAGGACTCGGTCGGGCAAAGACAGTCGGGTGCGCTAGATGTCAACCTAGTTTGAGGGAACAGAGTTCGAGGTCACTCGGACTGGGTCGATCGACAGTAGCCGGTCGGACGCCCCCGGTCGGCAGATTTGGTCTGGATGGGCCAGTCGGGCAAACGGAAAAACGTGCATAACTCCTTTGAAAACGAAGATATCGAATGTAATTGAATGTCGGGCGGATGGTTCTGGTCGGGCGCGTCCGACCGGACGACTTGATCGCCATGTTAAATAAAATCGCTTACCCTCTACTCCGGACGACTCTCGATCTGGGTTCAACTGTCTGGTTAAACCTACCCGATCAGCTGATCGGACTCGGGCGGTCGGACTTGGCCGGTCGGACCCACCCGGTCGGTAGATCGGACCGTTACATACCAGGAATAGTCGGATCTCCTTGAGCGATGGGTTCATTCCAAAGACATGGATAGCCGAGAAGCCTAGCTTATCTGACCGACCTTCTTCACTCGGTCGACCAGACTTTGATAGGCTCATAGTTGCCCGATAAGACAAGCTCGAGTGATCGAGTGACCACACTGCCCAAATTGGTTCACTATTATCAGGCTCCCAACGGCAATGAGATCTCCCAAATCTTTCCATTATAAGGAAAAGACTCCTGCCATAATCATGACTTATCAGAGCATCAGACATTAATGAGGATAGAAATGACATCTTGAATAGATCTCTAGGCGGCTGTGACAGACCCACAGAGTGACTAAGGCTGCCAAAAGATCAGTCTGTCAGCTGGTTAGTTTTTAATGAGACAAGACAGTCTTGATAAGACAGGGGACCTCCTCCCCCCTATATAAAACCCCTTGATGCTTCAAAGAAGGGATTCCTACTGCTGAAGTTTGATAGAACATTGTGTTTTCTCCTAACCGCATGAATTCTAGAAACAAAATAAGAACTCGAAGAGAAAACATAATGTACATGAGCATGGATCTATTGTTTTATCGAATCATGGCATAACAAAATAAAAGATATAAATCGAAAGACAAGGAACCTGATTGAAGAGCCATTGTCCTTGTTGTAGCGTTGTCGGCTTGATCCCTGTGGAAGAAGATGCAGTGGAAAGAAGAAGGAGAATCTTCCAAGGGGCTTAGGTTTGACGGCGTCGTAAAGTTTCTTGTCAATGGGGAACAAGAAAATAGGTCATGAAGATCACCTAAACCTTTGAGGACCTCCCCTTTATATAGAAATTCAATCTGTTATCAGCCCATAGATAATAACAGATTGGTCTAAAGGGTTCTATATATTGAACCCGCATCCAATAATCCGAAATCCAATAAACATAAGTTAGATCACTTTAAGGGCTCAGATTGTATTTACATGTGCAACTTACAAATAAACCCGCCTAATAAAGATAATAATAATATCCAACAAAGTTTTCCTTCTCTACCTCTTGTGTTCCTGTCTTGGTCCGACTCCGACTCAACTTTGCCCTGTTAGCCTCTGAGCCCGACCCCGACTCATACGCTGCAGCAACTCGAGTCAGCCCGATCTGACCAAGTCATCTGAGCAAGATCCCTCTCCACTTGTCGACGGGATCAGATGTCAAAATTTTAAGTTAAACAACGTAAAATTTATATTAAACTAAAATTTAATTTTGGTATGTCAACAATTTAATATATTAAAATTTTAATACGGTATCATGTAAATTATTTTATATCAAATTTTTTTATACAATATACTATATATAATTTCGATATTAATATATAAAAAATTTAATATATTAAAATTTCAATACACTATCTCTATAAGTTTTTTTATACTAAATTTTTTTAAGGGGAAATTTTCTTAAACTCCCCAGGTTCAAACTCAACATTGCATGCAGTCTCCGTTCAAAATTTTCTTTGCATGCAGTCCCTGATGGGATTGACAAGACAGTTCTGTGAGTATTATTTGAAGAAAGTTGAGTATAAAAGTTAGAAATTTGAGTATGTAAGGTTGCATCCACCACATCAAGAAACTGTGTACTCAATTTTCACTTTTTTATACTCATTTTTCACTGATGTATACTTAATTTTTACTCTTTTATACTCAATCCATCAGGGAGTAAATACAAAGAATTTATCAAATAGAAAGTGAAAGTAAAGATAAAAAAGAATTGAGGAGTTTTCTATAATTTATCATTTTTTTAATGCAATATACTATATACAATTTTCGATATTAACATATCATACCAAATCATCCCTAATTAAAAGCTCCCATGTGACTGTGCGGTCGACAAAGCAGGCAAGCCACTTACAGTGTTCCAGCTCTCTCTCTCTCTCCCACGTTGCCATCAGCCCACAACGCCTTGTCTCCCCTTCAATCGGCCCCGCCACCTGCAACTCCCACTGCACACTTTCAATTTAATTCCATTTTTAATAATAATAATAATAATAATAATAATAATAATAAATACTTTAAAAAAAACAAGTGCCTTAATTCTCATATGTCCTGCCGCCAATCTCATACCTATCGTAACTACTTTAACCAACTTACTCCTCAACTTCCCTTTCACATTAAAGTCGACCCCTGATTTTTCGCACTAATTAGTCGTTCAACCTTGTTATTGATCACACCGAGCCTCCAAGCTCAATGTCGGAGTCGCATAGGAGAGCCCAAGAGAGAGCTCAATCCAATCAAAAAATCAAGACTTCGCGAGCTCTATCTATTTGAATGAGAGGAGGAAAAAGTTCTTTAGATCTTCTCTTCTAGCATTCTACTCCCTTTTAACTAACTCTAACAAGCTGAGATGGATCATAAACAGGGTTGTCTTTGGTTATAGTCTTCTCAAAAGTCAATTCACCTCTAGTTTCTGAATTCATCTCTAATTGTAGACTCCTTTTATAAACATTTTCTCTACCATATTTGTTCCTCATTTGGTGATTGTAGAAATAAAGAATACTCTTTGAATTTTGTCATGAGTGAAAGTAAGATGCTTGTTTTAGTTGTGACTCGAATCTACTTCGATTGGATTAATCGAGCCGACGCACTATGCTAGGGGGCCCGGTTACATTGGAGAGGCCTATCACAAGGATAGATACCCACCGCATGTCAATGCTCAAGGAAACAGATTCACATGACCCATGCACAATCGACTACATTTGAAGCCCTACGACATCGTCTCCTTTCGCGTCTCAATCCCTCAATCCCCATCTCCCAATCCCGGTACCTTAACCTCTACAACCAACCAATTAGGGGCATTAAACTATCGATGCTCACAAGGAGCTAGCCCCTCCTCCCAAATTCACAAGCCCTAGCAAAGCTCGAAGAGGAGACAAAGACTAGGAGCAAGGCTAGGTGGTGTCCTATACTTTCAGTATAGAAGGGACACAAGGCATCTTTCTCGTACAAGGTAAAATGGCTAAACAATAAAATAATAAATGCAAATGCAAATTAAGTTTAATCGACATGAACTGCATAAGTTTCAATATTATTCAAATCATGTACTCATCTTTCAGAATATCCAAATCATCTATCATATTTTCGAAATACCTTTCAATTTTTTTTAATAAGCGGTCCATCAGTCAGTTTATTCAAAACTAAATAATAGATTTAAAAAATTCTGAATCATTCTAAATGAAAATTAATATATTCTCGAAAACTTCTTAATGTATTTATACAGTCGGATCTAAATTTGATAGTATAAATTGAGAATAGTAAATTTGAGAGTACATTTCCAAATTATTACTCTACGCATTTAAAAATTCATTACTATAAATTTATGCTATCAATTTTGAATGTGAGAGCATGAATATATTAAAGAGATTTTCAAAAGTACATTAGTTATGGTTTAGAATGATTCAGAATCTCTAAGTACATCAGTCAATTTTAGATTGCTATTTTGAAATTTTATCGACAATTTACTTATGTAGGCAAGGATTCAATATTACACCATTCGAAAATTTGAGAGTTATTATTTTTCGAAAAAGAGAGTTCTAAAAACACATTAGTGACATTGGTTAGTGAGTATCATTATCCTAAATTTATGATGAGTTTATGATAAATTTTATTGCTCTCAATTTACATTATCGAATTTAAATTTGAGGATATATATATATATATATATATATATATATATATATATATAAAAGAGAGAGAGGAAGTTTCACATAATATATTAATTTTGATTTAAATTGATTTAGACAACAGATAATTTCGGATGAGACTGCTTGAAGAAAAAGAGAAACTTTTAGAAAACATGGTGACAAGACTTTTGGAAAACATGATACATGATTTTGAAGTACATCAATAAATATAATTCATTCCTCTCCTTTGATTTACGGGGTTAAAAAAAAGAAAAATATTAACCAAATTAGGTAATGAGATAAATCGAAGTCCAACATCCCACGATTATGCGTCTCATTTGAAATTTTTTTTTAAAAAATTCATCATAATTAAGGATTAAATCGTAAATACCTGAAAGATAATTAATTATCCTTCCATTATACCATATCCCGGGACAATTTAAGAGTTAAGAGAGTTCATATGAGGCGAGTCAGCTGGGGCCCACGGTGGGCCCATGGGCCATGGCCATTCGTCAGAGAGGGGAAGACAGGTGGGCGCCTCTTCGAGCAGTCAGAAATTATACATCGAGGTATTTCCCTTGGGAATAAATCAGCCTTCTCCTTCTCCTTCTCCTTCTCCTTCTCCTTCACAGACTCACAGTCACTGCTGAAGCAGCAGTGCTACTGAACTTCTCCTCCGATCATGTCAGGAAGAGGCAGGAGGATCACCGACGAAGAGATAAACGAGCTCATCTCCAAGCTCCAGTCGCTGCTCCCGGCCGAGTCCCGGCGCCGGAATGCAGGCAGAGTAAGCCAGCCAAACTCTCCGGCCACAATTAATCTTCCACGCATCTTTCTAATTAATTATATATCTCCAAGCACGACGCACATTAATGGAAGTCGATTAATTACCCCGCCTCTTCCTCTCGATCGACCTGCAGATGTCGGCGTCCAAGTTGCTCAAGGAGACGTGCAGCTACATCAAGAGCTTGCACCGGGAGGTCGACGACCTCAGCGACCGGCTCGCCGGCCTGATGACCACCATGGACAGCAACAGCCCTCAGGCTGAGATCATCAGGGGACTGCTCAGGTCCTAATTAGTGATCATCTCTGCAGTACATTAATTAGGAACCACACACTAGCCTTAATTATGATTACTATACTCCTCGCTACGCACGTCATATGCCCTGGCTACTAGTTTAATTATCAGGAGAGATCTGATCAAGATCTTTTTTATTTAATTTATTTATATGTACGTGTATGTGTTGATTTCGATCTGCAGCTTTAATTTAATTATGAGATCTGAGGGTAGTTTTAAGGTTTGCAAGCTAGCCAGCTCCAGTTGCTTGTTTGTGCAGGTGTGTGTGATGAGTTTCTTCTTGTTTGTAGAATAATGCAGTAATATATATGTGTATTTATACGTTTGTGTAGAAGAGGAAGACAGAAGTAAAGATTATCAATGAGATATATATATACGATGAACTGTTTTTGAACTGAGATTGAGGGAGAAAAAAAATGAAAGTCGAAAATGGTTTTGATGTGATTTAAACATGCGTGGGAAATGTGTATGATCGGTCAAAAAGAGTGACTTATGATCATTATTTGTGTATTTTAAAATGAGTTGCTCATTGAAATTATTATTGGTGTAAATTTTCTTATTTATAATTTCGTCTATCTTTGAACTTTTAATAGCTAAAAGTACTCTTAAATAATTGGAAAAGAAGAGAAGAACTCGTACTATTCCATATTGTTGTTTGACACCTTTTTGTGTGTTGGATAAACGCAACGATGCCAATAATCATTGATTCGAAAAGTTGATAACGATGATCCTATCGAAAAGAAAGGTAAATTTTTAAGAGCTAAGTGACATTGAGAATTATCCCAGATAGCATCATTCCTAATAAAAACGGCAATTTACCAAAGGGCGTACCTAAGAATTGGTATTTACCAAAAGGCGTATCATGATTTCAATATTACCAAAGGGCGCACATATTTTAGTAAACTTCCTCTTATACCCCTACCGTCAAGTACGGCATGTATTTATCTTTCTCTTTCTCTTTCTCTTTGTCAGTAACTTTGTCAGTAACGAATTTCGAGACGGACCATAAAGAGATGTTCCATTATATTTTGATTTTTATATTATGGAACCTATCTCAAAATAAAAAAATATTGAAATTAATTAAAATATTTTTATTAAATTAAAACTAAAAGAACATATCAGACCCACGTTGGGCCTGAAATGGTTCCATTTCAGGCCCAACGTGGGGCTGAAATGTTTCCATTTCAGGCCCAACGCGCCCAATATTAAGGGTCTTTTCTCGATTCTTTGTTATTACATTTTAACACCTCGGAGAAGTCCAAATAAACAATGGATAGCAAATTTGAACTCCTTGTAACCTTAGAAATTCACAGGAACTGAAATTTTTACAATCGGAGCTCTTTAGGTCAATCAGTGGCCTTTTAGGGTCATTGGGTCTGAAATGGAAACATTCAGGCCCACGTTGGGCCTGAAATGAAAACATTTCAGGCCCAATGTGGCCCAATGACCCTAAAAGGCTACTGATTGACCTAAAGAGCTCCGATTGTAAAAATTTCAGTTCCTGTGGATTTCTGAGATTACAAGAAGTTCAAATTTGCTATCCATTGTTTATTTGGACTTCTCTGAGGTGTTAAAATGTAATAATGAAGAACCGAAAAAAATACCTTTAATATTGGGCATGTTGGGCCTGAAATGGGCACGTTGGGCCTGATGACCCTAAAAGGGCTAATGTGTCAAAACCCACTGATTGACCTAGAGAGCTCCGATTGTAAACATTTCAGTTCCTGTGGATTTCTGAGGTTACAAGGAGTTCAAATTTGCTATCCATTATTTATTTGGACTTCTCCGAGGTGTTAAAATGTAATAATGAAGAATCGAGAAGAAATCACACATTAGGCCTTTTAGGGTCATTGGGCCTGAAATGGTTGGACACATATTGCATTGGTGATATCTAATATATAGATGGTTGGACACCTAAAACATAATCTCCTACCTCTGACCTCTCTATTCATATGGAGTTTTCAGAAATCCAGATATGGAAGGTCCATCAGTCGATTTTAGTCAAAACCCACTGATATAGCTAAACTACTCCTATTGCATTGGTGATATCTAATATATAGATGTTTGGACACCTAAAAATCATCTCCTACCTCTACCCTCTCTATTCATATGGAGTTTTCAGAAATCCAGATATGGGAGGTCAATTAGTGAGTTTTGACCAAAACTCACTGATATTTCTAAACTACTCTTATTTGATTGGTGATATCTAATATATAGATGCATGGTTGGACACCTAAAACATCATCTCCTACCTCTAACCTCTTTATTCATATGGAGTTTTCAGAAATCCAGATATGGGAGGTCCATCAGTCGATTTTAGTCAAAACCCACTGATATGGTTAAACTACTCCTATTGCATTGGTGATATCTAATATATAGATGTTTGGACACCTAAAAATCATCTCCTACCTCTACCCTCTCTATTCATATGGAGTTTTCAGAAATCCAGATATGGGAGGTCCATCAGTGAGTTTTGACCAAAACTCACTGATATTTCTAAACTACTCCTATTTGATTAGTGAAATCTAATATATAGATGGTTGGACACCTAAAACATCATCTCCTACCTCTAACCTCTCTATTCATACGAAATTTTCAGAAATCCAGATATGGGAGGTCCATCAGTGAGTTTTGGTCAAAACTCACTGATATTTCTAAACTACTCCTATTTGATTGGTGATATCTAATATATAGATGTTTGGACACCTAAAACATCATCTCCTACCTCTACCCTCTCTATTCATATGGAGTTTTCAGAAATCCAGATATGGGAGGTCCATCAGTGAGTTTTGGTCAAAACTCACTGATGGACCTCCCATATCTGGATTTCTGAAAACTCCATATGAATAGAGAGGGTAGAGGTAGGAGATGATGTTTTAGGTGTCCAAACATCTATATATTAGATATCACCAATCAAATAGGAGTAGTTCAGAAATATCAGTGAGTTTTGGTCAAAACTCACTGATGGACCTCCCATATCTGGATTTCTGAAAACTTCGTATGAATAGAGAGGGTAGAGGTAGGAGATTATGTTTAGGTGTCCAAACATCTATATATTAGATATCACCAATCAAATAGGAGTAGTTTAGAAATATCAGTGAGTTTTGACCAAAACCCACTGATGGACCTCCCATATCTGGATTTCTGAAAATTCCATATGAATAGAGAGGTTAGAGGTAGGAGATGATGTTTTAGGTGTCCAACCATCTATATATTAGATATCACCAATCAAATGGGAGTAGTTTAGAAATATCAGTGAGTTTTGGTCAAAACTCACTGATGGACCTCCCATATCTGGATTTCTGAAAACTCCATATGAATAGAGAGGGTAGAGGTAGGAGATGATGTTTTAGGTGTCCAAACATCTATATATTAGATATCACCAATGCAATAGGAGTAGTTTAGCCATATCAGTGGGTTTTGACTAAAACCGACTGATAGACCTCCTATATCTGGATTTCTGAAAACTCCATATGAATAGAGAGGTCAGAGGTAGGAGATTATGTTTTAGGTGTCCAACCATCTATATATTAGATATCACCAATGCAATAGGTGTCCAACCATTTCAGGCCCAATGACCCTAAAAGGCCTAATGTGTGATTTCTTCTCGGTTCTTCATTATTACATTTTAACACCTCGGAGATGTCCAAATAAATAATGGATAGCAAATTTGAACTCCTTGTAACCTCAAAAATCCACAGGAACTGAAATGTTTACAATCGGAGCTCTCTAGGTCAATCAGTGGGTTTTGACACATTAGGCCTTTTACGGTCATTGGGCCTGAAATGGAACCATTTCAGGCCCAACGTGGGCCTGAAATGGAAACATTTCAGGGCCAACGTGCCCATTTCAGGCCCAACACGCCCAATATTAAGGGTATTTTCTCGATTCTTTGTTATTACATTTTAACACCTCGGAGAAGTCCAAATAAACAATGAATAGCAAATTTGAACTCCTTGTAACCTAAGAAATCCACAGGAACTGAAATTTTTATAATCGGAGCTCTCTAGGTCAATCAGTGGCCTTTTAGGGTCATTGGGCCTGAAATGGAAACATTTCAGGCCCACATTGGGCCTGAAATGGAAACATTTCAGGCCCAATGACCCTAAAAGGCCACTGATTGACCTAGAGAGCTCCGATTGTAAAAATTTCAGTTCCTGTGGATTTCTGAGGTTACAAGGAGTTCAAATTTGCTATCCATTGTTTATTTGGACTTCTCCGAGGTGTTAAAATGTAATAACAAAGAATCGAGAAAAGACCCTTAATATTGGGCGCGTTGGGCCTGAAATGGAAACATTTCAGCCCCACGTTGGGCCTGAAATGGAACCATTTCAGGCCCAACGTGGGTCTGATATGTTCTTTTAGTTTTAATTTAATAAAAATATTTTAATTAATTTCAATATTTTTTTGTTTTGAGATAGGTTCCATAATATAAAAATCAAAATATAATGGAACATCTCTTTATGGTCCGTCTCGAAATTCGTTACTGACAAAGTTACTGACAAAGAGAAAGAGAAAGAGAAATGCATGCAGTACTTGACGGTAAGAGTATAAGAGGAAGTTTACTAAAATATGTGCGCCCTTTGGTAACATTGAAACCATGGTACGCCTTTTGGTAAATACCAATTCTTAAGTACGTCCTTTGGTAAATTTCCCTAATAAAAAAGATGACCGTCAACAACCCACCGGGAGAATTCCTCAGTAAAGCCCTCTGACGATCAAGTCAGTACCCGATGGAGAAGATAGAACTGAAGGAAAAACTATATATAGCTAAAATGTATTACGCATATATGTGGGTGAAGGGAGGAGAGCCTTATATAACCAGGGGAGCCAATAGTCTCTGTCCTAGTTCTGCCACATTTTGTCTCATGTGGGGATATGATCAGGGGCCATTGTCAACTCGCCGACCAGCGTCGCCCCATCCTGACATATGCAGGGGGCGCCGTGGTACAGGTTGTCAGAGCTTGTCAGGAAAGTACTGTGTCAGTGGGATATCCATGATTCAGACAGGAGTGGTGTTAGGCCTGAGCCGACCTGCACCGACTCTAGTACCACTTTTATCAGTATGGTGTTAGGGGGTAGGTACTGCCATGGATAGCGACAACTCTCGAGTTGAAGCGCACCAAAAGGGTGCGCCGATCGGCTACCTCGAGGGAAACCTAGCTATGCAGCTAATGACATACTGATCAGAGCATTTGTGTCACGCCGAGTCGTGGGTGCTCGGACCTAGCGCGATCGACTTATCCTACGGAAAACAAGATTATAACACAGGGAGGGCGCCAACCGGGCATCGACTGAGTGCCGACTGGGCGCTGACCGAGTGTCGATCGAGTGCCAACCAGGTGCTGACCAGCTGATATTAGGTCGAGCACTCGGTGTTTCTCGCTGGGACTAATTCAGACTGTACCCCGTTAACCATCCGATCGGGCGATCCAGCCCGAGTGAGACTTGAGCCCGTGGCCATCTCAACGTTTCACACCTTGCCATGCCGGACTCTCGGAGCTCTCCTGGCAATGACCTATCCTCGTAAGGTGTCATGCAGGCTGACTAGGCTACACGTAGACTAGGTCGGGATCATAAGCATCCCCTTCGAGTCTAGTCGAAGGAGGCGTCAAGTCCGACTTACTGGACCATCAGTTCAGAGTAATCAGGCTAACTCTCATGGGCTGACCGACCGGCCAACTGCCAACACCAACTGCGCGACTGACACACGGCATGACCAACATCATCATCTCGCCCTGTCTTTCACGTCTTATCCTCCGACGCTCAACAGATCGATTCGTATCCCCCCATTAATTGTTGAGGATCATGTATCCTTCAGCTATTGGGTTACCCGAGTAATGAAACGTCTGCACGCCGCAGACGTTGCATATTTTCCCGAGATTCATTTATGGCGCAAATAGATGGCTCTGATCCATTCCTGCCTTTTTACCGGATTCTCATTGGACGACCAACATCCACCCTTCAACTCTATATATAACCCCTATCCTCTTTTCACCCTCCCATTTTTATTTCGTTCCACTGTTATTTGAGTGCTCTGCTAGGGTTTCAACATCTTCTCCGGTGACGATAGTCCTGCATCCCCACACTCTCTCCGGTGACCTCTTGTTTTCTCTGGTTAATTCGTATTTCCTTTTGTCCCCTCAACTCATGGCTTCTTCCTCCTCAACCCCCAGCCTGTGGTACGCCACTGCGGTGTTCGAACTTCATTCTCGAGACCTCGACCGACTTCAGTCGGAATATTAGATCCCTTCTAACCACCGACTTATCCTTCCCGACCCGACTGACTGACCCTAGAGCGCTCTTCTCAACTACATAACCCTCTCCCGAGACCACCTTCAAGCCGCCCTGAGATTTCCCCTCCATCCCTTAGTTTTCGAAATTTGCTGCTATTTCCAACTCCTTCTTTCCAATTAGCCTTAAACGCCATCCGCTTAATCTGCGGGTCAATTGTCATTTTTTCCTTATACCAAATTCCTTTGCAACCTAAGATCTTTCATTTCTTTTACTATCCTAAAAAACAAGAGCCGGGTGACTTCTTCTTCCAAGCCCGAGCCAAGACCTCTTTCTTGGCGAAGCTTTCGACCTCGAACAAAGGTTAGAAGGATCACTTTTTCTTTGTTAATACCACCCCCACCCCGAGTTGGTCGACCACTTGGATCGAGGACCTGCCTCATTCACCTCCCCTTCCTAAAACTTATCGTTCCTCACCCACCTACCAATCTGCCATATCCAAGATCGGCGATCGGCGTTTCCACGGGGTGAACCTCTTGCAGGAGGAGATCCTCTACACCTTCGACCTTAGCCAAGTGTCAGCCCCCTAACCCACTTCACTCGGTTTGTTCTCTTGTCTTGCTTTTGAATATTTATAGCTAACTATGATTTTACTATTTTACAGCTACCATGATATTCGCAGCGGCCTTAGAAGATGGCTTCGGCATGGACGACGCCGAGCCCTCAATAATTAATGGGGGGATACGAATCGATCCGTTGAGCGTCGGAGGATAAGACGTGAAAGACAGGGCGAGATGATGATGTTGGTCACACGTGTGTTAGTCGCGCAGTTGGTGTTAGCAGTTGACCGGTCGGTCGACCCATGCGAATTAGCCTGATTACTCTGAACTGATGGTCCCATTAGTCTGACTTGACGCCTCCTTCGACTAGACTCAAAGGGGATGCTTATGTTCCCGACCTAGCCTACATGTAGCCCGGTCGGCATACATGGCGCCTCACGAGAATAGGTCATTGCCAGGAGAGCTCCGATAGCCCGGCATGGCAAGGCGTGAAACGTTGTGATGGCCACGGGTTCAAGTCTCACTCGGGCCGGATCGCCCGATCGGATAGTTAACGGGGTACAGTTTGAATTAGTCCCAGCGAGAAACACCGAGTGCTCGACCTGATATCAGCTGGTCAGCACCTAGTCGGCACTCGATCGACACTCAGTTGGCGCCCGATCGGCACTCGATCGGCGCCCTCCCTGTGTTATAATCCTGTTTTCCGAAGGATAAGTAGGTTGCGCTTGGCCCGAGCACCCCACAACTCGGCGTGGCACAAATGCTCCGATCGGTATGTCATTAGCTGCATAGCTAGGTTTCCCTCGAGATAGTCGATCGACGCACACTTTTGGTGCGCTTCGACTCGGGAGTTGTTGCTATCCGCGACAATACCTACCCCTTGACACCATACTGATAAAGGTGGTACTAGAGTCGGCGCATGTCGGCTCAGGCCTGACACCACTCGTGTCCGAATCATGGATATCCCACTGACACAGTACTTTCCTGACAAGCTCTGGCAACCCGTACCACGACGCCCCTGTATATATCAGGATGGGGCGCGCCGGTCGGCGAGCTAACAGTGGCTCCTAATCCTGTCCCCACATGAGACAAAATGTAGCAGAACTAGGACAGAGACTGTCGCCTCCCCCGGCTATATAAGGCTCTCCTCCCTTCACCCACAGATATGCATAATACATTTTAGCTACAGTTCTTCCTTCAGTTCCATCTTCTCCACCGGGTATTGACTTGATCGTCGGAGGGTTTTGCTTGAGAATTCTCCTGGTGGGTTGCTGACGGTCATCTTTTTTGGCAGGAAGGGCGCCAGCTGGAGTAGTTCTCAGTGTCACTTTGCTCTTGGGAGTCCACCTCGCTCTTCGACAGGATCAAATGAAAATTATTTTGTTTTTTTAAAAAATTATCATCAGGGTTGTAAAGTAGAGGTACGGATTGTTTTAATTATAGTGGGGGAAAAAGTTACATGATTGATTTGATATTGTTTCTCATTAAATTATACGTCCATTGTGCAAAATTTGGGTGTAGATTTCTTTTTTGCATCACATTTTGTAATTTTAAAAAATATTTATATGTTAAACAATTTTCCGGAATTGTCCAAAAGTGCACGCAGAGTTGGATATCATACTTTGATAATTATCAAAGAGTATACTAATTTATTTAGTTTTGTGTTCTATCCCTCCTATTCATCGAATATGATTTTTTATTTTTTTTTTCCTTCTCATTTACATGTAACTTTTCTCTCTCTTCTATTTCCCTTCTCTATTCTTTTTCTTCCGATTAAACTTTTTATTTTTTTTCCTCCTTTACACGCCCCGTGGAAGTTTAATCATGAAACACCTATGGAAAACCAGAAATAAGTAACGGAGGATATCTTTGGACTCCTTACAACTTCAAAAATCTACATAACCTAAAATGGGTGTAATCCGAGTTCTTTAGGTCGATCAGTGAGTTTTGACCAAACCTACTGATGGACCTAAGTTGTTTGATTTTCTGCACTTATACGGTAGAGTTGAGTGAGAGAAAAATAGATATGATGCCAAATATTCTCAATTTTGATTAAGGAAAATTATGACACTATAGGTAAAGATGGTGTCAAATCTTTTTTTCTGACAAGAAAATTGTAGCCTTGGTCTACGGAGACCAACACCATGTTGTGCCTAATTTACTCAAATCAGGCCAATTAATATGGGTCTGATCTGAGCATATTAAGCCCAAGCATTCTAGTTGAAAGTCAATATAATATTGGAGTACCTCTAGGGAGTCTAAAATAAGTAATGGATGACACTTTTGAACTCATTGCAACTTTAAAAATTCACAGAACTTGAAATAAGTGTAATCTGAGCTCTTAAGGTCGATCCGTGGATTTTGACCGAAACCTACTAATGAACCTAAGATTTGGATTTCTACAAATTTGATAGGGTTGAGTGCGTATTTAATGAGGAAAACTGTGAGCATGATTTGGGAATACTAGAACTACATTGGGTCTGATTTGCTCAATGAGACCCAACATGGGTCTGATTTGCTCAGATCATGCCCACATTGTGCTTGATCGTCTCATATTAGGGCCAACGTGGTCCTGGTCTAGGGAGTCACATTAGGGAGACCAGAGCCATAGTTTTCCTTGATCAGAATTAAATTTTGATGTCATATCTATCTTCCTCTCACTCAACTCTACCGAATGAGTGTAAGTTTGCTGAAATTCAAATAACCTAGGTCTACTAGTGAGTTTCTGTCAAAACTTACTAGTCGACTTAAAAAACTTAGATTGTACCTATTTCAGGTTATATGAATTTCTGAGGTTGCAAAAGTCCTAAATTATCCTCCATTATTTATTTCGGGCTCCCCATAGGTGCTTCAGGATTTAACTTTAGTGAGGCATATAAAGGAGGATAAAAATAAAATGTTTAATAGGAGGAAAGAGTATAGAGAAAAAAGTTACATACAAATGAGATAGGAAAGTGAGTAAAAAATCGGAGTTGAAAGGGAAGACCAGGTAAATTTATTCGCCTATTGATAATTATCAAAGTATGATATCCTTTTTAGTCGATTTTCAACTTTAGTTGTGCCCTTTGGATAATTCTCGAATTATATTTATATACTCTATTTCTCTATATATACAAATTAATAATTAAGATGAATTTGAGCATGTATAATATTATGATACGAGAATATGTCATAAAATACGAAATTAATGAGGGAGTGTACATGGATGATCCTCACAAGCATAACTAAATTGCTGGGAAGTATACATAGATGATCCTCACAAGCGTAACTAAATTACTCAAAAGATAAATTTATATCACATGGATATATTCATGTCGCACGCTGCATTCAACAATATTTACATCGAATTAGTTATGAACTATAGTCATTATAATATTGTAGCAATTATGATTTTATAATTGATACAATATATTTATTTAGTTCAACCATAATTACATTATAGCAGTTATAAAATTGTAATTGTAAAATATGAGCTTATCTTTATTATATAATTGACTAATAAGATTGGATGACACAAATTAATAATATGAAAATAATATACTGGAGTATAATTATATCGTGTTATATAGGAGACCGATATGGTAGGATACCATTATAATTAAAACTTAAAAAAGGACCACTCTATTCATGATCATTTTGATAAAATGGGATGTCCCTTATATTTTTTTCCCTATATAATTAAACTTATTACAAATGGATAAATTCATACATAAGGTTTTAACAATATCATTCTTATCTCAAACATAAAATAATCTCATATCAATCGCCCCTAATTAAAAAATATAATGTCATAAAATTTCTCAATTATATAAAGCTAATAATAATAACTCATTAAATCGGCTCCCCTCATTAAAATTTCTAAATGTATTTAAAATTTAGATTTTCAAAATATGATAACTTGGAGGGCCGGAAATGTAATTTCCCCTCATTAATTAATTAATTAAATCGTCTGTTTCGGACAGACGCCGGTGTTTCCGTATCCGTCGATCGCTGCGACCAAACCCTTTCGGTCTCCGTCGTGTTCCTCTTCGATCTCAAGGGAAAAGGGGGAAGAGCGGAAAGAAAGCGAGATGGGAGAACGAGCAAGACGGGGAAGGAGATGCTCCGCCGGCCTTTGCGCTTCCGCGCTCGCCCTCGCGGTGGCGTCTCTCCTCCTCGCGCGGCCCGCCTGCGCGCTGCGGTTCGAGCTCGAATCGGGCCACACCAAGTGCGTCTCCGAAGACATCAAACTCCATTCCATGGCAGTCGGCAAGTACTCCGTCGTTAACCCCTACGAATCCACCCCTCTCCCCGAGTCCCACAAACTTACCGTCAGGGTAACGGCCCTCTAGACTTCAATGATCTCTTGATCTGGATCGGCTTGCTCTGAGGACCTTCGGTGTGTTTAATCGATCGATCTGTTGATTGCTTGTGCTGATAGGTCACCTCGCCTTACGGGAATAGCATCCACTATCAGGATCAGGTGGAATCGGGCAATTTTGCCTTCACCGCGAACGAGGAAGGCGACTACTTGGCGTGCTTGTGGGCGCCCTATCACAAGCCGGCTGTTACGATGGCGGTGGAGTTCGAGTGGCGGACAGGCCTCGCCGCCAAGGACTGGACCAACGTTGCCAAGAAGGGGCAGATCGAAGTAATTTACTATTTTTCTCGAACCTTCATTTTCTTTGAAAATTTTGATTTATACCTTAGGTTCCCTACTGTTGATTGTTGCATAGCTCAACAAAATTTTGGACATAAAAGACCTTTGCCATCTTAAATTGATGTAGGTCTCTTTTGAAAATTCTGTTGCGTACTGCTGTCAACTAATGGATTTAGATCACAACATAGTATTCATGCTGTATCTGAAAATATAACCTAAGTGATTACATAACTGTAAACAATCTATAGTTTGTACATACCACATGATATAAAATGAAATGTTAACAAGACCTATGTTTGTAACACTCACCGACAAAACAAAAAATGTAGCACTCATGCTAAAGCTTTATATTTGATTTGTGGTAATCTTCTTTGAGATGCATAATCATTTTTGAATTTTGCTATCATTATAATTCGTTGTCCCTTTGTTTGTATCAAGTTGTGATTCACAATGTTTATCATGAGAAACAAGCGAATGTAGACCTTCCTGATTGAGACAACTCGCTAAATGCTAGAATTTCTGTAGTTCAGTCATTGAATTGTTGACCTTGTATTCTAAACCATCAAATAATCCTTCCATTCTTCGTTTGCACAAAGTACCATTTAGCTAAGAGATCTCTTTGCTTTTCATTTGCGTGGATGATACATACATTATATAAAATCTACTGCATTAATCATCTTCTTTGTGTCTAGTTTCTTAAAGACATTAAGGTAGGTCAAACAGGTGTCGGTCGAGTGCACTAAAATGAAAGTAATATGGCTGCATAAGCTCGTGCACAGTGTGGCAAAGGGTTTTTTTTAGGGTGGAGACAATATTCTTTCTTCTTCTGTGTGTCTGTACAAGTACATGTTATAAAAAGGAAAAAAAAAATCCTCCATAAACGTTGCTATATAGGAGTTCATGTTGGATATAATATTTTTTTATAATGAAAAAAGATTATTGGGCTCATAGATATATCTTATATACAGCTATCTTCATTCTTGATTTGATGACAATTTTATCTTTTTATCGTTAATCCAGTACAAGGAATATGGGTTCATTTGGTTGGTGCGTTTTAAATCCCATGACATTGAAATTGGTAGAAATTTTAAAAGCCTTGTTTTGATACACCTCTTTAACGGGAATTGATGTTAGATTCATTTTTTTTTAAGATTGATTTGTTGGCAAATGAGTTGGGCCCTGTTCCTTTTTTATAAACACGAGTCTTTTGGATATTGTCTTTGTAATTTGCATTTTGGATTGTCTTGTATTATAAGTTCTATTTAACATCATCAGTCCTGATTATATTCTCCAAGTGATGGAATTTATGTGCGGGAAACAAATAGCCGATGACGGCGATAGTGGGGTTGCTTGTAATCTCATAATCATAGATTCATACATCATTTTTAAAAATAACGTTCCTAATTATTTGTCAAGAAATTATTACTTTGTTAATAATTATTAGAGAAGCAGTTGCAATTTTTTAATTAACTTTACCCTATTCTAATGCCCACATCAACAAATAACCTTTAGAATAGGAGAAGTAATTGTTGGATATAATTTTTTTTTTATAATGAAAAAAGATGATTGGGCCCATGGATATATCTTATATACAGCTATCTTCATTCTTAATTTGATGACAATTTCATCTTTTTATTGTTAATCCAGTACAAGGAATATGGGAACATTTGGTTGGTGCGTTTTAAATCCCATGACATTGAAATTGGTCAAAATTTCGAAAGCCTTGTTTTGATACACCTCTTTAACGGGAATTGATGTTAGATTAATTTCTTTTTTAAGATTGATTTGTTTGGCAAATGAGTTGGGCCCTCTTCCTTTTTTATAAACATGAGTCTTTTGGATATTGTCTTTGTAATTTGCATTTTGGATTGTCTTGTATTATAAGTTTATTTAACATCATCAGTCCTAACAAGGTAGTTAAAATCGGATTTTAATTGAATCGAAGGGTATAAAATCGTAAATCTTAAAATCGTAAATCGATCGTAAATAAAAATTCTATATAATCATAAAAATATAAAATAATATATATGTAAATAGCATAAAAAAAAAAAAAACTTTAAATCGCTAACAAACTTAGATAAACTGCATTCATAATTAATATACATTAAACATGTACCATAAGCCACAAAAAGTCAAAATGTCAAAAGCTTCACCAACCATCTAATTAAGAACTAGATGCTAATCTATAATTAAAATTGTGACACATTAAATCATGAGTCCATCATTGATCATCATCTTCCTCTCCACCGCTTCATCATCAAAATCTTCCATATCATTGAACGGTTTTCAATTGAACCGTGCGGTTTTTTATTGAACCGGTCAATTGGAAAAAAAGGCTTTTTAAAATCGTTAAAATCGTTAGAAATCGTAAATCGGATTTTAAGGGTTAAATCGCGATTTCAATGGATTTTAATAAATTGCGATTTTAACTCCGATTTAAATCGTTCGGAGGTCAAAAATCGTAAAATCTTAGGATTTTAAGATTTTAATCGAGATTTTAACTACCATGGTCCTAACTATATTCTCCAAGTGATGGAATTTATGTGTGGGAAACAAATTGCCTATGACGGCGATAGTGGGGTTGCTTGTAATCTCATATCCATAGATTTATGCATCATTTTTAAAAATAACGTTCCTAATTATTTGTCAAGAAATTATTACTTTGTTAATAATTATTAGAGAAGTAGTTGCAATTTTTTAATTAATTTTACACTATTCTAATGCCCATATCAACAAATAACCTTTAGAAGGTAGCTTTGTTATGTGAAACTAGATAATTCCCATATGACTTGCATCTTCGCTTCATTAATTAGACTAATTCAATTGTAAACTGGAAATTTGCTAGGAACTTAATCATGAGCGAATCAGTGATGACACCTTCAGATTCCTTTGATCAGGCATATGGATCTTCTATTGATATGCCTGCATATTTTGCGGGGCATTTGGAGACAATTCATGAATGATTTCTTTTGTTCCTATCAACAGCTAGTTTTAGTTTTCATGGATGCTGATTCATGTGGGGTGCATTGCCTGCAAATCTACATTCTTACTACCTTTTAACTAAGGAACCGCAATTTACTGTGCCTTTTAATTGTTTGCATAAACTTTTTGCTTGAATTATTTGTGAGTCAGGCCTAGAAATTAATTCCCCCATTTTGTACACAACGATGATAACGTGAAGTTAGTTATTACTAACCAATTCAAGCTAAATTAAGTTTTCAAGAAGTTCCTGCTGATGAAAGTGATTGTTCTTTTATTGTTTGCTGGAGTTAATTCATGCTATTCACTTTATATATATATTTTTTGGTTTTTGCAGGGCATGGAACTGGAATTGAAGAAACTGGAAGATACTGTGAAGTCCATCCACGATGAAATGTTTTATCTTCGAGAAAGGTACAAATTTATTCCGTTGAGGCTGGCGACTACCTATTTACACCCTTTCATTGTGAATGAGTGCATTTTACTACTACCTACCTTTTCGATAATCTATCGAATTGACTTAACTAGTTTCCCCATGCCAAGAATTATGTGACTCAAAATATTCGGTTTGATGATCAGGGAGGAGCAAATGCAAGACATGAACAGATCTACCAACTCAAGGATGGCTTGGCTAAGCTTCCTTTCACTCGCTGTGTGTGCTTCGGTTGCGGGCTTGCAGTTATGGCATCTGAAAACATTTTTCGAGAGAAAGAAACTGCTCTAATGACTGATCCTTCTGCAGAAGTTTAGTCCCATTTTCTGACATTTATTTATACTCATATTTGTATTCATGATGATTAAAAATGCAGCTCCGAGAACTTAATTCAAGTCTCTTATTAAGGTAGGTAAACAGTGAGTAGTTGATAATCTTATCGAATTGTCATTTCATGTTCTTCAATTTTAGATATACGTTTTTAGTTCATTAGTCCATGCTGTTGTTTTCAAGGATATTTGCGAATGTTTTTCTTTTATGTGCAATCGTTGACATCCCGTTTGAAAAGGGGTGAAATTGAATTTCTTTGGAAATTAGAATTCAATTCCATCATTTGGTATATATTTTGAGGAAGGAATTGATTAAGAATTGAATTTCAATTCCTTTCAAAACCTTCAAAACAATTCCTTTCAAAACAACTCTGATTTGTGAAAGAAATTCCTCTTCAAATTTTAAATTATCAAATCACCTCCTCATAAAACAAATCAGCCTTTTTTCCTCGACTGATTGTCGCACCCTCTCCCTCTCGCTATCTGGCCTCCCGATCGACGCAATCAGCTGACGGCGTCTTCTTCCCCTCAACCGACGCCCTCTTCTTCCCCTCAGCCCACGGAAGCGCCCTTGCTCTTCTCCCACAGAAGCGCAAATCCTCTTCGTGCTCTTCTCACATTGCTCTTCTCCACGATTCTCCCGTGCTAGTTAAATTATGTTTGTTTTGGTGGAGGATAAAATGGTAAAAGTATAACAATTGAATTCAATTTTGATAGATTCCAAATCAAGGAATTCAATTCAATTCTGTTATTTACTAATTTATTTGAAACATGAGAATTAAAATTTAATTTTGGATGAAATTCAATTCCAGATGAAATTCAATTCAATTCTTTACTTAAAAAGTTTCCAAACAGGTGTGTGATTGAAGTCTGAAATGTGCAACTTGACCAAAATAGGATCGTTCTTCAGTTTGAAATAGAAAACCCGAGAATAAACTCAGAGATTTATTTCTTGAAGAAAAAGCAAGCTCAAATTATACTAGCACACTTAGGGAATGAGAGTCTTGGAATGCTCAAGGCGTGCTCAAACCTTAGCAAACCTTGCCTTTTATAGAGGAGGAGGTTAATGAATTGAAGAGGGTGCCTGCTGATTAGCCCCATCGTCCCTCAATTATTTACCCTTCCTTATCCATAAAGGCTTTACAACTGATAATATTCTGAAAGGACGACTCCCCGGGGCTCAATCCTTCCTTTATTAAAGTCATTACTTTACATCACATCTCTTTATTAAAGTTTTTTCTTTACAGCGCATTACTTTATTAAAGCTTCTGACTATGGGCTCATCATGCTTCACAGGAGTATTCTTTTGATTTCCCGTCCAATCTGTTGGATGCGCTGTACCTCTAGGAAGAGGTCTCGTCTGCTTTCACGAATTTCTTCCAAATGCTTGTGGTAGTAGTTGTCGAATCCTCCGTTTTGATTCTGATATCGCCTGCTATTGAAATCGTATTCCTTCATCTGCATTATTAGCTCCAGCTCTTGCAGCTTTTCAAGCACGTTGCTTATAGTTTCATCTTCAATCTTTGCCATCTGGTTTCTTTTGTCGTGGTCTTCCTGGAAAAGAATCTGTGATAGAGTTTCATGGGTTAGATTTTCGTACCTTAGTAATAAGGGAAACTTGTTGGAACTTGAAGCTTCTTCCATTGAATCAACAATGATTTGATCAAGAGAATCACTAAGAGTGGCTAAAGTCTCGGGTTCTTCCACCAATCTAGAGAGTGTATCCGCAAGGATATTCAATTTACCGTCGATATGTTCAAAATTTATCTTTACCCCTGTGCCTGTTATATATTCAGTAAACGCGAGCCATCTGACCCTTGAGGGTTTATTTCTGGTAGTCTTGTTGTGGAAGCTAATAATAGTCTGACAATCTGTCCTCAGCGTTATCTCCTTCTTGTCCATATAATGAATCTTTAGTGCTGTCATTGTCTCCATGGCTGCATAAATTTTAGCATCTATTACAGATTTAACAGTGGGAAATTTACCATGGGCATAGGCGCATATCCTTTCCATGCTCTTTGGATCATATTTAGTGGGCTTCCATTTACAAACACTACCCCAGCCCCTCATACTTCCATCTGTTTCCAGAACAATATAGGCCCCTTCAGGAGGTATCTCCAGATCTGGCAGTTGATTTATTTGGGCCTTTATTTCTTTAATCAGGGCATAATCAGAACTCTTCATTCTTTTGTCACCATGAGGTGACGTTTTTTCATATAGAGGCCCAAGCTTGGAACTTAGGTTAGGAATGTAAGTACGAGCATAATTTAAAATACCTAACCAAGATCTGAGTCCCTTTTTCTCTTTTAACTGTTCGTCCTTGAATTCTGTTATCTTTTTGATAATATGAGGCTGTAGCTTCAGTTTCCCTTCACCAATTTCTACTCCCAGAAATTCAATTTTTGGAACTCCAATTTTGTATTTGGTTGGAGAGAGTACCAAGTCGTGTTTTTCACAAATGCCAAGCATTATTTTTAAGTGCTTAATATGCTCCCGTTCTGTATTCGAAAATACCAAAATATCATCAATATAAACAGAAATGAATTCCTCCGTACCTTGGAAACATTGATCCATTTTTCATTGGAATATTGATGGTGCATTCTTCAGTCTGAAAGGCATTACAAGTCATTCAAATAAACCGGATGGGCAGATAAAAGCTGTCCATTCAATAGAAGAGGGTCCATTCAATAGAAAGAGGGTCCATAGCGATCTGATGAAATCCCGATTTCAGATCAAACTTAGAATATATCTTTGAATTCCCCACCTTTTTCAATATGGTATTGATTCCTGGAAGACTATACTGGTCTTTATAAGTATTATCATTGAGCGTTTTATAGTTGAAAACCATGCGCTCTTTGCCTTTAGTTTCCTTTCCAGTAATGGGATCAATGGAAGTTCCAGATTGCACTATCATTGCCATTGTACGATGTCGGCTTTTGCTTGGTCGAATCACATTAAGTTTGAGAAGTGCTTCCATATGCCTCTTGAAAGTTTCTTTTAGTGCTAGTGAAACATTTGTCAAGGGCTTATCCTGGATGGTAATATCTGGGTTGATGATTTCTATTTTACATAGAATACTATTCTTGGACCAGTGCTGAAGGGGATTCTCCCCTATATACCCTTGCTCCTTTAATCTGTTGAACAAAGAGCTATGTTTATGCAGAATATTCTGATTAGAAATGGTACCCGCAAAATACACTTCTTCTTGAAGCTGAATGTATTCCATTTCCTCAAGTCCAAGCTCTTCGATTGCAGCCACAACACTCTGATTTGTAGCAATTCTAGTGATATTCTTATAGAAAGTAATGGTATTACATTCTATTCTTACTTCTCCCTGCATGCTGCGTATGAAGTTGCATCCAAGTACCATTTGTACTCCTTTTCCCAAGGTCATATCGAAGGCATAGGTGAATGGAATTCTGAATTTATTTTCTCCTATCACCATTTGCCCCATCCTTAGCTTCATCTTAGCCTCCTGTTGGGAGTTGACACCATTAATTAGTATAGTATATGTATTTGGTTCAATAGCCTTACTTGGGATTGATCTAGTGTCAATGCAGCAAGAGGTTGCCCCGGTGTCCAGTATTGCATTAACACTGAAAGGCTGCACATCTGGTATTTCCAGACTTACTCTAATATTGTAGAGACGATTAAGTGTATTCCTTTGAGATACTTGACCATCTGTAATCTTTGAAACTACTTGTTCTTCTAGATAAGAAACCTGCTCCTTTCCTTTATGAAAATCTTCTAAAGAAAGTTGCTGTAGGTCTTCCATCAATTCTTTAGATAGTTTTTCTTCTGATTTCTGATTCCTTTTGAGGACTCTAGATAGCTCATCCTTTAACTTCTGATTTTCTGCTATCAAATATTGAGTATAATTAATCAATTCTGAAATTAATTTCTGTCATCATACTGTACCGTCGGTTGTGGTAACGACTTTAGTGATAACTCTAAATAACATCTTGCACATAGGGTACATGTTGTTAGTTTGCAATTTAAACAATGGCCCCTTGATCTCTGGTTCGTAATCCTTTTGCAGAAAATGCACTTTATGAACTGAGAATTTATCTCCTGATTCAACTGTCATTTATGCTCACATAAGTATTGTTCTTCTGGTATGTCCACCTGAACCTGCCATCCTTGGGTTTCCCCTATTAGCACAAATAATGTTTCAGGTAGAGAGCTTGTTACCAGACTGCAATAGTGCTCCGTATCATGTTCACCTTCCGAGATACTACAGATTGCATCACTATCTGTTTCCTCGGGATCTATTGATACGATATCAAATTCTTCTGGTAGGTCGAGCTCACTTAGCATCGCTACTCGCTCCTTGTTCCCCACTTTGTTCTTGCATTCTCGTGCAAAGTGTCCTTCTTCACCACAAATAAAACATTTGCATTTGCGTACCTTTGCTCGATCATTCTGATATTTTTTCTTTATAACCCTTACGTGCGATTTGTGTGGTTTTCCTTTATATGACTTTGCTTTTCTCAAACCATACCTTCTTGTGGGTTTTTGATAATGGTATGGTAAGGGAATACGAGAGCAGAATTGTAGATCTTTCAGGCTTCTTTGAAGAGATGCTTGTTTACACATCTCCATTAATTCTTGATAAGCGTGATGTATCCTTGGTAGTATGCCAATAGTGTTTTCTTGATGCTTCTCTTGGAACTTCTTCTCAAGGTAGCTGCCAATAAGAGGTGACATTTTTCTGTAGAACTTGCTTGAAAGTTCTTCATTCACGAACATTCGTCCTGTCTTGGCTGCTAGTATCTTATATTCATTCATATATGAGATTAAATCTTTGGTATCATGACATACCAGTCTTTCGAGGTCTAGGTAAGCTTGATTTTGTTCTACTGTTGAGCCTGAAGCTGGATCTTCTAAGATAATAATTCTTCGAATCTGTGTTAAAACATTTTGAGTTTCATCTGCCATCCCAACTAGTTTGTCATACTGGTCAGGGAACATCATTCTCCATTGAATAAATTAAAGGTCTTTTTCTCCGTTTCTCCCAGAAGGTTTTTAATATATTGCATCTTGGTTCTATTATCACTCCAGATTTTTGAATCCACCACGTTAGTAGTTATTGACTCTCATCTGGAAATAACATCATGATATAAACCAATATTATCAGGGAGAACTAACATAGCACCTGTTTGTTGTTGCGCAGAAGGTAACGCCCATGTTTCATTGGAATACATTTTCTGGATATTCTCAATTTTTGTGCCATAGTATCCTGGGTCATTGTACACATTAGGTTCTTCCTTCTTGATAGTTGCAGGTGCATATTGAGGAGGTCCCATGGTAGAATTCGAGGGCGGATTGTAAGCAGATACAATTGATGTTGATGCTAATAAGCTTTCATTGGGCCTTTGTTCTGGATAGTCCATCTCTATCTGTTCATCAATTGTAGCCACATACACTTTTTGGAGATCATCCGTATTAGAGTCAAAGCTAGTGTCGATAGAATGAAATTCAGTAAGAGAGGAGGACTCATCTGAAACATCATCATCCCATGAGGGATTTTTTGACTTATATGTGTAGTAGTAATCTGACTTTTGTGGAATTGCATATGACACATAATAGTCATATTTTCCACTGGGCTCACCCAGTGTGTCCCATCTGGGATCTTCAGAGCCTGCATATTAGAAATAGTTATCAGGAAATGAGGAGGAAGTAGAATGAGTAGTCACCCCATCACCTTCCGCGAATAGATTGATCCATTCTTTGTCAGAAAGTGTATATAAATGCTCATGCCACTGTCGTTGTTGCTCAATTTGTTGCTGTTCATCACAATATTCCTCCACTGTAATCCGTCCATCCAGTAATTTTCGAAAATGATCATCATAATAATCCTTAGTTCGCGAAATGGAAAGGTTGTCTTTGTGAAGGGCGACCGGCCAATATTCCTCTTCTGGAATAATATACTCATGTGGTGCGGCATATATAACTTGCTTGCCCTTCTGTCGTCCTTCTGGGGGTAGTACTGCTGGTATCAGGTGCTCTGGTTGGTTCGTTGATCCGAACCCTTGGATGCCCCTCTGAGTACTTGAAAATTCTTCTACTTCAACTACTTCAGGGCAACTTATTTTCTCAATAATTAGCTAGGCAACTGCTTCTCCTTTGAAAATCATAATATTTTCATTGTTCAAATTGAATACCAGAATTTTTATTTCACCTCTATAGTCTTGATCAATGACACCAGCTCCCACATGGACCCCTTGCTTCCAGGCTGCTCCAGATCTGGTGGATATTCTTCCGTAGTGTCCATCTGGTATTTGTACTGCAATACCTGTAGAGAGCAAGACCCTGTCTCCAGGGCTTATTTCATAATTATCAATAATTTTTAAGTCATACCCTGCTGTTCTCATGGATTGCCGCTGTGGAATACTAGCATCTGGATGAAGTCTTTTAACTTTCAATACTTGAATTTCTTCCTCATCTTCTAAGAAAGCCAAGATTTCTTGTTCTGGTGAATCCATATTTTCGTATTGGTCCACCGGTTGTTCAGCTACTGGTGTGTATCCTTCAAATTGTAAGCTTATGCTTCCATCTAGTAGTGTTCTGGTATTTACCTGGGTGGGTGAGACCGGATTTCTTCTGACTGAAGGCCTTAATATCCATCTCTGTTGTTGTAATTGTTCTGTAGTAAAGCGGGTGCCGGGTAAAGCATGCACTCCTCGGCTAGTTAGATAGTCTGCAACATTTTGCACATTATAAGCAAAATTAGTAAAGCTCGTATTTGTTAACCTTCCTATCATCATACGAGTGAGGAGTAGGTTATTGGCACCGCCTTGCCATTCTGTATATCTATGTGTTTGGAAGGATATCTCTATATGATTGGCAAAATCTTCGATACTCATCATTGTGTCAGGGATGACATAAATCATTTGCGTCCCCCTTGTTAGATCCATTTCCATTGTTGCTATAATGGATCTATCATCTCTCCATCTAGTATCCCTTAGGACTGCTAGTGCCATGACTCCAGTATCACGTCGATGAAGAGCATAAAGTCTTACCATAATAATGTTGATGCAGTCTGACCCGGTTGTTATTTTGGTGTTTGACAATGATTTAAGTTTGGTTGAGCGAATTTAGGTTAAAGTCCTGGTCGGGGACTGGGCATGAAACCCCGGTGAGTGAAGCGGGGTCCTGGTGAGTGAAGCCAGGTGATTGAAAATCCCGGTGAGTGAAGCCGGGTCCTAGTGAGTGAAGCCAGGTGATTGGAAATCCCGGTGAGTGAAGCCGGGTCCTGGTGAGTGAAGCCAGGTGATTGAAAATCCCGGTGAGTGAAGCCGGGTCCTGGTGAGTGAAGCCAGGTGATTGGAAATCCCGGTGAGTGAAGTCGGGTCCTGGTGAGTGAAGCCAGGTGTTGGAAATCCCGGTGAGTGAAGCCGGGTCCCGGTGAGTGAAGCCGGGTCCTGGTGAGTGAAGCCAGGTGGTGAAAAGTCCTAATTCGGAAGGGTTGGGTGAAAAGTCCTAGCTTGGAGGGCTAAGGTGGATGAAAACTTAGCTTGGAGGGCTAAGTTTGAGTCCCTGGATCGGTCTGGTGATCGATCAGGGAGTTGGCACGCTGCTCCTTAGTGGATCGGTCTGGTGACCGATCCAGCTATGCCTGATCGGACTGGTGACCGATCAGGGAGCAGGCTGCTTCCTTGCTGTCTTGCTCCTGATCGGTCTGGTGACCGATCAGGGAGCAAACGGTGAGTGAGTTCCCTTGCTGATCAAAGTCTTGGATCGGTCCGGGGACCGATCAGGGATTTTGGGATTGATTAAAAAATAACTGTTCATTTGCCCTGATCGATCTGGGTGACTGATCAGGATCCATTCTGATCGGTCTGGTGACCGATCAGGCTTCACCCTGATCGGTCTGGTGACCGATCAGGCGCAGAACTTTAATTCAAATACGTTGTCAGAAGCTCTGATCGCGTCTGTTTTCACTGCCGATTCTCTGATTCACTTCTGATATGTTTTGATATGCATTGCTAAGCCTCTATTGGAGTGTGCAGGTGATAGCAGGTGATTCAAACACTCAAGGAGGGTCAATGGGAGGCTTTCCGTTGAGCAGGTTTGGGTGTTTCTCATTCTCAGGTTTTAACGAGCAACTGACGCAGCTGGCGACTGACGGAGGCTCAGCTGGAGAGGGAGTCTTCAGTGGACTGAGTGCTCAGGGAGGTCAGTGGGTTCAGGCTGGCTCAGTGGATGCTGATGAAGCTTGTGATGGTGAGCAGAGCTTAAGTGATGAAGCTGAGGCAAAGGAGCGGCGAACGAGACAGACAGAAAACTTGGGAAGTTGTTGCTGGGCTGTGTTCGTGCTCTCTGTTGCTTTGTTCTTGAGCGATCTTGTTGCATTCCTGTGAGAGCTTTGTGAGCTTCCCTTCTCAAGTGTCTCGTGTGCTTAATCTTGTATTCATCTACTGAGACAGCTTGTGGAGAGGTTACTCCACCGAGAAGGAGGCGCTTGATATCCGGTGTTCACCGGGGCTTGATCTGCCGACGATCAAGGGATCGCCCACCTCACGGGCACGCCAAGGAGTAGGGGCAAGTTATCCCCGAACCTTGTATATCGAGGTGTTAGCGTCGGTTTGCTTCCCTTTGTGTTTTGCTGTCTGTTCTTTGCTGCTTCTGTGTTTTTGTTTCCGCTGCTACTAATCTGATCACGCAGAAGTATCAAAGAGAAAGAAATTGTGATTGACTAGATTCACCCCCCCTCTCTAGCCATCTCGTACCCAACAAGTGGTATCAGAGCTTGGTGCTCTATTTACGGCTTAACATCCGAGAGCTTACAACAAGATGGCTGGAAGAGAAGGAATGAGCACAAACCGACCTCCATTCCTTGACGACACAGATTTTCCATATTGGAGGTCAAGGATGGAGTTCTATCTCAAAACCAACATGAGCTTGTGGTTCTCTGTCAAGGAGGGGTTTTCCCTTCCAAAGGATAATGAAGGAAAGGAGCTTGAGTTTTCCAAGTGGTCGGTTGAGCAAATCCGGAAGGGGGAAGCCAATGCCAAAGCTATTGTCACCTTGCAATGTGGGATGACGAAGGAGGAGTTGATCAAGGTGGGTCCTTTTACAAGTGCTAAAGATTTATGGAATAAGATTATTGAGCTCCATGAAGGAACTCAAGACACCCGGACAGCCAAGAAGGATCTCCTTCACAGCCAACTCCAGAACTTGACAATGGGAGAAAACGAAACTGTAAGTATGCTTCATTGTCGGTTCAAAGAAATCATCAATGACTTGCATTCCATCAATGAAAAGGTGGAAAATCGAGACTTAGTGAGGTACATTCTAAAAGCATTTCCTAGGAATGCCTTGTGGTCATCCATGGTGGATGTTTACAAGGTTTCCAAGGACTTATCTTTTGTTAAGTTAGAGGATTTATTTTGTGAGATGGAATTACATGAGATCTCTAACCAAAGTCCTTAAGAGAAAGGGATTGCTTTAGTGGCAGGTGACAACAAGAAGAAGGAGGAGAAGAACATCCACTGTCACGTGGCTCTAGTGGCACTAGAAGAGTCAAAGGAGGAGAGTGATGAATCAAGTGACTCCTCAACCGCGCCTTCATCATCTTCGGATGATGAAGAGGTAATTTCTCCCGAGTTAGATAAGTGCTATAGAGCTATCGCATGCCTAACTAAGTTGCTTAAGAAATCCAAGGCAAAAGTTAAATCATTAAGATTAGAAGTAAAGGAATTGAAAACCTCTAAGGATGAGGTAATTGATGACTCACATGTTAAGACCCTTGAGAATGACAATAAGGACTTGAGGAGCAAAATTGAAATCTCAAGAATATTCTTGAAAAGTTTTCAATTGGCTCAAAAACCTTAGACATGATCTTGAATTCCCAAAGGGCGGTTTACAACAAGGCCGGTATAGGTTACCGACCTAAGGAACCGACCTTTGTATCCTTAATGTCAAGAACTCAATCTAGAGCACAAAATAATTCTAGGGTCCAAAAGGTTAGAAAGAAAAAGACTAAGGCATGGGTGCCTAAGTCCTTCATTGTAGATGCCTTAGGTCCCAAAATTTGGGTACCTAAAACCTCCATATTTCGAATTGTATAAGCATTGTTTGAGGGGGAGCATCTATCAACATGGGAGGTTGATATTTGGTGCTCCAAACCCATGACCAAAGGAAAATTGTCATTCACATGGATGGTTATGGAAAATTCAAATTAAATGCTTTGAGCTCCATTGTTCTAGATCTTATGACAATGTAATCCCTTGGCTAGTGATTTTTATGGTATTCATGTGTTAAAATACTTAGTCATGGTATAATCTACTTTAGTGTTTAAGTTCTTCCATGATCAAGTATGTCATGATTTTCTTGTATGTGTCTCACAACATGAAAGTATTAGGCCAACATGAAGAACACATAGTTTGTGATGATCACTATCAAAATTCTTACAAGACATCACCAAACAAAGAACATGTGCTTCAACATTCACTATTTAAGTTCTTTGATTTAGTGCCCTCTTTGTATCAAACTAAGGTTTCTTGATATGATCATGCTTTGATACAAACATGTTTTGATACTCAATTTCATGCTTAGAGAACACCATCATGTTTTGACTCAAATAGTATTGTAGAACATGGATGCATGCTAAAGAACAAGTATGGACACATTGAAAATCTCACAATACATGATTAGACAAAGAACATGAGTTTAAGGCCTAGGCTTAAGTTTTTCTTATTATTTTGGAGATGAACCTAGATGAGTATGCCATGACTTTGGTGTTTGGATGATTAACATTAATCTATGACATGCCCATTTTGATTAAGAATAATATCAACACATAGCTTAAATTGATCATGATGTGAAATAAGCATGTTTTGGAATTTTGATCATCCATTGGAATTGGCACAAACTTAATTTTGGTTAAGAACAACATGATCACATACTCTATGATGTTTGAAGTTCCATGACTTGCTTGTTTTTCCGCCTGACTGATATTCAAGTTCATGCTTAGCAAAAATTGATCATGCCTTGATGAATCTTGATTTAGTTAAGGGACATAAACCATGTTGTTTATTTTTGATAAGGGAAACCCTTCTTTAGAACCAAACAAATTAAAACCAATTGAGTTAGGGTTTGGGAACGGCTAAGAACTGAAACAAACTTGATTTCAGAGTTTCTGAAATCGATTTCTGAAATTTGGAACTCAGAAAACATCCTGTGCCGAACCTGATCGGTCCACAGACCGATCAGGGATCCCTCTGATCGGTCCGGTGACCGATCAAACCAACTCTGATCAAGGAACTCCCAGATCGTTCCAAATTGATCCAAAACCTCCTCAAACCAACTCCTTTTTATCAAATTGTATCAGTGTAATGATCATACCACCAATAAAACTGATACACACAAATCCGATACAAACCAAGTCCAATTGAAACATATTTGATCACCCATTGGTACAAACCTGGTACTAAGGAAGCACAAATTTATTCAAGTGATGCAAACCTAGTACTTAATAGTGATTTGATACAAACCTATGTTGGAATGTTCAAATTCATAAGAAAGGGTTTGTTGAGTCGTGACTCTTATTCTTAATGTCGTATTTCGAAATTGTTTCTGAAATATCAAATATTAATAGAGTCTACTCCCCTGTTATGGAATGTAAATTGTTAATGCAGTATGTTCAGGAACGTATCAGAGTTTCAGAAATTTTTCTGAAATCCGATCGCTCCCCAGACTAATCAGATATACTTCTGTATCAAGTAATCAACGACCCTGATCGGTCATGGAGACCAATCAGGATTATATGTCAGATACAGATGCATTCCTTACTTGTCATATGAAACATATACACGTTTGACCTTGATATATTTCTGTATATGTTTTCATGTGCAAGTTCACACTTATTGTCGTATGATGCATATACATTGTTGTCATGATACATTTATGGTATATGCCTCTCATATGAAATTCCAAAATCATCCTTTGACTTACTTGTCATATGAAACATATACATGTTTGACCATGATATATTTCTGTATATGTTTTCATATGCAATTCAAAAATTATCCTTTGATCATTTTGGGTTTGGGGAGAGACCCGCGTTTGAGGGGGAGGTATGTTTAAACTTAATAACCATACCCTTTTCGATGTTTGACAAAGGGGGAGAAAATGACTGATTAAGTTTATGGTTATTATAGGGGGAGGATCATGATTCCCTTATGAGAATTGAACGGACTTCAAATTGATTGATACCTAAACTTAAATCGGGTTGTCAAACAACAAAAAGGGGGTGATTGTTGATGCAGTCTGACCCGGTTGTTGTTTTGGTGTTTGACAATGATTTAAGTTTGGTTGAGCAAATTTAGGTTAAAGTCCTGGTCGGGGACTGGGCATGAAACCCCGGTGAGTGAAGCCGGGTCCTGGTGAGTGAAGCCAGGTGATTGAAAATCTCGGTGAGTGAAGCCGGGTCCTGGTGAGTGAAGCCAGGTGATTGGAAATCCCGGTGAGTGAAGCCGGGTCCTGGTGAGTGAAGCCAGGTGATTGAAAATCCCGGTGAGTGAAGCCGGGTCCTGGTGAGTGAAGCCAGGTGATTGGAAATCCCGGTGAGTGAAGTCGGGTCCTGGTGAGTGAAGCCAGGTGTTGGAAATCCCGGTGAGTGAAGCCGGGTCCTGGTGAGTGAAGCCAGGTGTTGGAAATCCCGGTGAGTGAAGCCGGGTCCTGGTGAGTGAAGCCAGGTGGTGAAAAGTCGTAATTCGGAAGGGTTGGGTGAAAAGTCCTAGCTTGGAGGGCTAGGTGAAAAGTCCTAACTTGGAGGGTTAGGTGCAAATTCCCATCCTGGAGAATTAGGTGAAAAGTCCTGTCTTGGAGGGTCAGGTGCCTAGCTTGGAGGGCTAGGTTGGATGAAGTTCTAACTAGGAAGGGTTGGGTGAAAAGTCCTAGCTTGGAGAGCTAGGTTGGATGAAGTTCTAACTAGGAAGGGTTGGGTGAAAAGTCCTAGCTTGGAGGGCTAGGTGAAAAGTCCTAGCTTGGAGGGCTAGGTGAAAAGTCCTAACTTGGAGGGTTAGGTGCAAATTCCCAACTTGGAGAGTTAGATGGAAAAATCCTTGGCTTGGAGGGCTAAGGTGGATGAAAACTTAGCTTGGAGGGCTAAGTTTGAGTCCCTGGATCGGTCTGGTGATCGATCAGGGAGTTGGCACGCTGCTCCTTAGTGGATCGGTCTGGTGACCGATCCAGCTATGCCTGATCGGACTGGTGACCGATCAGGGAGCAGGCTGCTTCCTTGCTGTCTTGCTCCTGATCGGTCTGGTGACCGATCAGGGAGCAAACGGTGAGTGAGTTCCCTTGCTGATCAAAGTCTTGGATCGGTCCGGGGACCGATCAGGGATCTTGGGATTGATTAAAAAACAACTGTTCATCTGCCCTGATCGATCTGGGTGACCGATCAGGATCCATTCTGATCGGTCTGGTGACCGATCAGGCTTCACCCTGATCGGTCTGGTGACCGATCAGGCGCAGAACTTTAATTCAAATACGTTGTCAGAAGCTCTGATCGCATCTGTTTTCACTGCCGATTCTCTGATTCACTTCTGATATGTTTTGATATGCATTGCTAAGCCTCTATTGGAGTGTGCAGGTGATAGCAGGTGATTCAAACACTCAAGGAGGGTCAATGGGAGGCTTTCCGTTGAGCATGTTTGGCTGTTTCTCATTCTCAGGTTTTAACGAGCAACTGACGCAGCTGGCGACTGACGGAGGCTCAGCTGGAGAGGGAGTCTTCAGTGGACTGAGTGCTCAGGGAGGTCAGTGGGTTCAGGCTGGCTCAGTGGATGCTGATGAAGCTTGTGATGGTGAGCAGAGCTTAAGTGATGAAGCTGAGGCAGAGGAGCGGCGAACGAGACAGACAGAAAACTTGGGAAGTTGTTGCTGGGCTGTGTTCGTGCTCTCTGTTGCTTTGTTCTTGAGCGATCTTGTTGCATTCCTGTGAGAGCTTTGTGAGCTTCCCTTCTCGAGTGTCTCGTGTGCTTAATCTTGTATTCATCTACTGAGACAGCTTGTGGAGAGGTTACTCCACCGAGAAGGAGGCGCTTGATATCCGGTGTTCACCGGGGCTTGATCTGCCGACGATCAAGGGATCACCCACCTCACGGGCACGCCAAGGAGTAGGGGCAAGTTATCCCCGAACCTTGTATATCGAGGTGTTAGCGTCGGTTTGCTTCCCTTTGTGTTTTGCTGTCTATTCTTTGCTGCTTCTGTGTTTTTGTTTCCGCTGCTACTAATCTGATCACGCAGAAGTATCAAAGAGAAAGAAATTGTGATTGACTAGATTCACCCCCCCTCTCTAGCCATCTCGTACCCAACAAATAAGACCAATATGAATATGCTGAAACCCTACTTCTCTCAGAGCTTGTTGACTTTGTTTAGTGACCAATGGTAAGTCTACCTGAGAATTTTCTACGCAAAGAATATCCTCTTCTGAGTAGTGCTGATAGACTCTGTGCTGAGTTGGTCTGTAATCGGTAGAATAAAGGACTTCTGCTGGAACCATACCAGCTCTTTGTGATCTAGAAATCTCTAGCTGCGCTTCCGGGCTTATTTGTGTTTCAATAGTTTTTCTGAACCTTCTTTGACTTGGCATTAGTGTTCGCTGTAGATTATATATTCGTCGTTGATTTTGACGATAATCGCGAATCTGATCCTCCGAGTTAGGGGCTGTTGTTGTAGTTGCCAATACTGCTGGTGGCCTTGTTGAAGTACTTGTTCTTGATGCAGTAGTCATTTTCTTTTCTCACTTTCTAGGATTTTTGCTGGATCCTTGAAAACAAATATAGAGCCTTTCTTCTTTGGATAATGAGATCGTTTCCCAAATTCAGCCCTCCAATTCTTTTTGTTAGATCCGCTATGGAATCTTCAAGTTCTTTTTGTTAGATCCGCTATGGAAGTAGGGACTTTCTTCACTAGACTTTGTAATTCTTGAACCTGCTCAGTTAAATTAATTACCAAGGAAATCAAAGTATTATTTTGCTTAACAACAGCCTTTAGAAGATCAAAGTTAGTTTTGAGTTCAGTAGTTGATATAAATCCGATAGTAGGTGTTTCGATTGCTTCCGTAGTTCTCAAGGCCCTCTTATAGTCAATATTTTCCTTTTGTTCTTCTAAGTTCATCCGCCTCCAATAAGATTTTTAACTTCCACAATTAAGTGTTCAACTTTTCGAACACTTTTCTTTAGTTCTTCGGTAAGCTTGAGGGCTTCTTCCTCAACGAGCTTAGGTTGCCTAGAGACCTCTCGGACTAGGTCTCTAACTTCTATTTTTGTTAAGGGTTTTTGGCTAACAATAGCCTTTTGAAGTTTCGTAATTTCACGCCTTAACTCTTTTTGCTCTTCTTCTATAATATAAAAATGCTTCAAGGTTACTTTAGAGAGCAAAGTAAGTCGGTCATAAACAACGCCTATATTGTTTGCAATTTCCAAAGATTTTGGTGTACTAGTTTCAGCTAGATCAAGGTATTCAAGGTTTGTGGTTCGGGGTTTACTATACCATTCCCTAATGTTCTGCTCAAATCGTTCACTCATGAATTAAATCTCACTTTTCTTTCTTCCGTTTACGGCTTAGGAATCAATAAAACTTTCATGCTCACATAACTGGCTATTGCTCTTTTCAGAGTCTTACAAGCACTATAGTCTTTTGCAATCAGTTAATCAACTCGGTCGCCTTATTGCAGAAGGGAATTATGGGTTATATTATGAGAATATCCTTAATTGAGGCCTTTCAGCTTACCGTCTTACGCACTTACTAGCCTTGCGGAGTTTTCCGGACCAAGGATGCATGTCGAGTCTCTACCTTCCAGCCTCCAAATTCTTTCTCAGGAAATATAATTTGAAAGACTTTTATAAATAAATGGAACAGGAATAGTATTAGTATATCCCTTACCTTCACCTTGAATACTTATGGGATTTTAGCCTGTCATTTGAAAAGCAAGCTCTGATATCAAAATAGGATCGTTCTTCAGTTTGAAATAGAAAACCGAAAAAGCAAGCTCAAATTATACTAGCACACTTAGGGAATGAGAGTCTTGGGAATGTTCAAGGCGTGCTCATACCCTTAGCAAACCTTGCCTTTTATAGAGGAGGTGGTTGTAAATGAATTGAAGCGGGTACCTGCTGATTAGCCCCATCGCCCCTCAATTATTTACCCTTCCTTATCCATAAAAACTTTACAGCTCATAATATTCTAAAAGGAAGACACCTGGGGCTCAACTCATCATTTATTAAAATCATTACTTTACAGCACATCTCTTTATTTAAAGTTTCTTCCTTAGAGCGCCGTTTCTGACTATGGGCTCATCATGCTTGCCGTAACGTTTACCTTTTTCTGAATCACAATCCATTCCTTGCTCCAACATACGCTTCGAATCAGTTCTAGTACTAGTTCGAACTCTTCGATCCACCGTTCGCTCCTTGCTGGAGAGAGGAGGGCATGGAGGCGAACGGGGCGGAGATCGTGTTCTTCGACGTGGAGACGACGGTGCCGAGCCGCTCCGGCGAAAGGTACGCGCTGCTGGAATTCGGGGCCATTCTCGTCTGCCCGCGACGGCTGGTGGAGGTCGGGTGCTATTCCACCCTCATCCGCCCCGAGGACCTCGCTGCCCTTTCCCCCGTTTCCATCCGCTGCAACGGCATCGGCCCCGGTACCGTCTCCACCGCCCCGACCTTCCGCGACGTCGCTGACCGCGTTTTCGACGTGCTCAACGGTGGAAATTCGATCCCTTGATTTGTCTCGTGGGCTTTCTTTTTGACGGGGTTGTTGATGTGCAGGACGAGTATGGGCGGGGCACAATATTGTTAGGTTTGATTGCCCTCGGATAAGAGAGGCGTTTGAGGAGATCGGGCTGGCGGCGCCCGAGCCCAAGGGCATCATTGATACATTACCTTTGCTTACTCAAAAATTCGGCAGACGAGCTGGGGACATGAAGGTAGGTATTGCTGTCGATTTCACACAATGGCCATCTTTTATCTTCTTCACCTCTAATTTCTTTGGCTCTGTCCATGGTCGGGGATTCAAGAGGTGATCTTTTTCAATTTTTAGTCCTTATGAATCGCTAATACTATGTCGGTTACCTCCGATTGCTCTTGACAGTAATGAACTGAATCACGTTTTCACGCAGATGGCTAGTTTGGCAACTTACTTTGGGCTCGGACAACAGAAACACAGGTAACTAGTGTACCTCTTTCTCTGTGGCAAGAGTGTGCCGCTGTAATTCTACAACCGATTACTTTCTGTTTCAATCATATGATTTTTAATTGTGTAGACATCTGTCCTAGATTGCTCCATTATATGTTGTTGTAATAATCCTCCAGACTAGACCGAAGTTAGCTACTTATATTTTGTATTGAAATTGGCAATATGTATGCCCCCAATTGCTTCTTCAATGGGAACAATTCATGCTTAAATGCAAAGCATGAACATGATTAATTGTATCAATATCTATTCTGATTCTCATTGTGCTAGAACCTCTTGAGCCTTGACTATGATTGAAAGCTAATTTGTTTAGCATCCTTAAGCTCAAGCATGGACTATGGAGAAACCAAAATTGATAGGACTCCAGTTGAATACATGAAATAGTTTTGCTAACAACATACTAAACTTGATGTTCAGTTTACCTTTATAAAGTAATAAAAAACTCAGCAGAAAAGAAAATACAGGAATACATGAATAGAGTCTAGTGCACATCTTTACCCCTTTATTTTCTTTTTGCATTTTGAGTACAAAATGGGATCATTCCTAGCTCTTTGACAAATATCAGCAATATGTTGTAACCAGTGTTTTAAAAATCGACCTAGGTAGCCGCCTAGACCCCGCCTAGGCGCTAGGCTTACCCAGCCGCACCGAAAACATCCTAGTCGCCCGGCCTAGGCGGCCTTGGCGTCTAGGCAAGATTAGGTGGTCCTAAGCGTCGACTAATCCGTTGAATCGTCTAGGAGCCGCGGAAATAGTGCAGATTTTCATGATTTTTATTAATTTATGCTTTTAAATTTAAAGTCCAATTAAAAAAAAATGAAATGTAACTCTTTTTTTTGTGTTGGCCTTAAGTTTTATAAGCCCTAAACTTTGGCCCAACAAGAAAACCGATTTGTTGGCTTAACCTAGCGGCTAGTACCAAACTTCATTTTCACGTACTGAATAACCAGAGTTGGAGAAATTAGAGCGACTAAAAAAGCCACATTTTGGAGAGTTAAAATATAGAATAAATTTGTGATCTTTTATTAGTTGTGTAATTTTGAATTCATTTTAAATTTGATATTTTTGTGATAGAGTTATAGAATGTGATTTATTATGTAATTTATGTTGATAACGTGGAATTCGCCTAGCGGCGCCTAGTCCCCGTCTAGGCGGCCTAGGCACTAGGCGCTAGCCTGGCGCCCGACTAACGCCTAGTGAATTTTAGAACCTTGGCTGTAACATAATTGTCAGTTGTTCTTCTAATCAATTCTCTGTTTGGCCAGGAGCCTAGATGATGTTCGAATGAACCTTGAAGTTCTCAAGTGTTGTGCTGCAGTTCTATTCTTGGTGAGCACGCACCTTTATTTCACTGTGTAATCTCTGTAAAAGTAAATAACTTCTCCGGTTGCTTTGCCATCTTTTGAATTTTTTTACAATTTATTCATATTGAGAAAGTTGCGATTGAAGGTTCATAGTCTTGTGATCTATTTTAGATTCTTTTTCCATCTACTTTTCATCTTTGTCTACATATTCTTACCTAGTCTTCTGTTTATCTATCTAGGTAACTATTGTAACTGATGGAACCTAACCTTAAGTTCATTATATCCCTGTGTTGTTTCACACTCTGAATAATCTAAACCATTTAAACACTAAACTTTTTATTTTAATTCTGAGATTATCCTAATTAGTCAAATATCTCCATCCTGTTTTGAGCAGATAAAATGTGATTAACTGTTTTGGCATTCCCTTTTTTGATTTGTTGCCAAGTATCTGATAAAATGGTTATATCGGCCAAGGCATGCGAGCTGAATTTCAGCATGAATTGTGAATTATGACATAATACAGTTTCTGAAAGGTGAGGAGTAATTTAAATTTTCGAGGCATCAAACAATTTTGCACTAAAAATTTATTGTTATTATATTTCTTTTTGGAAAATTAAACACTACTCTTCCTATATGCATAACATCGAGCTAATGAACTAATTCCCCTTATCTAATAACTTATAGTGGAGTTTGTTTGTATAAATTTCTGAATCACTTAATCACGCTTGTGAAAAATAACCTGAAACATCTAGAGTCATCAAGCCCTAGACTAATCGCGTATAATTTTTTGTTTGCTTCGATACTAAAGTTAATTAGGATGTTAATGCTTTTTGGTGTTTTCATCTCTATATCTAAAAGTATCCTTTTCTCAGGAGGTGAGTCTCCCAGATGTTTTTTCTCTGGATAATTTGGTGCCCAGCGGTATTGCAGCAAGAACTGTGGCCTACTGGTATGCTTCTGGTTCTCAGCAAAATCTGTGCTCACCTTCTGTTGAATTCAATGTTCAGCAAATAAACAGACATTTTTTGAATACCAGTGATCAAGCTGGACCTAGTACTCCTGTATCTGAGGATCTTTCCAATATGGTGGTGCCTATGGAGCACATGAACATAGACTTGTTACAGTCTGACACACAGTTGGCCCAAAGAACATCTGATCGTGACATGATTTCTACCTCAGTTCCTACTGAAAATTCCCATGGTTATGCTGGATTTTTGGAGGTTGATCAAGTGTTACCAAACCGGATCAGAGCACCTATAGTCCAAAGTTCTCGAAAGATTGCTCTACTTTACAGAGATTGCCCCTTGCAGCTTTTTTCTACGGGGATGATGATCCATTTTGGTGTCAACTCAAGATTCATAGACTATGCCGGCCGGCCAAAACTAAGTATTGTGGTGGATGCTCCAGAGAACTTATGCAAGGTCTTGGATATCTGCGACCAAGTTGCTCAAGTAGCATCCCAGAATTCTGGAAGCGACTCTGAATGGCGACCTGTGCTAAAGAGGCTTGACCACTCAAATACCTTCACTATTCGTCTGCAGTAAGTTTCCTGCAATTCATTATGTTACATCTTTATCCTTAACACCTCTACATAAATTGCTGAAAAGATTTTCACTGAGATGTTACGTGCTTTCATATTCCACACCTTAATGAAATATGGATTATAATTATCAAAGGACGCATATAATCGGTCGGAGAGCTACACTTGCTTGACTTGTTCTTGCCTTTTTACTCTTAAAACCAGAAGACTTTAAAATATTCTCCTTTCTGCAAACTTTATCACATAACTGAGAAGTCTTGTGCCAGAACAGGAGAATTAAAGAACTATCTAGTATCTACTGATCCCGTAGGGCCTTGTTCTTCTGCTTTTTTCTTCTGTCATTTATTGGAAATTAACCAACGATTGAATTCTTCTTATCGATAAGCTTCCCTCGAATTATTTCGAAGTTTTAATATGATAACCTGTTAGCTGTTTACCTTATCTGCAGCATCCCTACTGTGGCTAATGGTGATGGGGCCATATACTCCACTGAGATGTACCACAAAGATCCTTGTGGGAATTTGCAGAAGCTTGTTTTCAGCAGATTAGATGCTTCTGAGCTTGAATCAATATTTGTGCCAGGAACTACAGTTGATGCTTATTTCGATACAAATATCTATGATTTCCAACAGAGGGCAGGTATCAAACTGGTAGCCAGGAGATTGGTTGTGGTCTCCAAATAGAAAAAAAAAAATAGAAGGTTTCATCAGTAACATGTAGTGCACATTATGGTGGTTGAATGGCAGCAACCACATGGGGTGATGCATGTTAATCTAAGCATGAAATTCTAAACACAATTTAAGATATTGAATCTACATTTATAAAAACGGTAAACACTTACAGCGATTCACGCTCCCCCTTCGTTGTTCTTCGCGCTTGTCGTCGGAAGAACGATCACAGAATTGGAAAGTTCTTCCCCTCTCGGTATCACGAACCAAATCCCTCGAACTATGGACGATCTCCTCTTCTCAGAGTTTTTCTCACTTGCTCTTGCTTCCCTTTCTTGCACTTGAATGAAGCCCCTTACCCTCTCCTTATATAGGAGAGGAAAGGGGGGTAGAAGTGGTGGAGAGGGAGGGGGCAACAAACCCCACTCTCTGCAGCGTGTGCAATAACTGCACACGCTGCAGCGTGTGCAGTTATCGCACACGCTGCCCACTTCCTACATCTCCCACTCATACAAGTCAAGTCACATAGACAATACAAGAATCAGGTCACTAAACTCATATAGTCACATAGACTAATAGATCATCCAATTCATACTTTTAGGGAAAATGATTCGTGCGACAGCAAGCATACCGAGCAATCATTGCTAAGAAAGTTGTGACACTTAACTTAGCTGCTCTCTGAGCGATCAATACCAAGAAAGTTATTACACTTTACTTAGTCGCTCTATCACATGAATCAGAGACATCAATCACTTGCTTTTACCCCAGACTAAAACATTTACATCAATATGAACATCTCTAATCCCTCGTAATGACCATTAAGTCAAGAGCATGTTCAGTATTTCCATTCAATACAATTATTCACAATCACATCTTAAGTACTCAACAAAAAAATGTAATTGGTCGACCAGTGAATAAGTGTCAATGATGTAAATCTCTTTTAGTCTTCCTATTTAGCTTGAATCTATTCATTCTAATCAGTTGCTTTCCTAGTTATGTTCCATAGACCGAATCATCCATAGCCAATAGGATACATGCTAAGGTAGCAGACACTGATTACAATTTCAAGCAGACAACCAAATAGTCACATAGGGTAAATCTGAGATTAACTTATAATCTCAAGGGTCTCACATAGTAGAGAAGCAGGTATCCATTCTCCTACTACCCTTATTGTCGCTATAGCACATGTGGTATGAATCACATGCTACGATGTTTTTCTCTTTAACAAAAGAGTGCATGTTTTATCAAAATTAACATCGTACAGATTTGATCTAGACATACCTAATGCCTAATCCTGAATTCAACTTATGAATTCCTATCTGGCTATAAGCAGATTCAGTAAATGGTGGGTTCATTTACTCCGATCATTACATAAATAATCTCATCTTGATACAAAATCAAGGCGACTCCAACTTATGAGTATGTCTCTATTTATAGCTACATAAGCTATCCCATAAGTAATAGTCTTACCTCTATTTATACTCAACAAATAGAGATGATTGTCCATGTGAGTGGACCAATCTCAACCTGCCAACATGCTTATCGAGACTTTATTTAAAATGTAACACCAATAAACACTGAATAAATCATGGCACTTTCATATATTTGATTGTTTTACAATGTGTTACATTTTACGAAGTCCCAAAGACTTCACAAAACCAAGAAATGACTCTTTGGTCAATGGCTTAGTAAAAGGATCTGCTAGCATAGCACGGGTAGGAATATACTCAAGGACTACCTTTCTTTTGTCCACAATATCCCTTACATAATTATATTTAATTTCTATGTGCTTGCCTTTACTGTGATATTTGGGATCCTTGGAAAAAGCTATTGCAGCTTGATTGTCACAATACAATGTAACGGGACTCCCACTATCCTCAGCAATCTTCAAATGCTTCAGGAACCTTCTTAACCAGACAACTTCTTGTACAGCCGCTGCACAAGCCACATATTCGGCTTCCATTGTCGACAAAGCTACACAAGCTTGTTTCTTGCTATTCCATGAGATGACGCCACCATTCAACAAGAATGCATAACCCGATGTGGATTTTCTGTCATCAAGATCTCCTGCCCAATCTGCATCTGTGTAGCCCTTCAGGCTCAACTTTGATCCTTGGAAGCAGAGACAATAATCTGCCGTCCCTTTGAGATATCTGAATATTCTCTTCACCGCCTTCCAGTGTCTCGATCCTGGGTTTGACTGGAAACGGCTAACCAAGTCAACTGCATAGCTGATGTCAGGACGTGTACACAACATAGTGTACATTAAACTACCAATGGCACTGGCATATGGTTTTTTCTTCATGTCGGCTATTTCATCAGGAGTCTTGGGATACATACTTTTGCTCAGAACAGTTCCTTTCGCTACAGGAGTTTGTTCAATGTTGCAATTTGACATATTGAAGTGTTGTAACATCTTAGTAATATAAGCTTCTTGAGACAAACCCAAAAGTCTTTTTGATCGATCTCTAATGATCTTAACTCCTAAGATGTACTCGGCTTCTCCCATATCTATTATGTCAAATTGTGATGAAAGCCACGATTTGATTTCTATCACAAACTGTATGTCATTTCCAGCTATTAGCATATCATCAACATATAACGATAATATGACAATCTTTCCTTTATCCTCCTTGAGGTATACACAATGATCCTCATTGATCATTTCGAAATCATAAGATAAAATGACTTCATTAAATCTTATGTTCCATTGTCTCGACGCTTGCTTTAGCCCATATATAGACTTTTTAAGTATACATACTTTATCCTCTTGGCCTTCAGCAATATAACCTTCTGGCTGTGCCATATAGATTTCCTCGTCAAGATTACCATTAAGGAAAGCCGTTTTTACATCCATCTGATGTAATTCCAAGTCATAATGTGCTACTATAGCTAAAATGACACGTATTGACACAAACTTCACAACAGGGGAAAATGTCTCTTCAAAATCAATACCCTCCATTTGGGTATATCCTTTTGCAACCAGACGAGCTTTGTATCGATTAATCGATCCATCTGCTTTCATCTTGATTTTGAGAATCCACTTATTCCCAATAGCCCTTCGGCCCGGAGGAAGATCGACTAAATCCCAAACATGATTCTCTCTCATCGACTCCATTTCCTCATCCATTGCAATTCTCCATTTTTCTCTGACTGAACATCTCAATGCTTCCTCAACCGATCGAGGTTCCTCATCGTCAACAGGGAGTATCATTAATGCCTCATTCTCAATGTCAAACCTTCTCCGAGGAATAATCTTACGACTACTCCTTCGTAAGTCGGACTGTTGAGGAGCTGAAACTAATTCATTCATTGGCAAATCACTCCCACTGGGTTGACTAGATTCAGGTATCTCCTGTGATACCTGAGTTGTTGATAAAGGAACAATATCCTCCTCCTCTATAGCAAATAGAGGAATCGATTTATCAACTTCACCTCTTGTTGGGAACTCAGTTTCGAGAAAAACCGCATCTCTAGACTCTATTTCAGAGACGGTTCCATCTTGCTGCTCACCTATAAAAACATGACCCTTAGAAGTATCAGAATACCTTACAAAGATACACTTTTTACCTCTTGGTCCTAGTTTTCCATATTTGTGAGTCTTGTCATGAACGTAGGCAGCTGACCCCCAAGGTCTCAGATTACTCAAATCTGGTTTTCTGCCTGTCCAACGTTCATATGGTGTAGATGGAATAGACTTAGAAGGCACTCGGTTAAGTATATAGGTAGCAGCTAATAATGCATCTCCCCAATAGGAAATAGGTAAATTAGCTTGAGCCATCATAGACCTAACCATATTTAGAAGAGTTCTATTTCTTCTTTCAGCAACCCCATTTTGCTGTGGAGTTCCAGGGATCGTTAGCTGTCTAATAATCCCTTTTTCGTAACATATTGTCTTAAACTGATCAGACAAATATTCACCTCCACGGTCAGTGCGTAAGGTTTTAACCTTACGATCCAATTGATTCTCAACTTCGTTCAAATAACGTTTGAAGCAATCTAATACTTCATGTTTATGAGAAATCAAATACACATGACCGAAACGTGTGAAGTCATCAATAAATGTTACGAAATAGGAACCTCCATGTCTAGCCTTCACATTCATTGGACCACATACATCCGAATGAATTAATTGCAATGGTGAATCAGCTCTAATAGCCTTGCCACATGGTTTTCTCGTTGCTTTTCCAGCAAGACAATGCTCACATACTGACAAGTTAATCTTAGCATGAGAGCCTAATAGACCCTCCTTAGCTAATCGATTTATTCTTTCTTGTCCTATATGTCCTAGTCTAGCATGCCAAATTTCCTTATTGATATCAGCATCACTAGCAAGAGCAATGTTTGAAAAACAACTATTAATTCCACAATTAATATCATGTTCCACATCAAGAACCATGAAACCATTCATTACATAACCACACCCAATTAACACAGAGTTAATTCGAAGTTCCACACAACGACTGTAAAAGTTTATACAATAGCCCAAATCAAGAAGACAAGTAACGGAAACCAAATTTCGTCGAATATCAGGAGCATAAAGGACATCATGTAGAAACAACGTTTGTCTACCACGAAGGTTGAGCTTGCAAGTGCCAATGCCTTTGACTTCAATTCTTGCATTGTTTCCTACATATATCCATTTGTTACCAGCTGGTACCCGACGGTACTCCACGTATGTAGCTCGATCACGAGCTACGTGGTTCGTTGCTCCTGAATCTATAATCCACAAAGGATGAGAATCAGCGAACAACACTTAACTAGTAACATTATGCTCATGAAAAGAAGTTAAATATGGAATTACCTTTTTCGGCTCGGTACAATCTCGAGCGAAGTGACCCTTCTTGCCACAGTTATAGCAAGTCAACTTGCTTTTAGGTTTCTTTCCATACTTCTTTCCTTTAAACTCTTTCTTGATCGGGCCTTGCCCAGCAGCAGCTTCTTTTCCTCTTCCCTTTCCCTTTCCTTTCTTGAACCATATCTTCTTATTCTTGGGTCTAGATCCTTCAGCTACGAAAGCTTGTCCAGATATCCTTGCAGATTCTACTCTCTCCGCCTCCAGTTCAACATGGCGTGAGACATCAATGAAAGTTTTAATGCTTTCACTGTGAGTAAGATTCTGCTTCATTGATTCCCAAGAATCAGGAAGGGAACGGATAACTGCCTGAACCTGTTGTTCATCTGTCAACTCATGACCGGCAGTTTTTAGCTCTCGAATCATATTTCCCATTTCCCTAAGATGTTGGGTCATGGTGACATTCGGGCGTTTCTTGAAGCTGTCAAATTTGATTGTCAGCTGGCGAAGCTTACTTACGCTAACTCCACTATATTTATTTCTCAAGGCAATCCAGACAGCATGAGCTGAAGGCAATGGTTCATACTCATACGCTAGGTCATCAACCATTGAACTAATCAAAATGCCCTTTGCTGTGGAGTCCTTTTTCTTCCATGTCTTGTAGGCATCAAGATCACGCTTATGCTAGGCGGTAGCACCGTCTACAGGTTCTACCATAAACTGATTTACAGCTTCTAGAACTTCTTGTTCCTCAAGTACATACTGTATCTTGAGGTGCCATATTTTGTAGTTGTCCCCATTTAGTTTCTCTCCTTTGTTCAGTTCCGCTATAATATTCTTTGTTGCCATGACCTAACATAAATAAACGCATTATTTAGTAATTCAGTGTATGTTATATGCATGTAATCAATAACTAACTCATTGTAAATAGAGTTGGTTTACAAAATCAAGTGACAACCACGTTCCCACTCATCCTTTGTATGTTCCAATCTAATAAACAATGATTAGTTATATCACACACATCCCATCAAATGAACAAATCATCATTAAATGAACTAATCATTTAATTATAATGAACTAATCATTATTAAATGAACTAATCATTTAATTATGATGAACTAATCATCATTAAATAAACTAATCATTTAACAAATTTGTTAACATATAACATTACTTAAACTGTTCGTACATAACGACAATTATACTACATAGATAAATACTGACTGTACATAACGTCAGTAACTAAAGGAAGCTAAGAGAACAAATAGGTTGATATTGCTCCCAATAGACCGGACAGTAGAATCGTAGCAAAAAATTGACCCGTCTCTCTAGTCTGGACCAGAGTGACCTCAGGTGGAGGAGGAATCTCCTCTGGGACCTCTTCAGGATCCTCTACTGTCTCTTCAGGATCTTCTTCTTCTTCTAGATCCTGCTCTATTTCCATATTATCCACGTCCGGATCCCAATCAATTTCCTCAGGATCCCCTTGGAATTCTTCAATCAGATCCATCTCTGGATCCTCCTCTGGATCCTCCTCCATCTCGGGATCTTCTTCGTATTCGAGAATCTCGGGATCCTCCTCTTCCTCGAGATTCTCCTCGGGTTCAGGATCCTCCTCCATTTCAGACTCGGAGTCAGATTCCCCCAAGTCCTCAGGAAACTGTTGGCGTAGCAGCTGATTGCATAGCTCTATGTAGGAGAGGCGAAAGCTGTGTTCAGCCCATATCTGATTCGCAACTTTCCCTGCTCTCTTTGGTAGAGCACGCATTAATTCCCCGATTCGGTGATCATCAATCATGGGGAACCCGGCCTGCTCAAGTTTCCAGAAGATCCGATCCAGTCGTCCTATAACGCCCTGGACTCCGAGAAATGGATTATAAAAAACTGTCCTGAATTCCGCCAATAGCTCCTCTAGTCGCTCATTATAACCAGCCATGCCGTCCCTATCGTGCAATATTTAGAATTGAAAAATATACATTGTCAGTACAAAACCGACAATCCAGTACAAAACTGGTTCAATTCAATTCATAATTATGCATAAACTCACAAAGTCATAAACAGATAAGAAAAATAAATTTTCTTGGTTTGGGAGCTCTATTGACTGACATCGGACTGATCGATCAGATTCTTAGGTTGAATTTATTGTCCTTATTAGAACTAATCTAATTGGACATGATTATCTTAATCTTTAGCTCACTTAATTCAAAGTCAAATCTATTGTTCGAACCAAACAAAAAAATCCTGTAACTTAATCTATTCTTTCATTGACATTTATCCATGATACTTGATGTTACTAAATGCAAAAATATTATAATCTTTTATTTACACCTTTGTGCATCTGTGAGTCCAGTTGTGGTGATGGGGTTGAGACGAAGATCGAATGGGGAAGAGTATCCACCATATGTACCACCAGTGCCCTGGAGCTTCAAGCTATATCAGCAGAGATCTACTAATCATTAAATTGAAACGTCAACAATCCCAAACAATTCTTTTGTTTGTTTATATTCCATTCTATACTGTAATTCAAGTTCCAGAGGATGCACTCAGAAGCATAACTGATGCAGTATGACTCGTAATTCTCTTGCAAAATGTTGGGATCAAACTGATTGTTTCAGAATCCAATATTGCTGCGGGTTCTGAGGAGATTACTGGATATAATGAAGCATGAAGCGGATGTTGGATTGATCTCAGTCTATGCCAACTTCAGAAGAGGGAAATTGATGAAACTTGGAGCCGCTGCAGCAACTAATGAGTCGAGAAGCTCCTCGTCTTAAATTCAAGGAAAAGAACTTTTCTTGACGATTTGTTTCCCTATTTTTTTTTTCCTTTTCTTTTCATTTGATGAAAATTCTATTCTCCATGAGTCCATATTGCAAACTTACAAGTGTCCTAAAGCATTCCATTGGTTTGTCATGGTTATTGCAGCTCAAGAGGGTTCATGGATGACTAAGCTGCTGCTCAATGCGCTGGCGTCGATCTCGGACACGCGCTGCCGTTCCAAGACGATGTCGGACACATGGCGTGCGCCACCGCTCCATCGCATGCACTTTGTCCTCCTTAAATTCGGGACTCATCTGACATCTCAATTCGATGAGAAGGAAACTCGATACGGCCGGCCGGTTGCTCGACGATATGCATCCTCGAACCTCGTCGCTGTTTTTTCTGCTGCTGTTGCTCCTTGTGGCGGCGGAAATTCCTGCGCCGGCCGTGGCGACGGCGTCGAAAGTGACAACCGAGGATGAGGCGGAGCATGGGATTAGCGATGGGGAAAAGGACGCGTCGTGGACCGAGTGGGCCAAGGAAAAGATCACCGGAGGACTTGGTCTCAGTAAACACCACCACGAAGGCCATGAGGAGACTGACGCTTCGAAGAAAGCCAAAGAGGCCGCGGAGAAGGCACGGGAGGCAGCCAGAGAGACGGCCTACGGTGAGTACATGTTCATCTACGTACGCGCGCGTGCTCCATCTTCCTCGATCTTGTTACTTGTGCTGACTACTGTAGGAATAATGCAGAGACGGCAAACCGAGCTGGAGAAGCGGCTAAGAGGACTTCAGACGTGATTAAAGAAGGCGTTTCAGGTTGGTAGTATGTTAAATTCACGAGCAGAAAGTTGTTTAGATTAATGATGCTCATGCAATCTTGCAGAAGCTGGAAGTCGCACAGCAGAGAAGGTTGCGAGGTTCAGGGAGGCCGCCAAGGAAACTTCTGAGGAGCTTGCAGACAAGGTGAAAGGGAAGGCGCCCTCCGTGAAAGAAGCCGCTGAAGAGCTCGCATATAAGGAAAAAGAGAAGGCCAAAGCGGCCACACACAGTACGGCTGAGAAGGCAAAAGAGACAACGGAAGCCGCCGGGAGTAAGGCCAAGGCCAAGGAGAAAGCTGTGGGGACAAAGGAAGCAATTGAAGAGGCCACGGAGGCGGCCGGAACGAAAGCCCTAGAGAAGGCGGCGCCGCCAAAGGAGGCGTCACAGGGTGATCTTGAAGCCACGAAGGAAAAGGCAGAGGAAGCGATGGAGTCAGCAAAGGAGAAATTGACGTCACCGGCGAAGGAGAACGTCGCCGGTGGATCAGGCCCGCGGCGAGAGGAGGAGCTGTGACCGGTGACTTCTTACATGTGTAATATGTAGGTTCAACATAATACAAGAAGAGTACGAATTCGCATTAGAAGTGAACTAGGTTATTGCCTTTCTAATGAGACATATAAAACTTTTATTGAAAGGCATGAAATTGAATTTTGTCAGAGGATTGAATTTCAATTCTACTCTTTAGAACATATTTTGAATAAAAAATTAAAATTTAATTCTTTTTAAATCTTTTAAAATAAATCAGACTGAAAAAAAATTCTTTTGAGAAATAAAAATTATCTATTTTTCACTCATGTAACTCTATTTTTTTTTTCATTTTTAGTGCAATTTTTCCTGTGCTCCAACAACTCAATCTGAATTACTCTAACTCGATTCATCAATCAATTTAAGTATTTAAGTATTCATAATCGATTGAGAGTTGATTGTTTAATCGATTAGAAAATTTTCTATTCTCGTTATAAATTATAATAACATCATCAATCGATTATCTAATTAATTGAAATTCTCCTTAATTATTTAACTAATCAATTGAGAAGTCCTCCTTAATTATTTAACTAATCAATTAAGAAGATTTCTATTAATGAGAAATTTCAATTGATTGACAGACTTTTAATTAATTAGTCAATTGATTAGCATAATCGATTAGCATAAAATATTATCATAGACTAACTTAACGTGATAGATGAAGGATAAAATAATTACAATATAAAAATTCAATTTAATTTTGATAGATTCTAAATAAAAAATTTAATTTAATTTTATTATTTATTAATTCATTTTAAACATTAAAATTGAACTCAATTCCTAATAAAATTTAATTTAATTATATTATTTATTAACTCATTACAAATATTAACATTAAATTTAATTTCTAATAAAATTTAAAAAAGTTTTCAAACACCTTGTTAACGAAGAATCCATCTGATTTGTAATTCTACATAAAAGATTTGTGATTTGGAGTTCAAGAAGATAAACAAATCGGTCGATCAAATCATCCAACAAGTCAAGTTACGGATGACCCAGTTAGATCCTGGCGAGTCCGGTTCGGTCTGGATTGGGGCTCCTACTCGTGGACGTGACGGATGGGAATCTGAACCGTTCGTTTACTATCGGACGGACCTTCTGTTCCAATACTCCGCCCTTCGGTTCTCCAACTCGGCTCCTGTAGCCATATATTTAGGGTTCAGCCGGCAGAGGCGCAGTTGCTTTCTCTGCAAGCTGGTCAGGCAAAAAGGAAATCAAAGCGGAGGAGAGAACGATCGGCATGGCTCCTGAGCCTGAGGACGAGATCAACGAGAAGAACCCTCGTCCCCTTGACGAGGACGACATCGCCCTCCTCAAGACCTACGTGAGTACCATCTTCCTCGTTCCACTCTTAGATCTCTCATCTAACCATCGTTTCGACGTCCTATTGTCTCTTCTTATCGCTATTGGAGTCCAAATTTGGATTTTCCCCCCATTGGTGTAAGCCAATAAGTTCTCGGCATTACAGCTAGGTGTGATTTAGGTCTGTCCCTGTTGCCTTTATTTCATGATTTTGGTAATGGTGGATCCATTTCTTGTATATCATCGTTGCTTTGTTCGAGTCTAAAGTTAACTTTTTGATTTTCGATTTAGGGTTTTCTATTGAGAAGTTCCAAATAGTACCTTTGTTCGTTGCTTCCACAAAAGGATCCTTTTTAGGGCTGGTATGGATCAGGGGACAAATTACTCTTTTTATTTGAGCGAAGACTATAGTTCTGTAGTTAGTTGAGGTAGTTTTGAATTCTTATTATCTTAATTTTATCGACAGAATTGTCATCTGTAGAAAACAATATTCAATATCGACGTTCTTCAGCTATTAAATAGAGTTTTTTTCCCCTTTTCGTTGGTTTCTTGTTCTATATTTCTTTGTATTGCATTATACTTCATGTTGGATCCCCTTTGTTGATTCCTCCATGGGTTTAAACATGATATTCCTGTTCTTATTCAGTTTGATAATATTTCATGGCAGGGTTTGGGACCTTACTCCACAAACATTAAGAAGGTGGAAAAAGAAATTAAGGAATTGGCCAAGAAGGTTAATGATTTGTGCGGTATGTATGCAAATGGGTCTATTTCTCTTTAGCTATACCTTTATAGACATTTCTGAGCTTCTAATCATCGTATTAGTTTTCTTGATCTTTTTTTGTTGGAGAATATTGTTGGTCAGTAAACAAATTCCATATTCGATCTATTAATAGCGTTATGTATAATATAAATGAATCTAGTTTGGTAGCTTGTCAGTTTTGATACTTCTTTTGTTCCCATTAGTTAAGCATTGTTGTGAGCATTTGATTTTCAAGCAAATAATAAGGCAAACTTTTGGTTAACACGTTAGTCAATATGGCATGATTCAATTTTTGTTTAATGGTTTTAAACAAGTCATACATAGTTCAAAATAGGATCATAGCATTATAGTCAATCCCAAATGGTTGGAGCATATGATTTGCTATTGGATCTAAACAACATTTTTTGATATGAAATGTATAACCTCCAATCAGAAAAATCTATCATGCAAAATCAAATTTGCTATGTGATTCAAACATAGATATAACCAGGAAATTCATACAGAACCCGCACCCATTAGAGATCATTTCAATTACTGGCAGTTCTTGAGTATTTAATATTAAGTCGAATATCTGGCTCCCAGCTATTTGGGATGGCCACATGAATCACTATATGGTTAGATTATATTGCTAGCTGAATTGAAGGGGAGCTTTAGCGTGATAGTAAAGTTGTTTTGTATGATTTGGTGGTTATGGGTTCGAGTCGTGGAAACAACCTCGTGCAATATAGGGTAAGACTATGTATAATAGATCCTTCTATGGGATTCTACATTGGCGGGAGCTTCGTACATCGAGTTGCCCTTTTATGCAATTATATAGCACGCATATTATTTGATTCTTGTTCGATTAGATATTATCCATCTTCTTATATCTGTTCTTTTCAGTGATCACTGATTCCCTACCTTCACACGTAGCTGCCTCTCTCTTAAATCTCCAATGTGTCACTAAACTTCATTGCTAGCCAGAGTGAAAGTCACATGCAAGGCCTTGTGCAAACCATTATCTCGAGTTTTACTACCCACTATCCCTACTCTGGCCTCCCTGCTGGCATTATGGAGACTTGATTTTGTTCAATACTGGCTGAAACTTAAATTTGTGCTACCTGATATGGCAATGTATTGTTGTTACCGGGTGATATAGGAGAAACAGATAATTTTCTTTGTGCTAACTTGACTTTTGTGTCCGTTCATTGTTGGAACAATATGTTTTGCTTGTGTTGACACACACAATTCTAATATTATGGTTTGTCATCTTATGAACTTGGTCTGACAGAACTAACTGAATTAGATCAGCTGAGTTTATTGTTGTTTCATAGGGTCATCAAAACTAGTTTCAAAGAGTCCATCTTGTTTTTTTCTGTAGGGTAATCAGTATGCTCAGTTAGGTTGGGACTCTAAAATTGGTTGATATTCTGAAGAATCCTCTGATACTTTTTTGTTTCTAATATTTTATGATAAATTGTTCATCTTGGTAACTGACATTATATCAGCTATGGGAAAGTAGTAAAACAACAATCTTTGGTAGGTGTTGGGATGTTAAAATTTTGATGATGTATTTCTTACTTCCATTTCTAGATTCCATAGTGCTTTGCACTTTGACATTACATAGACATTGTTCCTTTTTTTTAAAGTTGTTTTATAATGAATATTTTTTTTCATTCTTAACCCCACTAATCCAATAACAGGTCCGGGGGTTAGCTCTTAAACCAATTGTACCTGGCTGTAAATCATCTTAGTTTCTTACCTGAATTCTTATTACAAAAATTCTTAAACGTTAATGCTTTGTAATTCTTTTAAGGTTGTTAGATGAATATTTTCTCACATTTATGCGCCTATGCTGTTTTTTACAATTGAATAGAAATAGTTATTACTTGTTGGCGCATCAAGGCTTTGTGTAGCTTACTCCTCAATTCCTGGATCTCAAGACTTATTAGAATGCTTTATATAAAACTTATCACCAAAATTATTTTTTGTCTTATAGACACATGGTCAGATTTTGAGAGGATTCAGCACAACATCAAGATAAGAAGTGAACATATTTACAGGTTTTGAGGATTTGGCATAACATCAACATATCTAGTGAACACATTTAATTAGCAGTCCAGATGTATGCTTTTAATGTATTTTGCTTTGTTTAATTTCTCAGTAGGGTGAGGTTACTGAGGCGTTTCACTCTGCCACCTTGGATACTTAATATAGTGCACTTTGCCAATTTAACCACTTAGCCACTTTTTATATTGAAGTTTTCTCATTCAATTTAGTTTATTTTGCAGTTTTATTTCATATGCTACTACCCTTAGTTTTGTTTCAATAGAACCAAATTTTAATTGTAAATTATGATGAGTAATAATTTCATTTTGATGAGGACCGCACTTGTTTGGTTGTCTATTGATTAATTCACTCTCTTCCAACAATAGGAATCAAGGAATCTGATACTGGTCTAGCTGCACCAAGTCAATGGGATTTAGTCTCCGACAAGCAAATGATGCAGGAAGAGCAACCTCTTCAAGTAATTCACTCTCGCTGATCTTGACTCTATCTTATTAAATGTTTTTTAATAATTTTAGTTTTTTTTAAAATTTTTTAAAACCTTTTCTTGTTTACTAAGAAAAGAATGGTATAATTTTTATTTAAATTCTATAATTCTTTATAATGTTAAGCAATTAATGCGCCAACAAATCAATACCTTTTTTTTACTCTTATAAAGTCGCGATCCACACGAAAAAAATTTCTTAGCTGTTTGGATTAGATCAGACAATCTGCGACAACAGATGCACACTTAATGCACTGATTCATGCTTTTTCTGCTTTTGTTTTAAACCAACAAAGTAATTGCCTATTGATGGAGACTAATTAATCAACCAATTGTGGAGAGAGATTAATTTGATTATTTGAAGGAAACATTTTCCTATGCTTCAGCTTCCCATTCATTTGTTTTTCCCCCTGCAATTAAACAAATAGGATTTTTAAAAACACACTGCATCGGTTACTTTTAATAAATTAATAGTAAACTAAAAAAATTATGATTATATTTTTTTACCATTGATGAGAATGATGAGCATTCAATCTTTGATCCCCAAACGATGATGTGTGCGACCAAAGTCATCAAAATAGAAATACTAAGAAAAATATTCTTCAGAATGCACTGGCAAGGCTGCTGTATATTTATATTGTTAATTTTCTTATTTTTGTTTAATTTGGTTGTTTATTTCTCTTGAAGGTTGCAAGGTGTACTAAGATTATCAGTCCAAACACAGAAGATGCTAAATATGTGATTAATGTCAAGCAGATAGCTAAGGTATATTTTATGTTTTTTTTAAATTTTTTTTATATAATTTCAGACTGTCTTAGCACAGATTTAACATATGAATGTATAATGTAATCTCTCTCTCTCTCTGTCGTGTAGTTTGTTGTTGGACTGGGAGACAAAGTCTCCCCGACTGACATTGAAGAAGGGATGCGTGTTGGGTGAGAAAAATATTTCAATATGAATTTTGTAAAGCTTTACAGTTGATTGGTGTATTATGTAGACCTGATAGAGTTACAAGAGAGTTTTGCTCTGTAATCTGCTACATGTTTGTCATGTTCTTCACTTTCTAATACAGGGTTGATAGGAACAAATATCAGATTCAGATTCCTTTGCCTCCGAAGATTGATCCAAGTGTAACAATGATGACTGTTGAGGAGAAGCCCGATGTTACCTACAATGATGTAGGTGGATGCAAGGAGCAAATTGAGAAGATGCGAGAAGTGCGTTTATTTACCAATAATTTTATAGCTGTGTTTAGATTTTGTTGTTTATTATGCAGTATTTTTGTTATCCAACAATAACATTTCTTACTCTTTTTAAGATTTGATTTGTAGTTGGTGCATTTAAGTTAAGGTCAGTAGATTGGATTATACCAAATCGTTATCAGCTTCCTCATTTGCACTATCTGTGCCCATATTCTTAGGTTGTAGAACTTCCCATGCTTCATCCGGAGAAGTTTGTCAAATTAGGGATTGATCCTCCAAAAGGTGTTCTCTGTTATGGACCCCCTGGAACTGGCAAAACACTATTAGCAAGAGCAGTAGCCAACAGAACAGATGCTTGCTTTATTCGCGTAATTGGAAGTGAGCTTGTCCAAAAATATGTTGGAGAAGGTGCACGGATGGTTCGTGAACTTTTTCAGGTAGTCAAACTTCCATGTTAATTGGTGTTGTTTCTTGTCATCTATTAGTATGCATTTTTTTGTTGGCCATTTCTAATATGTTCTAAACACTTTTTCCCTTTAGATGGCACGATCAAAGAAGGCTTGCATTGTCTTCTTTGATGAAGTCGATGCAATTGGTGGTGCTCGGTTTGATGATGGGGTTGGTGGTGACAATGAAGTTCAGCGTACTATGCTTGAAATTGTTAATCAGCTTGACGGTTTTGATGCTAGAGGAAACATTAAAGTTCTCATGGCTACCAACAGGTATGTTAATTGAATTGGGCATATTGTCTTGGCTACCAAATGCCAATTTATATTATAAACCTATTCTTTTACTGCTGCATCTGTGGCAACAGAGTGTAGCATAGTGGTTGTACTGCCCAAAGACTCAAATTTGATATCTTTTACGTATCTGAAGTTCCAAATTATTCATTTTCATCAGAAAATTTAAAACTGGAGTTGGCTTGTTTTAGAGTGATTTGTGTGTGTGTGAGAAAGTTGACCAGGTAGCAGACAAACCTGGGATGACCGGCCTGGCCCCAAGGAAGTTTCCCATCGGTCACCAGGGTAAATCGGGAAGCGTTCGCAATAGGCGGTCTAGAAGCCCAGCGTCTCAGGGTTCACACCTCATTTGGAGAAAAAAATCCTGCAAAATACGCCGTAGCTAGGGATCGAACCGCGGATGCCTGGGATAGCAACTAGTCGCCCTACCACTGCACCATAGCCCTGGGGGCGATTTGTGTGTGTGTGAGAGAGTGAATGAGAGAGGGAGAGAGAACAAATTGGGTTTTCTTGATTTAGGAGTGCAAATATTTCAGTAAGCCTATTCAGAGATTGCCTTGTGGGCTCTCTGGATGAGTTAATTCCTGAAGTGCAGCTGTTAATTGATGTCTTCACTTCAGTCACTTGGCTAATAAATTTGTCTGCAAGACTATGTAGCGTCATAAATGCTTTGAAGAAGTGATGGTTTTAATTGTAGTCTTATATTATTAAGACATACAATCTTTTATTAATTGTAATCCGTCTCTGGCAAATAATGCAGGCCTGATACTCTGGATCCTGCACTGTTGCGTCCTGGACGGTTAGATCGTAAGGTTGAATTTGGCTTACCAGATTTGGAGGGTCGGACACAAATATTCAAGATTCACACCAGGACAATGAACTGCGACAGGGATATCCGGTTTGAGCTTCTTGCTCGTCTCTGCCCCAATTCCACTGGTGAGTAATACCTGCTTTAAGTCTAAGACTTCTTGATTATACTTAAAAGACAGGACACAGTAAGTGCATAAAATTACTTTTATTAATTTCGCCAGAAAATGATACTTCATTTCTTCATTTGTCAATGAGAATGATCTTGCTTTGTGAGGCAAAAAGCATTCAACAGTGTACAGAATTCCTGCTGGATCCTATTAAAATTTTAAAATCTTGCACTTATATTTGTTGTTGGATAGGTTTGTTTTAAGTGTATAAGCATCTAGTAATATCTCTCGATTGCTGTTTTAAATGTAGCTTCAAATCTATGTTCAATTTCATGCTAATGGTGTTTGTTCTCTAGGGGCCGATATAAGAAGTGTCTGCACTGAAGCTGGGATGTATGCCATCCGAGCAAGAAGGAAAACTGTTACAGAGAAAGATTTCCTTGATGCAGTGAATAAAGTCATTAAAGGCTACCAGAAGTTTAGTGCTACGCCCAAGTACATGGTCTACAACTAAGTATCCCCTTTAAGGCGATCATTTGGTTAACTGCGAGATGCATACTATCAATTAAGTTCCTCTATTTTTTAGAAGGAGAATGTAACATCAGATTGCAGTTGGATAAATGTCATGCAAGTGTACTGCCTATCTACAGAATTTCCCAAGAGCACTGTATTTGTTGTAATTCCAATATTTTCTGAGATTTACTTGTTATGAATTTCAAGTCAGGGTGATTTTAATTCTACAAAAATGAATTCGTACATTTTTTTTTGTCATTTCAATTGTCAGTTCTAATTCTTTTCCCGAAGAAGAATGTTGCAGTAGCTATGCCAGCTTTTACGCCCTGTAGGTAAACTGATCTTTTGCTGAAACTGCTTAACCGGTTCCCTCTTCTGGATTCCGATGATTCCTCAGTAATTATAGATATTTTTTCGTGGGAATCAACAATTTCTTGGAATGAAAAAAAAAATGAGCTAGGCTTGTGTAATCTTGCGGCCACAAGCTAGGTTGGAGAGAATCTTTAGGAAATTTTTACTTAGGTGAAAAGTAGACTCAAGAATATTGACCATAGATTTTCATAAGTGTTTCTTGATTTATTCGAATAGTCGATAAAAAATTTTTGTGAGACCCGGTCAGTTACATCTAGAATTAATCAGTTCAAAGAATAGAATATCTAGATTATAACAAAAATATTGAGAAAAATATTGAGAAAGTAAAGTTTATTTTGATAGATTTGAATGTATGAAAATAATAATAACAACAACCAAGCCTTATTCTATTAGGTGGAGTCGGTTATATGGATCCTTCTATGTCATTGAGCTCTGTCTCCTATTATATCATCATCTATATTTAAATAAATTTTATTTTATTTTATTGTTGTTAACGAAGTTTTTTTGGTCTTCATCTTCCTCGTTTAATGTGCGTATTTATCATAGTTTCATATCGCCTAACAGAGACATTTATTGGTCATTTAAGTACATGCCCGTATCATCTCAAACATATCTCTTGAAATTTTTCCTCAATAAATGCAACTCCAACTTTCTCTCTAATGCTCTCATTCCTTATTCTGTCCATCCTCATATGCCCACATATCTACCTTAACATCCTCATCTCTATAACTTTTATCTTTTGCTCATGTGCCCGAGTCATAATCCAATATTCAGCACCATATAACATAGCTGGTCTAACTGCCATTTTGTAGAATTTTCCTTTAAGTTTTAGAAAAACTTTACAATCACATAAAACACCCGACGCTAACCTTCATTTCAATCATCCTACTTGTATTATATGTAAGACATCTCTCTCAATCCCTCCATCACTTTACAAAAATGATCCTAAATACTTAAAGTTTTCAGTTTTAGACAACTCGTTATCTCCTATTTTAACAATTGTTTCATTACGTCTAATATTGCTAAACTTAAATTTCATATATTTTATCTTTACTCTACTAAGCCTAAAACTTTTCACTTCTAGTGTTTCTTGCCAAGATTCTAGTTTAACAATTACTTCTTCATGTGTCTCATCTATCAAAACGATATTATTTGCAAACAACATGCATCATGATACTGTATCTTGAATGTGTCGAGTGAATTCGGCCATGATTAGTGTAAAAAGATAGGGACTTAGAGTTGATCCTTGATGTAACTCTATCCTTATTAGAAATGGTTCAATTAATCCGTCTAAAATCTTCACTCTGGTCGTTATATTTTCGTACCTATTCTTGATTAATTCAATATATGTTACGTTAACGTCTCTCTTTTTTAGAATTCTTTATATAATTTTTCTTGAGATCTTATTATAAACTTTTTCTAAATCAATGAATATCATATCTAGATCTTTCTTCAGAATGGATGAAGCAATATTTAAAATTAACAGATGGATTCTTAAATTTATCCGTGTCTGTTAATTAACAATAGGTAATTAAACGCAAAAGATTAATAGTTTTCTAATTTTTATTTCCATCCTTTTTTTATAATCAGATATCCTATTATTACCATCTGACAAATTTTATAAATCATTGATTCGATTCGTCTTTATGAAAATTTTTTACTCCACTATTAAAATAAATTGAGAAGTCCAGGCAAACCTTGACAGAATCTCCAATATTATAAATTTTAAAACTTTTCAGATATTATAATATGCTCGAGATTTGAATCTTTATCGTCCAAGGAGTCCATCTCATCTTTTACCATCGAATTATAGCCCTGAGTGCCGCCCTCCTGAATAAATAGGGGGCTAGAAACATTGAACCTGCTGACTATTTGAGTTTTTGTTCCTAGTAATCTTTAACAGTGTAAGATCTCATGTGAAAGTCACTCGCATTTACAGAATGATATCTCAGATCCAACGTGTGAAAAAACAGAACAACAAAAGGACAGAAAGCATAGGAGCTAACAGTGACGGTTCCTCGTGTTGATCCTGGGACGGGCTGACGGAGGCATTGAGGGCGAGCATTTCACCATTTATCACTAACAGTGACGGTTCCCATTTGTGTCGAAGCCCGTGGAATCAGAGCAGTGATTGCAATTGATAGGCTACAACTGCTTTTTTTTTTCAAACAAAAGCACAGAAAGGGTCCATTTAGCAGATTAAATTGTGTTGCACCAGTAACAAATACAGGGCGATTATCTGAATTCCTGACCCTCAATGTTTGAAGAACAAAAAAAATGTCCCAAGGGAATTTTCATCTGACAAAAAAGCTTGAGTGATTATAAATTTTTTACAAAACTTCAGCAAACATTTCAACTTTATTGAATTGTATTGCCAAAGAATCGCTTCCAATGTTCACAGAAATCCTTAATCCAGCAATACAAGAACTCTCATGTCACCAGGTAAATTGGCCCAAAAGGTTTGCCTCCCAAAGCATGGTTTTGATGCTCCAAGCACTTGTAAGGCACCTCACTGTCTTCTTCTGCCATCGAGGGAGTGCAACAAGAAAAAAGACGAGTCCTTGAAGTAGTGAGCCTAACTCTTTTCTGAAGAAGGTGAGCAAACAATCGACCAGAGCATGAAAGCTTCGACGGCTCGGTCCTTAATGGTGCTTCTTCCTCTTCTGCACTCTTTTGTTTCAACGTGAGCAGGAAGGAGAGAATTCTTCTCCACGTCGTCTTCTTCTTCTTCTTCTTTAGGTCTCTCATTTGCATGGTTTCTGATCTCATCTAAGAACTTGCAGAAAGAGAGCAGTTTTGTAGTTAAAAGAAAGAAAAAGAAGAGAGAAATGATGGCTGAAACATAATTATAGCAGATTCAGTGCCTTTGAGACGGCCAACTTTGTGTCACTACAAGAACTTAACTACTCACGACCAAAAGAAGAAAGAACTAATGCCAGTTCAACCAAAAACAGAAGTAAGGTCAAGATGTGATTATAACATTCATTTAATGGTTTTTATTGAAAAGGAGATCATATAGATCATAGTCGCTATTATTAGACGGGGAAAAAAAAAATAGAAAGAAAAGTTTGGAGAAAGAACAAGAGACGTAATTAATAATAATATATACCAGTTGAGCATTCGCTTGACTTGAAGTTGGGATCAGCAATAGATGGAACATGTGAACAATGGCGTCGATCGATGGTGCTTAAATCTTTGGCAGCTTCTGAGTTTGTAATGGTGATTCGGTGACAAGAAACAAATCATGTGAACAAACACTGCGCAGTGAGGCAGAGAAGAATGTTGAGAACAAGATCTGAATTTAGAGCAATCTTGTGATCGTCCTTGTTATTTTTTATTTTCGTTTTTTTAGCTACCACTATCCTTTCTCTTTGGCGTGTTCTTCCAAATTATATTGTTGTTATGAATCTATGCTATTCTATGTATGATTATTCAACAAATCTCGTCCTTTTTGTGTGTTCTTCCAAACGTTAGCTATTTACTGAATCCAACCAAAGACTCCATCACCCAACCAAGCAAGCAACGAGGTAAATATTGCAGGTCAATCTTTTACTAACTTGCTATTTTGTTTTTTTCCCATTCAATCTTGTCAAGTTTCTGTTTGTATATTGTGATTTTAAGCAGTTGGACCTAAAGGCCGAAGGATTAGGTCTCCATTTAATTTAATGAGTTAATAGGAGATTAATAATAATACATAATAATTTTATCATTAAGAAATTAAATCCTTATTCAATGATTTTTTTTGGGTACGCTCAAGAAGCGCTCATGGTGGCCCATCCTGGACTGTTAACCTTCTTAGGACTAATTTATTTGGGAGGGCCGAAAGTAAAATTAAGAAAAAAATTTCACAGTGAAAATTTTTTATCGTTTACTTCATTAAAATTTTAAGAGGGGAGAAAATGTACTCTATCAGTAAATAGTTTTGGAACCAAAATTGATAATCTCAAAATCGAACGAAAAATAGCGGATGAGAAAAAAAATGACGCATGTATATCTTTTTCATTCATAAAATTATATTATATAAAAAAAATTACACATGTATCGTTTTCAACTTCGAAAATTATGTCATATAAAAAAAAATAATAATAATAAAGAAGTAGTATGTACACTTTTTTTTCATTTATAAAATTATGATTGACAAACATGTAAAAGAAGGAATTTCTCTCTCTTTCTACTTTCTTCTCATGCCCTATATTTGATTTGGGCATCCTGGAATCATGAACTTCTTCTCTTTTTCATTGGCAGCTAAAAAATAAATAAAATCGTGACCTCGACTACTAGTTATATGGTGGAGGAGGTGAAGATGGAGAAAATAAAAAAGAATGATTAACTAAGTTGGATAACATCGAATTTGAGATGACCGATTCAGTTTCGTAAAAATTTTTTACCGACCACCAATATAAATCGGGAAGCGCTCGTGACGGACGATCTAGAAATCTAACATCCCATAGTTGTTCATCCTATTTGAAGAAAAAATTCTTATAAAATTCATCATAGTTGGGATCAAACCGCGGGTACTTGAGAGATAACTAATCGCCCTTCCACTGCACAATAGTCCTGGGGAGAAGGAAAAAATGTTGGACCAGGTAGCAGACGAACCTGGGATGACTAGCCCGACCCCACGAAAATTTTCCACCGATCACTAGGGTAAATCGGAAAACGCTCGCGGTGGACGGTCTAGAAAGCCAACGTCCCTGGGTTCACGCCTCATTTGGAGAAAAATTTCTGCAAAATACGTCGTAGCTGAGATCGAACCGCAGATGCTTGGGATAGCGACTAGTCGCCCTACCGCTGTACCATAGCCTCGGCGGCTAGTCCCGGGGGAGAAAGATGATTAACGAGATTTTTCCAACCTCGGGCGACCAACCGGACCCCACAGAAGTTTCCCACAGACCGGTAGAATAAATCGGGAAGTGATCGTGACGGACGATTCAGAAACCCAGCGTCCCAAGGTTTACGTTCCATTTAGAGAAAAAATTCCAACAAGATACGCCGTAGTTGAGGATCGAATCTCGAATGTCTGGATGATAACTAATCGCTCTTCCATTGCACCATAGACCGGAGGCATCCGGGGGAGAAAGAGCTATTTGATATGGTTCTTAATTTGGCACTGATCCTGCCAATTGTTTAAGATTTTTGCAGGTGAATCATTTGAACATAAACCAATTCAAAACCATCGAACAGCATCCTCGTTTCTTATACCGATCCTTTCTTTTCTCGAGGAAGCGCCGGAGTGAAGATCTTCTAGCTATAGGAAAATCTACATTTCGACCAGGAGAAAATTAATTAGATTGTCATGGCCGCTTGAGGATAACACAAATGATATAAGGAAGATCAATGAAGAAAAAGGCATTACCTGAGGCATTAATAAGTTCCGGTGTCTTAGCCAACTTAGAATCGATTGCTGTCACCTGGTTGCTGTTCTTCATAATTGGGATTCCATTGAATGCTAATTGCATCAGATCTTTGGCCTTATCAGCTGGGAAACAGTCAAAAATCAACGCCTTCCCTCCGTAAATGATTGTCAACTGTGATCTTTTTGTTTCCCATGAGAGTTTCAAAAAATTAAAATCAGAAGTTGTCAGCATCCATGGCAGTTCGCGATCATGTTTTAAGAATGCTTCGAGCCAGGGGAAAAAAAGTGCTCCTTGGATCGAGTTGGATAGTACTTTCTTCTTTATTATCTTCATGTGAATAACTATGGAAGCTTTTTGCTACTGGTTTGGGTATGGAATTGAGACCTGGCATCCGCCGTCATGTGGTTTTGAAGAGGAAACCTCTCCATGAATTATTTCTAGAAGACCATTCATTCCAGACTCTGCCAGTCAACCCTCTTCCAAAGTTCAGGCACACTCCATCTGCCTCTTGGATGCTGCGACTGACAAGGTCAACACTTTCTTTTTGGAAATGGAGGAGTTCAGTCAAATTGATAAGAGAAAAAAATAGCCAACATTAAAAGTTCTTGAGCATCCAGAACACTCAAAAAAGGTAGGAAGTAAAGGAGAAGAGAACCAACAGCACATTTGCTTAATATGCTCGAGTTCATAAAGATTTCAATTTTAACTGTTCTTATGTGCAGTTTAAGTTCTATGAACACATTATGAGCAGATTATTATTATTTATTATGCTCAAAACAAAACAACTTAGAATTGTAGTTCTCTGATGTTACATAGTGAAAGGAAGAGAAGGATTTGGAAGCACCTCATCATTCATCATCTGCAATTGCTACTGGTTTCTGTTTACAACCTTTTGCTACTCCCTTTTTTCTTCCCCATCTTCATTGTCTTTTCGAGTTGTAGTATCCATTATATCTGATGATACAGAGAAACTCCAACTGTCCTTGTAAGGGTATGGTTCTGTTTTAATCAAGTATTTGTTAGCCTCATGGTCGAAATCCTCACCACCATCATCCGAATAGGCATATCTGATAGAAAATGCAAAGGAAGTAGCATAAGATCTTGTTAAGAACAATGGTCGTATCGATTGATACGAGCGAAGAGGATTTACCTCGTGGAGTTCTGAGAAGGTGCCAAGAGGCAACAAATAACACACAGCACAGAGAAGGAGAGGACCTGCCATAGAGCTGGAATCATCCATGCATTCTGCCACTTCTCACCATATGCATTTGTTGCCTTGAAACACAACTGCATCATCATAATTTTATCTTAGCAACTAAATGATACATAGTTCTTCATTGTATGAGTAGTAATGCTGAAATTATCTATTGTAGGATAGATGGTAGGTAGATAATTTGTGTTTTGTTTCATGGATCATCATAGTCAATTTGAGGTTCAAAGAAACACAATATTTACCTCGAAGGCTATCCAAGTAACTGATACGATAACAATCGTGATCAAGGCATTAGTGAATTTCCGGTAGATGTCTAGTTTCCCACTAAATCTTCTTGCCTGTAAACAATAAAAAGCCTCAGCCCTTTTGACACTCGAACACTTTTGAGGAATAGTGTTGAAATGAATACCTGAAGTCTTTTAGAGGTTTTTGACAGAGAAATGAATATCCAGATGATAAACATAGCATCTAATACCGCCACAGGCAGAGCCAAGATTAAAATTGGCTTCCGAGAAACATCGCTAATGGTCCCGACATTCTCCACCAATTCTAGAATCTCTGATGCTAGGAAGAATGTTCCACCAAGCAAGGCCACCTTAGAAGTAAGACCACCAAGAGTAGGCCTAACAATACCATATCCCATGGAAACGATTAGTATTAGCAGACGCGAAACTGTTTGTTTTACAGCACCAAAAGTTACCGCCCAGAAGGTGATCTCCTTCGTTCGGATGCCAGTTTTGTTGAATTCAGCATACTCGAAGTACCATAAGGCCATTTCGATCATTCCTAAGGCGATAACAAGTGTTATACAGTTCTGCACTGGCATGACCTCTGTCAAGAACCTTGCATACTGAGAAAACCAATACACTGCAAGTATCAAAAAGGCAAGACACATGAACCCATAGAATTTGATGAGAGGTTCCATCCTTCCAGGTAGATATCCAGTAGGGTTCTTCCATATAGTCTTCCCATCAACTTCAAGCCCATCAAGTGCTGGATCACAGTAAATGAAATATAGATTGTACATCCCGGTCTTCGTGATATGTAATGTTTTGGATAGTAATGTAGTCTCTAGATCATCTACTTTGAAGGATGCAGAAAGTACTTGTGGCCAATCAGGGTTAGTATGAGATCGGCGATAGATGATTGTTCCTTCAGTACAATAACCTAGCTTTGCTAGATCAGCTGTGCAACATATGTCCCGTTGACCTCCATAAGCTGAACCACCAATTTTCTCGCGATCCTCCACCTCAAAGACAATTGCTTTGACAGATAAGGAAGTTCTAGTTCCAAAAGTCTTTGCCTTAGCAGCAGCTTCCATTGATCTTCTGAATTTGATGTTTTGAAAACTGTGTTTTAGGAAGAAATATCAAGATTAGAACTGAGAAAATGAGTTTTAGCAAAGTTTACACACATGAATACAATAATCACCAATCCCTTAATGGTTACAACAATTATATTTGCAAATCTCTCTTTTATTGTTTCCTTTTTGGTTGGCAGAAGAAACAAACTTGCAAGAAAAGAGATGAACATCAACCAGTAACAAGTCGTCACACAAACTTTTTTCGTTTAAATGTTAATTCATTGGAAAGATTGGTGCTATGAACCCTAAAGTCGAAGAGTTTCACTCACTTGAATCACCTGGAACTTTCATTTCAAATAATCGATTGCATTAGGCTACCAAAAAAGTGAAGAGGCTCTGAAACTCAACGAACCAAACTCGCGTTCAATCGAACAGTCAATGAATAAGCATACTTTAGACACAATCACAGCTACTAACAAAGACAAAAATGCAAGTAAAGACGACATTTTTTTTTATCCCTGAGAAGTAGGAGACGAAGAGGATAAGAATAAATGGGGGAAAGATGAAGAGGCCCATTGGATTGCCAAGCGCAGAAATCAAAGAGACAAGAGAAGAATAAATTACCGGATGAAGGAGTTCATCGAGGCGGAAGCGGAGGCGTTGGCGGAGGAAGCAGAACCATAGAGCCCCTCGCTTCCGCCGTGAAGGATAAAGGCATTGCCTTCTGCCGCGAACCTCCCGCCTCTATACTCGTGGATCGACCCCTCAACTCTGCGGCAGCTGAAGAAGACGCCGGCGGAGGGTAACAGCAACAGAACGAAAAGGAGACCTCCACGCGCCATGGGAGAACCCAGGAGAGGCGGCATCTGCCTCCGCGATAAGCCAAACTTGGTGGGTGGGGGAACGCGAGGACTAGGGAGTGGGATCAGGTTGACTAATCGAGTGCGGGGATTAGGGACGTGGAAGGGCGTGCAATGTGATGTTGCGGAATCCTACCGTCGTTACTCTCCCGAGTTGACTGAGGGTAGTATTTTATTTCAGCAGAATTTAAGGTCAATTCTATTTTATTTTTTCTAATAAAAAGTTATTGCATTAACTAAAATATCTTTATAATTTATTTATTTATATATTTTACCGTGGAATCATCCTTAATTTATTCTAAACCCTTTGAGAGGAGTAATATCATCTTTTATTATAAGGATGTCTTTGTTCAAGTTATCATGTATAATTTTAATTATTTAATTATTTGATAATTACATAACTAAGTTTACGAAGAATGAAATATAATATGAAATTATTTGATTTAATTTAGGTAATAAAAATTAATATAATATTTTATTATATTACTCTTTGGTTAAATTTAAGTATGATAATATTATATGCTTATCTAAATTTAAAATAAGAAAAGTAAGATAATATTATATACATGTTCGTACATTAGATAAGTATAAAAAATTATATCAAATCAACAATTATATTTATTTTAATTTTTAAAAATTAAAATATAAAAAATAAATAATAATAATAAATAATAAATAAATTTGATGTATTTAATTTTTTAGAATTTATTTAGATAATTTTATTAAATTTTAAATTAGATTTATTTATTTTTTCTATTTAATTTATTAAATTTTAATTAAATATTAAATTAAAAAAATATTCGCCAGCAATATCGACGTCACTGTCGGCGTCGACATCGATGTCGACGTCGGCGTCGACGTCGACGTCGATGTCCGCGTAGGCAGCTAGTGTCCAACGCCGGCATCCGACGGTTGTCGGTGTCGACCACCAACGATTGGCGCCGATCGATGCTCGACACTGATTGTCGGCAGCTGTCGGATGGCGTTCGGCGCTGATCGTCGACGGTCGCCGACCATCGATCGTCGGCCACCAGCGATGGTCGTCGACTGTTGTTGTCAGTCGTCGATCGCAAATAATGCCTCTGGAATTTAATAAATTATAATGGTTATTTTTATCTTAAATGTAAATATTAGTGGATAATTTTGGAATAATAAATTTCATAACGCCGGAATCAAGAAAAACCTTACTTTCCTAAAGTTTTTCGATTCCGAGTTGCATGCCCCTTTTACTGATGTATCGGGCATCGATCATTACTTGAGATTTGCTGATTATCTAAACCAAATAAGATTTTAGTTGATAATCTTGGATAGATAACCAAGGTTATTAAGGATAACCCCCAACCAAACGCACCCTAATAGTCATGTTGAGCTATTAGTCAAAATCAAAATAGATCAAATATGACCCATAAAAAATTGGGCTCAACTCTGATGAGATAAAGGGTCTTATCGAACGTACTCAAGCGCATTATCCCAAGGAATAAAATTTACTTAGAGACAAGGTAGCTACTCTGACTTGACTTCACGCCTATTTCGATCTCAGTCGTCGACACCCGCTCTATCTCAATCTTAGATCCCAACTTTGCACCTAGCTCAGCCTCGGTCATTGATATCCTCTGTGTCTCAGTTTCAGTCACTGCCGACATCGTCCCAGTCTCGGTTTTAGACTTCAGCATCATCCATGCTTCACCCTCATAACGTGAAATCATCCATGCCTCAAGCTTGGAACCCAACATCATCTACACCCCAGTCTAAGATCTTAGTATCATTCATACCTCAACCTCAGACCCCACATCATCCATGCCTCAAACTCATAACCCGACATCATCCACACCCCAGTCTAAGATCCTGGTATCATTCATGCCTTAGCCTCAGACCCCGCATCATCCATGCCTCAGCATCATATCCTACCTCTCCCTTGACTCGACCCCGATCGTCGACATCCTCCTAGCCCCAGGCTCAGATCCTAGAATCATCCAGACATCAGTCTCAGATTTGGCACCATCCACGCCTCAACCTCAGTTGTCAACATCCTCCCAGCTCAATCTAAGATCTCGACACCATCCATGCCTTAGTCTCAGTTGTTGTCATCCTCTCGGTCTCGACCTCAGATCTTTGACATCATTCATGTGTCAATCTCAGATCCTGGCACAATCCATGCCTCAGTCTCAATCACCGATATCATCTTTGTCTTGGCTTTAGGCACCGACATCCTTCCAGTCTCAGCTTCAATCACCGACGTCACACTTGACTTGGCCTCGGTCGCTGACATCATCTATCTTCAAGGCCACTCAACATCGACTTCACTTCCCGATCTTCAAATCAGACCCACACCCTATATTAACCCACTATAAATGCGTAAGGAACATGTGGATAAAGAGATAGTAGAAAAACCTCATTAATAAGGTTGTTTCTCTTAGAAAATGAGGACCATGACTGCAAATATTTTAGAACACGTAGTACCAAAAGAGAGGTGATCAAGTGGTTGCCAGATTTGATCTCCTAGATATTCTCCTTCAAACACTTGCCTTTAGTGAATGGAGGGATAGCTAACGACTCTCAGATCTGGTTGACTCACTAGCCCATACAAGGATAATGCAACATCTGATGTGGAGACACTCTTCTGACAACTACATAAATCCTAAAGAAAGTAAGTGCAAAAGGACTCTCTATTCGACCAGTGTTTGCAAAATCGCGATCCGGGATTGTAGAATCGTACGATCCTACGATTCTGAAGCACAAATAGATCCTGGATCGTGCAGAATCGATTTTTATAGCAGGATTAGAGCAAGATATGTAGGATCGGACAAGATCGTAACAGGATTAGAGCAGAATCGGTGGAAACTTTGAGAGGCCATAACTTTTGACTTGAATTGAATCATGAGATCTATAATATATCGAAACTTATTCAAAGATCTATAGTTAGGTTCAAGGTTGAAACCCAAAAAACATCGTTTAAAGCATTTTTAGAGGCCTAAAAGATTTTGAGTCTTTTTTATTATCTTTTTCTTGTCTTTTGTAGAGTTAGGGTTAGAGTTTTAAGATTATTTAAATACCTTTTTAATTATTTTGAGTTAGTTTTTGATCAATAATATTTTGCCATATCTTTTTTCCAAAATGGCAAATTTTTGGATGTCTATTATTTAATGGATTGACCTTTAAATTAGATTATCTTATAACCAAGGGAATATTCTTAAGGTTGAACGTGATTATTATTATTAGTGTGCTAATAGAAATTTTATATTCTTTCATTTAAGAGTTTTTGTTAGGATCATACAATTTTACGATTTGATCCTGACCGATCCCACCTGACCCCAAATCGATTCTGCGTAGGATCGCGATTCTACAAACTATGCTTTCGACTCCAACTGGTTCTCTCCTTCTTCTCTATGTTCTTCTTTCAGCCTATCTCCTTAAGCAAACCTTAGCTTGAGCATCAGAGTGACCTGTTACAATCCATCGCGATGCCATTATTTCAGAGGAAAGAAAAATAATAGACATAATATTTTGGATTATTCCGAGCCAAGGGGTTTAATTATATAAGTTTTCTAAACAATAATAGAAAGATTAAATATGACATACAATCATAATAATTATAATTGTAGCAATATATAATAAATTTGGAAATATTAATTTTTGCTATTGATTCATGTCGATTTTGATTATGATGCCAAATATGATAAATCTTGATTGATTAAAATTAATTTGAGATTATTATTCATTATTATCATTTCTAACTTGGTAAAGCACTGCCTACATAATAATTTAGTAAATATATCAATAATTTGACCTTCGATAAAGATGTAAGAAATTGAAAGTTATTGAGTCGCCATATGTTCGCGAACAAAATAAAAATCAATTTTCACATGCTTGGTACGAGTATGAAAAATTGGATTTGCTGTAAGATAAGTCACTACTGTTTTATCACATCAAATATTGTGTGTAGCTATTGGGGAAATGTAATTCCGAAAGAAAAGAACATAGCTAAATGATTTTTGGCACCGCATTATCCGAAGCTTTATATTCAGCTTCAGTGCTTGAGCGATACACTGTAGGGTTCTTCTTTAAAAGCTAGGAAATAAGATTTTATCCAAGAAATATGACATACCCACTAGTAGAACATATATCTTTGGGAGATCTGACCCAATCTGCATCACTGCAGACAATCAACTCTCGTGAGAACTGACAATATAAAAGAAGACCATGTGAAATAGTATGTTTAGGATAACAAAAAATTCTCTTAACATCTTCCCAATAGTGTTTAATAGGAGAATGCATAAATTGACAAATATAATTCATAGCAAAGGTAATATCGAGTCTTGTAATCGTGACATATTATAGGGCACCAATAATACTTTGGTAGATCTGGGTCAACCATTGAATAGGAGGATGATGATGCAACGAAATAACCTTCAATGATTGGTTTAGAGATATGACGTGTACTATTCATTTTAGCTCGTTGTAGAAGTCCAGTAATATATTTATTCTGAGAGAGTAGACAACCTTTAGAATATGGAAGAAACTCTATGCCAAGAGAAAAATGAGCGTTGACAAGATTCCGAATAGGAAACTCTGGATAAATAAGATGGAGTAAAGTAGCAATGTCTTTTTTTATCACTATCAATCATTAAGATATCGTCCATATCAATTAGAAAAAATATTAAAAATTCTTCATTACATTTGTAGAATAGGAAAGAGTATATTTTTTAGCCAAAGAATCCTTGAGTATGAAGTTAGGTAGATAGATGATGAAACAATGAATGAGGTGTTTGCCGAAGATCATATATAAATTTCTGAAATTGACACATGTGTTGGAAGTTGTGGGTGGATAAATCCAGGTGGTTGCTCTATAAAAATAATTTCTTGAAGGTGTCCATGAAGGAAATCATTGAAAATATCTAATTGTCGTATCAACTAATTGGAGCTAATAACTATTGGTGCCGAAAGTACCAAAGTCAAACCTATGTTTTGATGATGACAAAGGGTTCGGAAGTTAAGATTTGGTTGTGATCTAACAAGCTTATTAAGTGTGTAGGAAAGTCCTAGGTACACTAGGCACTAAGTCTTGGTTCATTGAATTGGGCACTAAGTCCTGGCCGCGGGCTGGATAACTAAGTCCTGACGTAAGGTTGGGCAATAAGACCTGGTGATTGAAGCTGGGCACTAAGACCTGGTGAGTGAAGCTGGGCACTAAGACCTGGTCGAGGACTGGGCATCGATGACCTAGTGAGTGAAGCTGGGCACTAAGACCTAGTCGGGGACTGGGCACTGAAGACCTGGTGAGTGAAGCTGGGCAAAAGTCCAACCGGAGGAGCCGGTTGGCAAAAAGGTAAATTCTCCTGAGAGATGTAGGTGAGGACGCGTTCCCCGTAGGAGGAAACATTAGGCGTCGGTTTGACATAGAGTTCCATTTGGGAGACCCAAAGTCAGAACCAAGACAGTTTAGGTTGTAAAAAATGTTTAATATATCATGTATATTTGCTTCTTGTGTTTGGAACTAACTCTGGTTGCAGGAAAGGAACGTGTTGGTGCTTGGATGACTAGAGAGGGGGGGGTGAATATAGCCAGCCACTCGAAATTACTACCCTCTTGAGCTTTTCTTTCTGCGATCAGATTAGCAGCGGAAACAAAACAGCAGAAAGAAATACAGAGAAAGAGGAACAAACCTAATAAACACTAACACCGCGATGTACAAGGTTCAGGGATAACTTGCCCCTACTCCTTGGCGTGCCCTTGAGGTGGGCGATCCCTTGATCGTCGACAGATCAAGCCCCGGTGACCCGGATAAAACAACGCCTCCTTCTCGGTGGAGAAACCTCTCCACAAGCGTCTCAATATGATACAAGATAAGCTCACGAGACTAAGAAGGATCGCTCACAAAGATGTAACAATAATGCTCAAGCACAAAGCAACACACAGAGAGCTTAACCCCACAGCAAAAACTTCACCAGTTTTTCTGTCTATCCTTGTTGCCGCTCCTCTGCATCAGCTTCAACTTAAGCTCTGCTCACCATCGCAAGCTTCATCAGCATCCACTGCGCCAGCCTGAACCCACTGACCTCTCTGAGCACTCAGTCCACTGAAGGCCTCTTTTCCAGCTGAGCCTCTGTCAGTCTCCACCAGCTGCGCCAGTTGCCCGTTGAAACCTGAGAAGGAGAAACAGCCAAACCTGCTCAAAGGAAAGTCTTCCATTGACCCTCCTTGACTGTTTGAATCACCTGCTATTACCTTCACACTCCAACAAACGCTTAGCAATGCATATCAAAATATATCAGCAGTATATCAGAGAATCGGCAGAGAAAACAGAACGCAATCAGAATTCTGACAACGCTTTTGAATTAAAGCTGTCAGCTACTGATCGGTCACCGGACCGATCAGGGTGACTCCTGATCGGTCACCAGACCGATCAAGATGGGCTCAGACCGATCAGGATCCAACCTGATCGGTCCCCAACGCGTAATCAGAAATCGCGACTTCTCTGGGACCGATCACCAGACCGATCCCAAGTCGTGGATCGGTCACCAAACCGATCCACCCCTTTGCAGAGTGTTTTTCCCAGCTTCACAGTCCAACCCTCCTGATCGGTCACCGGACCGATCAGGACAGGCCCAGACCGATCAGGCTCCAGCCTGATCGGTCATAGTGAGGAACCCACGACACTTGATCGTTCACCAGAACGATCTGAACAGTATCCCAGATCGGTCACCAGACCGATCAGGAGCCGATCAGTAGAGTACTCTCAAACTCACTGTGTGCTCCCTGATCGGTCACCAGACCGATCCATGAGGGAACTCCGTGCCAACTTCCCTGATCGGTCACCAGACCGATCCAGGCTAGGCCAAATCCACTCTAAGTCAAAAGAACAAGCCTCCAGCCATTCTTTGACTCATGCTTAGTCACCCAGACCAAGACTCCGTGCCCAGTTTCACTCACCGGGACTTCATCCTAGCCCTCCAAGCTACGACCTGGCTTCACTCACCATGATTTCAATCACCCGGCTTCACTCACCGGGACCCGGCTTCACTCATCGGGATTCCAACCTAGCTTCACTCACTAGGATTTCAACCTGGCTTCACTCACCAGGACTCGGCTTCACTTACCGGGATTTCAATCACCTGGCTTCACTCACCAGGACCCGGCTTCACTCATCGAAATTTCCAATCACCTAACCCTCCGAGTTAGGAATTTTTACACCTAGCCCTCCAAACTAGGACTTTTCGCACCTAGCCCTCCAAACTAGGATTTTTCGCATGCCAGCGTGCGATCTCCCGATCCACCTGGACTTAATCAGAGTTCACTCAACCAAACTTAAATCGGTGTCAAACACTAAAACAACAATCAAGGTCAGACTGCATCAACAGAACGGACGGTGTTTTTGCAGCTCAGGCGCCTCATTGGAAGGAGGTGCCTCACTGGGCTAGGCGCCTGTGTGGATACAGGCGCCCCAGTGCAAGGCCAAACCTAGCCATCGAAGCAAATTGCCATGAAAGCCTATGGACCAAGTCAAGCTAGGTGCCTGTGTTAACATAGGCTCCCCAGTCAGCTTAGGCGCCCTAGTTGAAGGGATAAGCGCTGGCCGAGTCTGCGGATAGGAGTTCTCGCAGAAGAGGCCACGTATCAGGCGCCCCCTTCAACACAGGCGCCCATGCGACCAGTATAAATAGGGGTTCACCCCCAAGGCTTCAGAACAACTCGAACATCTCGTTCTCAACACTTTCGTTCAAGCGCTACGCTTCGACACGCTCCGCACTCGCGATTCAAGCGCCGACGACGACCACCTGCTCTGAACTTCCATCCACTCCGGTCGTCGGTAAAAGTTTATTTTCGTAAAGTGTTGTAATTTCATTTTCGATTCTATATTTTGTACTCCAACTTGTAAATATTTTTACGAATATAAAATTGTTCATCGTAAACGGTCAAGGACCGTGGGCCTTGGAGTAGGAGCCGACTGCGACTCCGAAGCAAGTAAAATGAAAGATTGTTAGCGATTGTTTTTCTGTTTTCCACTGCGTAATTTCTCTTAATCATCCGAATATTTTATGATCGATATTCACCCCCCCTCTATCGATTTACTCCGATCTAACAATAACTATAAATAGTAACAATTTGATAGTTAAAATTTTGACGATTAGACTAAAAGTATCGTTGAAGTCAATATTTGGTCGTTCATTAAAGCCTTTATCAACAAGACAGACTTTGTAATATTCAATAGATCCATCTGCATGATACTTGATACTATAAACCCATTTATAGCTTATAATATTCATAGATGGAATACAAGGAACTAAGCTCCGAGTTGCATTATGGAGAAGAGAATCAAACTCAGTAGTCATCGCAACACACCAATTCGGATCTTTGATTGTCTGTGTAAAGCTAGAAGGTTTAACAAAATTTGAAAAAGCAATAAGAACAATTGAAAGAGGATAACGAGTGGAAATTGATGAAAATCGTGCATAAATATAGCTTAGAGGAAGCATTCGATGAGTGACGAGGAGTATCATTATCAAAGCTACTTTGAGATTAGTGGTTAAATTAATGCGAATCAAAATTAGAGAGTAGATCATCGCTAGCCACTAAGTCTACAAGAATTAGTGGATATTGACAAAGATATCATCCCCTTTGTACTTTCAGTATGTTCTGATGGAATAATATTCTATGGGAATTCTGGTACACTCGGTGATATTGACAATGTGTCTTAATTTATGGAGGGTCAAAGGTAGTAACTGCAAATGGGAAAAAAACTCATCAAAAGTAACATGTCTAGAAATATATATCCACCCATTTGAAATATAGATATAACGATACCCATGATACAAATTACTATAACCAAGGAAAATACATTGTTGAGAGCGAGGGTTTAACTTGTGTTTAGAGTAAGGTTGTAACCAAGAATAACATGTGTAACCAAAGATACAGAAGAATAAGTAATTTGGAGGGTGATTATAAAGTCTTTTCAAGGGACATTTATTTTAAATAGCGAAGTGGGTAAACAATTGATAAGGTAAATTGCGGTTTGTGTTGGGTTTGCAAGGTTGCAAATAAAGTCTCATATTAAAAACACATAAGAAAGATCATGAGTTTATAAGGGAAAGATATCTCCATTTGTATGCGACCTTTTGGGTAAAGACCAAAAACAAAACCATGAAAACTTAGGCCCAAAGTGGATAATATCATACCATTGTAGATATATCTAAATTTCTTTCGTCATAACATTGAACCGAGAGACAAGAAGACCTAATAAGTCAGTTGAACTAAAAGGCATGGAAGACCTAGTAAGTTAGTTGGACTGAGAGGCAAAATGTTCTAATAGGTCGGGTGAACCGAGGGGCATGAAGACCTAGTAAATCAGTTGGATCGAGTGGCAAGAAAGTCCTAGTAGATCGGGTGGACCGAGGGGCAAGAAGACCTAGTAGGTCAGTTAGACCAAGGGGTAGGAAGACTTGGTGGGTCAAATATTGGACGCCAAACAGATAAGATTTTCGCTAAAGGGGGTCTGTGGTCCTTCGTTTGAGGAGGGGGGTTATTGGGATTACAAGTTTGCAAATAAAGTCCTACATTGAAAATATATGGGAAAGATCATGAATTTATTAGGGAAAGATATCTTCATTGGTATGAGGCCTTTTGGGTAGAGCACAAAACCAAAATCATGATGACTTAGACCCAAAGTGAACAATATCATACCATTGTAGAGATATTTAAATTCCTTCGCTCCTAACAGTTTGGACCGTGTTATCCCAAATTTAAGTAGAACTGAGATTTTATTAAGAAGAGCTAAGACAATTTCAATTACATCATGATGTTTCCTTTCGGTAGATCTATTTTGTTCAGAAGTGTGTGGACAAGAGACTCGATGAAGGATGCCAAAAGATAAGATTTCCGCTAAAGGGGGGCTGTGGTCCTTCGTTTGAGGAGGGGGGTTATTAGGATTACAAGTTTGCAAATAAAGTCCTATATTGAAAATATATGGAAAAGATCATGGATTTATATGAGAAAGATATCTTCATTGGTATGAGGCCTTTTGGGTAGAGCACAAAATCAAAATCATGATGACTTAGGCCCAAAGTGGACAATATCATACCATTATAGAGATATTTAAATTCCTTCGCTCCTAACAGTTTGGACCGTGTGATCCCAAATTTAAGTAGAACTGAGATTTTATTAAGAAGAGCTAAGACAATTTCAATTACATGATGATGTTTCCTTTCGGCAAATCTATTTTGTTCAGGTGTGTGTGGATAAGAGACTCGATAAAGGATGTCAGAGAAGGTAAGATGATGATAAATCGCTTGATACTTTCCTCCCCAATTAGAATTAAGGGAGAGTATTTTATAATCAAAGTAGTGCTCAACATACTTTTGAAAATGATAAAAAAAATATCGAAGAGATCAGACTTTCTTTTTGTAAGAAATTAAAATCCAACTGAACTTGCTAAAATTACCAATAAAAATAACATAATAAAGAAAATTATGATTAGATAAAATAGGAGCAGGACTCTACACATTAGAGCAAATAATTTTTAAAGGAAAACTAAAGGTGCAAGTAGAGGATACAAAAGGTAGCTTATGAGATTTTATTTTCATACACACTTCACAAAAATGAGATGATAAGGCTAAAGAAGTTAGTAAACCAAAGCGATTAATAATATCTTGAACAAGACGTAGAGACGGATGACCAAGGCATGTATGCCAAGAGAATTTGTTCGCGTGTTCTCCAACAAAGGCTTTGAGAGAGGTGAGTTGAAAATGATAAAGACGGTTTTTAATTGTTAGGATCTTGGGATGGCTAGAGAGGGGGGTGTGAATAGTCACCCACCAAAACTCGCTTCTTCCTACACTCAGATTAGCAGCGGAAAATAAACAAAGTAGAAATAAACTAAAACAGAGACTAACACAGTGTTTACAAGGTTCGGGGATAACTTGCCCCTACTCCTTGGCGTGCCCGTGAGGTGGGTGATCCCTTGATCTTCGGCAGATCAGGCCCCGGAATGAATCCGGCTAAAAGCTTCCACCTTCTCAGTGGAGTAACCTCTCCACAAATGTCTCAGAAGTATATCAAGTGAAGCACAAGAGACTAGAGAAGGAAGCTTACACAACACCACCTTAAGCACAAGCACCAGTAGTAAGCAGAAAGATCAAGCAAGAAGAAAAATACAGAGAACACCAACAACTTAATAGCAAAACCCTTCGCAGATTTTATAATCACCGTTCTCCGTCGTTCTTCTCTACTTTGCCAACTTCTTCTTCTTAAGCCTTTCTTCTGCACACATACAGGCGTCGTCACCCACTGACCCCCTCTGAGCTCTCAGCATACTGAAGTCATCCTCTTCAGCAGAAGCTTCAGGTTAGGTGTTGTTGAAACCTGCAAATGTGTATCAAACAAAATAGCATCATGGGAAGTCACCCTTGACCCTTCTTAATGCTCCTTCATTTGAATTTTAAAGCTCTATGTTGTCTACACACTTACAGATTCATTAGCGAAGCGAATCAGAAATCAGAACTGCGCTGACAACAATTTGAATTAAAGTTCAGAGGTGTTGATCGGTCACCTTGACCGATCAGACAACCTCCTGACCAATCAGACTCTATCCTGATTGGTCCAGTGATGTTCTGATCGATCACCTTGACCGATCAGAGACTAGGGGATCGGTCACCAGACCGATCCCTAAACTCACTGGAATTTCAGTCAAAGTACCTGATTGGTCACCAGACCGATCCCTAAACTCACTGGAATTTTAGTCAAAGCACCTGATCGGTCAAGGTGACCGATCAAGCAAGTGCTTGACCGATCAGGATCCATCCTGATCGGTCCAGGTCTGTTCTGATCATTTGATTAATTCATGGCCAATTCTGACCATGACTAACTCAAGTTAGACCCTGAGTCCAGCGAACAGGCTCCCTTGCCCTCTCTGACTCAGTTTGGTCCAGAGAACGAGCTACCGAGCCCTCTCTGACCAATGTCCGGAGAATGAGCTACCGAGCCCTCTCTGACCAAAGTCCGGAGAATGAGCTACCGAGCCCTTTCCGACTCATCCCGGTCCAAAGAGTGAGCTACCGAGCCCTCTCTGACTAGAGTCCGGAGAACGAGCTACCGAGCCCTCTCCAACTCATCCTGGTTCAGAGAATGAGCTACCGAGCCCTCTCTGACCAGAGTTCGGAGAACGAGCTACCGAGCCCTCTCCGACTCATCCCGGTCCAGAGAACGAGCTACCGAGCCCTCTCTGACTAGAGTCCGGAGAACGAGCTACCGAGCCCTCTCCGACTCATCCCGGTCTAGAGAATGAGCTACCGAGCCCTCTCTGACCAGAGTCCGGAGAACGAGCTACCGAGCCCTCTCTGACTCATCCCGGTCCAGAGAACGATCTACCGAGCCCTCTCTGACCAGAGTCCAGAGAACGAGCTACCGAGCCCTCTCTGACTAGTACACTTAATCCGAACTTAACTATCTGATCTCAATTCTCACTCAACCGAACTTAAATCGGTGTCAACATCAAAATAACAATCAGGTCAGACTGCATCAACATTAATGCCCCCTTAAAGTATAATAGTTCCTGTCATAGGGTCCTTCAAAAGACAATGAGAAGAATGAAATTCAAAGAACACATTATTATTAAGAGTAAATTGACATACAGAAAGTAAATTCTTAGTGATAGAAGGAACATGAAGAGTGTTGGGCATGCAAAAAATATAATCACGTGAATGAAAGGATGTGTTTCTAAAGTGAGTAATTTGCAAACCTAAATTATTGTCTATTTGCACCATGTCGGGTCTGTTGGTGCAGAAAGCACCCAAGTTGAACCTGTATTTTGATAATGGCAAAAGGGTTCAAAAGTTAAGATGTTATGTTTATCTAACATGCTACTTGAGTGTGCAAATTGAAAGTCCTAGCGAAGGACTGCTAGGCACCAGGCGAAGGACTGCCTGGAGTCAAAGACCCAGCGAAGGGCTGCAGGGCACCTAGCGAAGGGCTGCTAGGAGTCGAAGACCTAGCGAAGGAATGCTAGGCACCAAGCGAAGGACTGCTTGGTACTAAAGACTTGGTGAAGGACAGCTAGGCACCTGGCGAGGGACTGCTGGGCAAAAGTCCAACCGGAGGAGCCGGTTGGCATCAGATAAATTCTCCTGAGAGGAGTAGGTGAGGACGCTTTCCCCGTCGAGGGAACAGTAGGCATCGGTTCGACCTAGGGCTCCATTTTGGAGACCCAAAGTCAGAACCAAGACAGCTACGACTGTAAGACTCACTAACATATTTGCTCTGTCTTGTTTGGTACTAACCCTGGATGCAAGACCGAAGGAACGAGTGTCTGCAGCTCAGAACGCCCCAAAGGAGAGGGGCAGCAGCAGGGCAGGGCGCCCGGGCGCCCCCAAGGTAATGGCAAGACAAGTTCAGCAAAAGTATGCTTCGGAAGCTCACTGGGCGGGGCGCCCCCGTGCTCCCGGGCACCTCGGATGCTTAGGGCGCCCCGGGCTCAAGCCAACGAAGCAGATAGAGTCAAGCCAGCGAGAAGCCCACGGATCGAGTCAACCAGGGTACCCCCACAGTCAACTCTCAGCCCTATTCGAGTGGGATAAGGGGTGACCGAGAGTTGCTCGGATCGGCTGACACGTGGGGGGGGGGGGCGCCCCCAACGTTCAGGGCGCACCAGGAGGCTATAAATATCCTCTCGACCCCAAGGCTTCAAACAACTCTTCTTCCAATGCCAATACGCTCTTCTGCTCAAGCGCTCTGCTCCGGAAACCTTCCATCTCGAGATTCTAGTGCAACGACGACCCTACGCACCGAAGAACGATCTACAACGGGCGTCGGTAACAAAGAGTGATTTTTTAATTGTAATTTTACTGCATTAATACTGCACATATTCTTGTAATTATTTGCATGACTATAGTATTGCCCGCAGTATACAGTCAACGACCGTGGGCCTTGGAGTAGGAGCCGACCGCGACTCTGAACCAAGTAAAATCTTGGTGTTTTGCGTGTTGTTTAGATTTATTTCTTCCGCTGCGTATTCTCTTTTTTAATCCGAAACGACTAATGATATTCACCTCCCCTCTATCGTTTTCTCTCGATCCAATAGGGTCCATGACAAGGTTAAGCCCCTGTAAAAATATCATACTCCGTTGTAACATGATAAGTCACTTCAGAATCCGAATGTCATTCTAGAGTTCTAGGAGCCGATGACATTGTATAAAGAGCAATGGAGAGTAAGAATGCTCCACAGTGAAATGACTGAGTATTAGATTGCTAAGATGAGGGAGGAGATTGATTTGATAATCCAAATCCCCTAAAAAAATTTAAATCAAACATTCTTTAACAATTTTGAGCATAATGACCATAGTTGAGGCAAATCTGACAGTGTTAACCTCGGCCTCGACTTCGACATTGACCTTGATCTCGACCTTTGATACCTCCATTTTGATTTTGATAATAATGTTGCAAAGGAGGCTGATTATATCGAGCAAGTTGTGGAGCTTTACTAGTCATGTGTGCTGATAAAGACGCATATCTGACATCCTTTGAGATTGTATTTGTACAAGTCTTTCATGAGAGAATAACATAACATGAAGACTTTCGAGCGACACTTGATCCATGTGAGTTATTCCATTAAAACAAAGTTATCATATTGAGGACCTAAACCTGCAAGACATGTATTAATAGTTCTGGATCAGAGATCGAATGCCCAATTGCAGCTAGATTGTTGGCAATGATTTGACTGATTGCAAATAGTCATTGATAGAGGCATATTCTCGTTGCACATACTGTGGTCGTAGATAAAGTTAGAGAACTCACGGTTGAAAGTGGGATGCAAAAGAGTGATCAAAAGCTTTCCAAACTTGATGGGAGGTATTGAGCCCAATGAGTATAGGAAGTATAGACTCAGTAATTGATGAGATTAAAGCAAATAGTATATGATGAATCATCTTTTTGAAATGGGGATGAAGTATCATCAACATGACCAAATAAGTCATGAACACAAAGCAAAGGAAGAAATTGTAATTTTCAAAATAATTAGTTATCATTGTCAAATTTAACGAAAAAAGAAGGAATAATATAAATAGGAAAAGAGGTATTTTGTGATAGTGGAAGACATGTCAGTTTTCCTAAACTGTATGAATTTGCTGTCGATGGGAAGAAGATGCTGAAGTTGTGATGCAGGAGGAGATCCAAAATAATATTCAGATTTATATATTTAGGATTTTTTTAATTGGTTATATATTTTTATTTAGTTTGTTCCTAAATCTTAGGAAACCAAGTCTTGTTGGGTTTTTTTAATTGGTTATATGTTTTTGTTTAGTTTGTTCCAAAATCTTAGGAAACTAAGTTTTGTTGGTTAAATTTGTTCCTAAATTTTAGGGGACTAAGTCTGGTTGGTTTAGAATTTTTTTAGGGATATGAGTGCTATATAAACTCATGCTTAGATGATGTTTAGGACATGTTTTTTAGATATTGAATCAATTTGCTTCGCTTAAGCCACGTTATGGCTATATCTCTATTTTTCTCTTCTCGCTCTTGTTTTTCTCAATAAGGTTTAAGCTCAGTTTTGGCTACTCCTTATCTCGTTATTACTTTCTAATTCTTTTCTCGTAAATCCCTCTGAAACTTCTCGCCCCAGAATAATTTATATTCTGTCCGGCGTCAGTTGGTATCAGAGCTCATTAAGATCCAATGGAGGGTCATTGTGAACATGGTCGCAACAGACAGGTTCCGACTGAGGAAGCCCAGCACCGTGATCGTAGTATCCAAGATATAATGATGATTGAGGATTTACAGAAGCAAGTTGCGGAATTAACCTAGCGTTTGGCAGCGCGGGATCTTGAAGATCGTGATATCTCTGATGGTAACTTTGAGTCTCCTTTCGAGAACCCGTATCATCGTCGTGCTACATATCAGGAACACTATGGTCGAGAGGAACGATTTGGGGACTTTGGTTTCCGAGTGGATCTTCCTGATTTTTTTGGCACATTACAAGTGGGAGGCTTCGTTGATTGGATCAACGAAGTAGAGAGGATTTTTGAATATAAAGAAGTACCTGATCACATCAAAGTAAAGTTGGTCGTTATCAAGTTAAAAGGTCGAGCTTCAGCATGGTGGGAGCAACTTCGATGATCACGGGAGAGACAAGGTAAATCCAAAATCACTGATTGGAAAAAATGAAGAAACTAATGAGAGCACAATTTCTTCCCTTTGGCTACACCCAAACATTGTATCAGTGACTCTATACCTTGAGGCAAGGAGCTAGAACTGTTGACGACTATACAGAGGAGTTCTATCAGCTTATTGCTCGGAATGATTTGTCCGAGACCGAGGAGCAGATGGTAGCGCGATATTTAGGGGGATTACGTCAACTCTTACAAGACACCCTGAGCCTTTAATCACTCTAGACCATTTCGAAGGCCTATCAGCGAGCCTTGACAGTTGAAAAACAACTAAACCGAAGATCGACGACTAGAAGCGATCAAAACAATCGAGTTATTCGCCCTCAAGAGTCGTACCCTTCTCAACAACCACGACAAGGTAACCCTAAGACCACTATCAAGTGTTTTCGATGTGGTGAACAGGGGCATCGAGCTTTGGAGTGTAAAAGATCCCCAGATAAAAAAATAAGACTCTGCTAGTTGAGGAAGATATAGAGGATGAACTCGAACAGATTGATGAGCCGATTTACGACGATGATATTGATGACGAGGTTCTTTATGGCGATGGTCATGAGACTCTCGTTGTACGCAAGAGCCTACTGATCCCTAATGAAGAATCTGAAGATGATTGGCTGAGAACTAACATTTTTCACACGACGTGCACGGTTGCAGACAAAGTTTGCAAGATAATCATTGATAGCGGAAGTTGTGAAAATATTGTATCCGAAGAAGCCGTTCAAAAGCTACAGTTGAAGACAGATCGTCATTCAAAACCCTACAAGTTATCATGGCTAAGTAAAGGAAGAGAGGTAACCGTAGATAGGAGGTGTCTTTTATCTTTTTCTATTGGCGGCAAGTATTATGATCGAACATGGTGTGATGTTGTGTCAATGGAAGCATGTCACATATTGTTGGGACGACCGTGGCAATATGATCGCAGCGTCATTCATGATGGGCGGAAGAACACATACACCCTCAACATCAAAGGGAGGAAATCGTATTGGCTCCCCGACGAGAAGGAACCCCTTCAAATTTGGTAACCAATAATTTTACACTACTTTCTATATCCAGATTTTTGAATGAGATGAAGCACAGAGATGTAATCTATGCTTTGCTTCCTTTCAAAAGCAATGTCATAGACCCGGACTCGGATCTACCAGCTGAAGTGCAACAACTCTTATCAGACTTCGCTGAGTTAATGGTCGAAGACCTTCCTCCAGGACTTCCCCCTATGAGAGATATTCAACACCAAATTGATCTCGTCCCAGGGTCAAGCTTGCCTAACCGACCGACATACGGTCTTAACCCTAAGGATGTCAAAGAGCTACAACGACAAGTTATGGAGCTATTGAGACAAGGCTATATTCGCGAGAGTATGAGCCCCTGTGCAGTCCCTACCCTACTTGTACCAAAGAAAGACGGTTCATGGCGCATGTGTGTTGATAGCCGAGCTATCAACAAAATCACAGTGAAGAGTGGATACCACCAGATTTGAATCAAGCCAGGAGATGAATGGAAGACAGCCTTCAAGACACAACATGAGTTGTACGAGTGGATGGTCATGCCTTTTGGACTGTCCCATGCCCCCAGCACATTCATGAGATTCATGCATCAGGTCTTGCGGCCTTTCCTGGGAAGATTCGTAGTTGTATACTTTGAAGACATCCTTATTTATAGTCCGACGAGGGCTTTACACCTTGATCACCTTCGAACTGTTTTTGAGAAGCTAAAGGCGGAATCCTTGTTCATCAACAAAAGGAAGTGTTCATTTTTCACGACTACAGTTTCTTTTCTTGGATTTATAGTTTTTACTGAGGGTGTCCGTGCAGATCCATCAAAGACAGAGGCAATCTTAGAGTGACCACAACCAAAAATCATTCATGACGTCCGAAGTTTTCATGGATTAGCCTCTTTCTATCGTCGGTTCATTTAGAACTTTAGTACCTTAATTGCTCCTATAACTGAGTGCCTCAAGGAGCGCGAATTCAAGTGGAGTGAAGCAGCTATGACTAGTTTTCAGCTGGTGAAACAAAAGATGACCGAAGCACCTGTTCTAGCACTTCCAGATTTCGACAAACTATTCGAAGTAAACTGTGACGCATCTAGCATTGACATTGGTAGTGCTCTAAGTCAATCAGGACGCCCTATTGCCTTCTTCAGTGAGAAACTATCTGGTGCCAAGAAAAATTATTCTACCTATGACCTGGAATTCTATGTTATTGTGCAATCCTTAAAGCATTATCGCCATTATCTCGTGCAGAAGGAATTTATCTTATTCACAGGTCATGAGACTTTGAAGTACATCAACGGTCAACATAAGTTGAGTAGGCAACACGCTAAGTGGGTAAATTACTTGCAGGAGTTCATCTTTACACTGAAGCATCAATCAGGGAGAAAACGCCCGAGGACGAGTTCTCTTCAACTCCGAGAGACTGATGCAGGAGGAGATCCAAAATAATATTCAAATTTATATATTTAGGGTTTTTTTAATTGGTTATATATTTTTATTTAGTTTGTTCCTAAATCTTAGGAAACCAAGTCTTGTTGGGTTTTTTTAATTGGTTATATATTTTTGTTTAGTTTGTTCCTAAATCTTAGGAAACTAAGTTTTGTTAGTTAAATTTGTTCCTAAATTTTAGGGGACTAAGTCTGGTTGGTTTAGAGTTTTTTAGGAATATGAATGCTATATAAACTCATGCTTAGATGATGTTTAGGATAGATTTTTTAGATATTGAAAAAATTTACTTTGCTTAAGCCACGTTATGGCTATATCTCTATTTTTCTCTTCTCGCTCTTGCTTTTCTCAATAAGGTTTAAGCCCAGTTTTAGCTACTCCTTATCTTGTTATTACTTTCTTATTCTTTTCTCGTAAATTCCTCTGAAACTTCTCGCTCCAGAATAATCTATATTCTGTCCGGCGTCAAGTTGCTACCGTCGGCCAAAGAAAAAAGAGTCAAACAACTGGTGATGTTACTTGTTGGGAAAGGGCAGCGGTTGTAGTTCTCGACAGTGGACAAAAGCAACAGTAGTGTGTTGTTGTCAGTGCATCTTGATGAATCTAAGACCGTTGAATCTCAGCATGTATTTTTAGGTCCGAGTAGGCCGACTAGAGGGGAGGTGAATAACCTCGTAAATCAAGTTAGTCAAATCTCTTTCTTTTGTTTAGCAAGGATAAACAATTTAATTAAACAAATAAAACAATAAGAGATACCAGAGATTACTTGGTTGTAATTATAAAGGTTGCTAATCCAAGACAATATAAAGCGCACTAGAAGAACTCCTTCGTTAAAGGCGGAGAAGTCTCTTACAGTCGTTGGAAGGCTCGCAAAAGAGTTAGGAAAGTGAAATATAGTTGTTGTTGTTTCTTTCTATCTCTATGGGTGGCTATTTATAGCCTAATGGTCGAAGTGACCATTTGCTAATGTGTCACTTAGGGCTCCTCAGTTGAGACCTAGGATGTCTCAGTTGTATAAAATTGTATCTACTCTGCAAACGACTACTTTCGATTACCGCACATTCTTCTTGTCCACTAGTTTCTCTTCCGCAGCTTCTCGTCTCTCGGATGCACCGAGTCCGTCGACTCTCTTCCCGTGCCATTCTTCTCGCTCGTTGTATCTTCCATTTGACTTCTTGTGCTCCTAAGTTCCTACGTACTTAGACGCAATACATCAAACACAACGTGACCTAATTGACTTGATTGATCATATTAAAATTAATCTGGAATACTTACAATATTCATCTTTATGCTCCGTCGTGTTCTAGATTCCAAATCAATGATCCGGAATATCCTTTGAAGGAGGTATAGAGGAGGCAATGATTAAAGTAGCATAGGAGACTGATACTAGAAAATAAAATGATAATTGGCAAAAAGGTTAAGCACTCGCTCTAGCACCCTCGCTGGTCTATGTCAGAGTCAATATAGAGAAGGTAAATCACGGTAAGGAAATAGATGGATATGGAGGTGAGTTATATAGAGTACTAAGATTTACATCCTGTCAGCCTCGCGATTCTACCTCTCAATCTTAAATGGTAAATAATCATCTAATTACCATCTCAATTGAGCCCGTGAGAACCGGATGCTAGAAAATAAAGGATTGGGAGAAGATTAATAAGAGAGAAGATAAAAAGGGTGTGTGGTGGGGCAGTGGATTTGAGAAAACTCAACTACTTAAGTAAGAAATATAACACCCCGTTTGGAAACTTTTTAAGTAAGGAATTGGAATTCAATTTCGGTCATCCGAAATTGAATTCCAATTCTCATGTTTGGAATGAATTAGTAAACAATAGAATTAAATAGAATTCTAATGTTTGGAATCAATCAGAATTGAAATTAATTGTTATACTTTTACTATTTTATCCTTCAAGCAAAATGAAAATTATCAAGCAAAATGGAGAATAAAATTCTTCTTTGTTTAGCTTCAATGTGCAGCAGTCCAAAACGGCGCTGAGCAGCGAGCAAGGTTGCAGAAGCCCGAAAAGGTGCTGATTTGTTTTATTAAGAAAGACAAATTAGTAATTTAAAATTTGGAAGGGAATTCCTTTCCCAAATCAGACCCAAAGAGGTCTGATTTATTTTGGGGTGTGTGAATTGAATTCCTTTCCAATTCCTTCCTAAAAATTACTACCAAAGGAGGAAATTGAATTTCAATTTTTTAAAAAATTCTAATTCCTTCCTTTTAAAACAGGGTGTAAGAAAAACTATCACGGTAGTAACATGAATAAGCTACTGGGAGACAGATTTAAATATGCTACTTAATCAATCTGTGAGACAGATTAAATATGATATATAATCGTAGTAATGTATATAATAAATTTAAAAATATTATTTTTAATATTGATTTATGTTGATTTTATTATGATATTAAATACGATAGATTTTGATAGACTGAAATTAATTTAAACTTATTATATATTATTATCATTAATTATAATATGTTCCTTTAAGTATCTTTTAATCCTTTAATTTTCTGAGCGTATTATTTTCGACGAACGTGCACGCCAATTCATTCATTAATTGTATGATTTGACCCTCAGAATAAAAAAATCATATACAACATAAATTGAGCCCCGGGGCTATGGTGCAGCGATAAGGTCACTAGTTGTTAACCCATGCATCCGCGGTTCGATCCCCAGCTACGGCGCATTTTGCAGGAATTTTTCCTCCAAATGGGGCGCGAATCCTGGGCCGCTGGGCTTCTAGACTGACCACCGCGAGCGCTTCCCGATTTACCCTGGTGACCGGTGGGAAACTTCCGTGGGGCCGTGCCGGTCACTCCAGGTTCAATTTGTCTGTTGCCTGGTTCATCATTTTTTCATATACAACATAAATTTATAATATCAAATTCAATAGAAATAACATGAGATTCTAATTATAACGATCTTCGATAAATTTACTATGCTTTCCAGGGTATAATTTGATTTAAGACGACGACCACCGTTGGTGTTCAAATGACAATCGGATACGTATATAAAAAATATCACATTATTCGTGTTAAATTTTATACTACAAATTCAATACTGCGTATCATTACTCCTCCAGAATATTTGATCGGAGCCCTCCTGCTTGACTGCTCGATCCTCAGGCCCCAGCTACGACGTATTTTATAAGAATTTTTTCTTCAAATGGAGCGCGAACCCTGAGACGCTGGGCTCTTAGACTACCCATCCGAGCGCTTCCCGATTTATCCTAATGGTTAATGGAAAATTTTTATGGGGCCGGATCAGTCATTCCAAATTTAATTTGTCCGCAATCTGATTTATATATATATATATATATTTTTTTGCGAAGGGCAGCAAAGAAATGGAACTACGAGGGGAAGAAACGCGCAGAGAGCGGGGGCGCGTAGGCGACGACTCCACGTCACGTGCCGAACACGCTTTCCTATTCGTTCTTCCTGCGACTATTTATAGCGGCACAATTTCAAATGCCTCTGAAGGTTTTTTTATAATTTCGAATTTGAGGCGTCGGTTTTTTCATCGTTCCTCCATACTCTTATTAACATGTTGGGGAAAATTCCAACTTGCCCATTGAAATTTCAAGGAATTGTCGCTTCTCCTTTTAAATAATTAAATATTAAATAGAAAGGAGAGGAGAAATTAAAATAAGTTGACGACATGGGCCAAGTAATGTGTTCAAAAATTAAATCAATCCAACTAAACAAATTCAAATGGATTAAATAAAAAAAATTAGACAAACCGTAAGTCGTATTGCGTAAATATTATCTAGTTCATCAATTGCTTACTATATAATAGTAAATTGATGATATCTTATTTTATCAATTTGTGAAATTTAAAAGAATATTTTTTTTTTTCAGTTTAACTTTTTGCTTACCCTTACTCATGAAATATAACATGCAAGTGTTGGAAGAGACACATAAAATTCCTTTCCACAAACTAATAGAATTAATTAATTAGAAAAATGGGAGTTATCGTGATAGAGTCATGCATGAATCACATTAACAAGTCAACCCAAATAAATATATCGGGTCACACACAAATGAAGCAATTCTTCTTCTTTTGGATCTTAATTTCTTCCTCACGAATGGAGATGGCTGTTACAATCCTGCGAGGAGATGCGTGCCTTATTATCAATCCCTGTAACTTTCACGTCACAGTACACGTCCAAGCTCATGCGCCACAGCTGCAACACGCCGATCTTGGTGTTCACCGAAAATTTGACCGTTAACTCGATCGAAAGAGCTTTACTGGTCGTTTTCAGGCTTTTGCCGGAGCGAAGGACCAATTTGAGGTCGGTCGTGTTCCCCTGCGGTTGGAAGAACCCCGGTGTCGACCCGGCGGCGAACTCTCCGCCGCCGATGCCGCGGTGGGAGGCGACGGCATGGCCGCCGGCGGAGTAGGACAAGCCGACTCTGTTACTTGGATTGAGGACTCTCACTGAGAAGTCGTACTCTGTTGTTGATTTTGAGGTTTTCTTGACGGTGAGGGACTTGACGGAGAAGACGGGGGCGGTGGGTCTGACGCAGGCGAAGAAGATGATGACGGCGGCGGTGAGGAGGAGGAGGGGGAGGAAGACGGGGAGGAGGAGGCGTTTGAGGACGTGGAAGCAGGGGCAGCGGTTCTGGCGGCGGAGCTCGACCTGGTTGCGGTAGTGCTCGACGAGGGCGGCGTTCTCCGGCGGGGGCACGCGGTAGATTTGGTCCTTGGGAACTTGGACGACGTAGGTTTCGTGGCGGAGGGCGGGGTCGGCTAAGGGCGGGGGCGGAAGCGGCCTGCAGGGCTCGAGAGGCGCCGCCTGCTCCGCCATGGGAGGGGGGCGGAGGGATCCGGAGCGGCAAGGAGAAGGAAAAGGTGGCGGTGAATGGGAGCGAAAAGTGGAGGAAGATGGCAGTGCATCGCATGGCCATGGAGGGGAAAGAGAAGGGGGAGGAAATTACCGCAAACAGGTTAAAGGACAGCTCCAACGGAGTGGAGGAGTTGGCTATTTTTAGGAATTAATTTGAGCCCTTCAAAAGTTTTTTTCCCACTGCATTTATTATCCAAATTAAGTCAACTAATTCTAACATGATAAATCAAAAAATATTTACCATAAACGATCATCCATTAAAAACATCTTAGTATCGATCTTTAGATGAATGAGAAATTAAGAAGGTGTTCTACATCTGTACCATTGCCTTAGGGGCTTCAAAAGCTTTTTTTTTTTTGTTAGAAAAAATTTAAATTTGTCAACCCAATAAAAATTTATTACCGTCTTGATTTTATTTCTTAATTTTTATGATTTGTATTATATTTTTAGCAGGAGTGTTTCGATACAATAGTAAAATTATTATTATTATTATATAACTTTGTGGTTATGGATTCAAGCTATGAGAATAACTTTTTACAATACAAGATGACACTGTATATGATAGACTAAATCTAATTTGATCAGATCCTTCCTGAAACCGAATTGACATGCATTGGAATATACTTTTGTTATACTGTTACTCTCGCGTTTTATGAATTTAGATTTTCTAAGGAGGCTTATGTGAAAGCACATTAAATTACCCTTATTTCTATTTTTTTGTTCTTGCTATATAGGATTGGAGACAAAAATCTCACAATGTGACTTTGTAGTGAAGATTATATTTTGCATTGGATTGCATCATCAAATCAAAAGATCTTCCAATTTCAGAATCTATATTGCTGAAAACTGGTCACCATCAAAGATATTTGTGTCACTGATATTATTTTGTTGTTGTTTTTTTAATGTTTTGTTATGGAAAGCCTTGTTAAATCCCTACGGGTTATTTTTAAGAGCTTCACTTGCTTATTGTGATTAATGGCACACACTGAAGGCTGAAGCTACCTGAAACTAAATTGGAAGAGAAGAAAGATATTGCAACTAGTTACAGACTTACAGATATATTTTGGAGAAGGCCTAAAAAAAACCATGAGTAAACAACATGAAACAGAACTGAAGATATTCAATGGAGTTGTTATAACATGTCTATGGCTGTATAGGTACTGGCACTGCGTATAAATACTGGAGAAAGGCAAACAAGTTGGAAAATTGAAGGAGCTTTGTTCTACAACAGCACAATAACCGCCAAAGGTCTATTCCCTCCACTAGATAAAAGTATCCTAACTTTTGAGGTAAAACAAGAATGAGCTCTATGTTCAATCCTTGTATTGGCTTTCATGTGTTTTTATTATAGTCCTCTACAGAATCCTCATTTAAATGTAAATTTATCATTCCTTAACTCAAATGCCAAAGAAGTATGAACTTCAATTTTTTTTTTTTTTCTATGGAGGAATACATGATTGTTAGTTACCTTGAATGTTGGATTCAAATCCACAAGTAGTCAAGTGCTTTGCAAGTTGCTGTCCAAGATCTTGCTGCCAATCCTCCGAGACTTTGACTTCAGGTACAGCCCAAACAAATGCCGTCTCTTTCTCAAGGTTAACTATGGCAGAATATACCTGAGGCTGCATTAGATGAAATTTGGTTAGAGGCCCCAATTTCTCAGACAAGTCGTAGAATATTTTGGTTAGATGGCAAGGAAAAGATCGAAGTTTTTTTTTCTTCAAAAAAGTCGCAAATTTGGATGAAATTGAGCACATCTGATCATTTCAAGCGAAGAATTGTATGGTGGCTTACTAGGCTCTCCAAGATGCGTTTAACGCTTGCAGCGCAACCACCGCAGCTCATGCCCTGAAGGAAACCATCAGAATCCCTAAATTTCCCCCCTTTTCAAAAAAACCGAGATAAAACAGTAGAAGCGAAGAGGAAGCAGGTGAATTACTCCGACATGGAGGACAATCGCATCGGAATCGAACGCAGTGGAGTCCTCCGAATGCCCGGCTAGGGATTTCGCCTCGGTTTCCCCCGAGTTCGACCCTCCGTCGTCTCCTCCGCGGCCGCCGCCTCCATCAACGCCATCCAGGCCACCGCCACCGGACAGGGACGCGAAAACCGAAGCGAATCTGCACCGCGGAGTACCTGATGGGTATTCCGATAGGTAGATTCCGGTGGCTGGAAGTAAACCCAGGGAGGTAGCTGTGAGGTAGCGGTCCCTGCCGCGAAAGCTTAGGAAGCAACGAGCTCTGTTGGGGCTGGAGCAGACGGGGAAGCGAAGTAGGAAGCCGAAACTCTGGAAAGACGAGGTGCGAGGCGACGGGGATTTGGGAAGAAGAGAAGATAACGCGGACGCCATCGCCATTGGAGGAGGCGTCAAGGTTAGTTACGGCGGAAGGTTGGCGTGCATATCTGAACCAGGGAGACAAAAACGACACAATTGGTCAAATCCGCTACGATGAGTTTGGAGAGCCCGTTATACAAATACTACGGCTTGATGCTAATTATAACGTACCGTTATGGGTTTTTTCATGTAGGGAAAAAAAATACAAACTTTCAAAGCATCTACAAAGTTCAATTTCATTAAAGTTTTAAAAAATCTCGTACCATATCAAATAAATTTTCAAAAGTTAATACTATTTTATACCCAAGCAATATTTCTATATCATTATATTATGCTTGAAGGGACTCTAAAAGTACTATTATAAGTCACCGATTTGACTTGTATGTCGCATAGATACATAATAAAAACAGTATCATTTCGGTTAATTGAAACGTCAACTTGATTCGAGAAATACGCAAACAATGGATGACGATTAACATGGAGTAAAAAATAATAACATTCAACGCAGCTCAGTTCAACCCAACTCAACTCAACTTAGACGGTTTAATATCATGCTCCAACTAAATATAATGGTGACCCAATAAACTATTTTACATTACTAAAAATTACCTTCAAAATTTATTAAAATAATTACCTATACAAATATCAATTATGTCAATCAATGAGGGCAACATAAGACATAATTATGACGATAAAAAATAATTCGTTCGCCACTAATATCCCACCAATCTATCCTACAAGTAATATGAAGAAAACAAATCACGAGGATAACTAACCCAAACAGTAATTAACACATAAGGAAGGGTAAGCACCTTAATTCGTTAGGATTTAACCCTAAGACTTCATGACAACGTCTCGTGTGGTAGCCATCAATCCATCCCATGAATACTAACATAAGACATAATTATGATGATAAAAGACGATTCACTCACCCCCAATGTCCCTGCCAATTCGTCCCAAGATCAACACGGAAAAGATAAATCATGGAGATACTAACCCAGACAATGACTTAACGGATAAAGAAAGAAAGACACGAGTCAAAATTTAATCCTAGACCTCTGATAACATCTCATTCGCTAATTATCAGTCCATCTTACGAGGATAATATAAGAGTATGATCATTATGAAAGCAGTCATTAAGAATCCAATTAAGCCACAATTACGCGGTTTACACAACCAGCAAATGGTGCTCGAAATTTTATGGAACCATGATAATATTCAGTATGTGCCACTCAGTAAGAAAAGGATGAATCAAGAGCAAATGCACAGCAGTGGCTTTTCGATGCAGATCCACAATCAGAAAGGCCGGTACCGCATTGGCCTTCTGAACCTGGGCACCTTCCTGGAAGGAAGATCAAGGAGAAACACTGAATACCATCTCGTCTACTTGCGCGATAACAATGCAACACAGAGAGGAAGAAAAACGGACGAACCCATAGGCATAAGGTGGAGGGAAATAAGGTGGCATGTACGGCCTCCTCATGGGATATCCCATGTAGGGGTTGAACCGCCGTGGATGGAACTGCTTCAGGCCTGGGACGTTAGTCCGCTTGGCAGCTACCTGCACATCGTTTGAACAAAGGGAAAACAGCCATTACATCACATTACATTACATTCGAGTACAACGTCGTCGATGATTGATCGTTGGCTTACTTTAATTTGACGGCCATGCAGCTCTGATTCATTCAACTGCAGAGCTTCTTGAACAGCCTCGGTCTCCAGAAATTCAACATAGGCAAAACCCTTTGGCTGGCCAAATTTGTCCGTCAGGATGGTAACCCTGTTGACTGTGCCGCATGACTGGAAATGCTGCTGCACTTCTTCAGGCGTGCAGCCATAGTCCACCTGCAGATTTAAATGGAGGCTTTCAGATGCTTGGAATAACAGGTATGAAATTCTGGAAAGTTTTGCTATCACAATAATTGGTCCTAGATATTTCAAAAGAACCTCGAACTTAGAAGGGAACTTTTGCAGGACAATAGTTTGACTTGGTTCTTTTATCTTCATTTACCGCATCATTGACATAACTTGTATACCAATCATCTTTGTGTTGATATCATCTTAGTTCTTAACTAATTTTCTCTTATATTTTAGCATCAAACACTATTTTTTCTTCTTTAATCTTTTTCTAGACATTCTAATAACTGCTGGACAAACTTTTCATATGCATGTGGAAATTAAAGATCAATGTAGAGAATTTTAACCTATCCACAAAATGGAGGAGACGACGAAACGTGAAAGACATTTTATAGTACTCTTGTTTGCTAAGATATAACCGTACTCTAGAAATATGGCACATACTGAGATGTTTTTCTAGCATAAAGGAGTATATAGTTTGTAGACCAAAGCAACAAAGAAGTTTAAAAGGTCATGCGCAAGAGATCAAGGACCTCTCACCATATTGCGATGCAATAAGATGCTTTGAGAAACTCCAAGAATAAGTTGGCTCCAGCATCTAAAGTTGCATATGCGCCATAATGGAATTAGGTAAGCTGACAAAATAGGTGCCTTCAAACCTCCACTCCACCTGCTTCGCTTTTATGTTTACATCAGGCTGTTAGCTATCTAGCCCTATTGGATCAGCATTCATCTTGCCAAGATACCAAAAGACCACTATGTCTTTCCTAGCTTCGATATTGACATCAGTAGCTACTATCCTTTTTCTTTTCCAATCATTCTTTTTTCATTTTCAGTTCACTGTACTCTGCAAACCTATAATTTTCTTTTCTTTTACTCCTTCAATATTTTTCCTTCTTTTATTTCTTTTTCATTTTATACTCTTTTTTCAATCAATCATGATATACAATCTTCTGTTTTTTTCCCCCAACTACAAGGCTATCTACATAAGAGGTTCAGTCACCACAAAAAATAGGATATCAGATAACTCATAAACAGAATATCGGTGGTACCTGCAACCATTGTTAAATGTACAGTTAAAGTATTAACTGAATTTGCCAAAAAAAAAATCACAATAAATGTATTGATGATTAAAACGAAAAAACAAACAAACGGTGTTAGTAATTCTAGCACATTTAAAGCAACTTTCTTACAAATTCATAAGAAGAAATCGATACTGTAAGGAAGATTACAAAAATATTTATAATAATAAAACTGCCGGAGTTAGAAAGCAGCATCTGCTTTTAAAATGTGTTAAAGATGTTTGAGCATCTAGCTCTATGGAGTCTGGAGTGATTCAAATACTCTATAAGAAAGTAGAGAACTTTAATATCTCACGTAAATGAATGGTGTGCTAGAATTTTATAACTTTGGAAAAAGATTGTGCTATATAACTCAACTATATGCGAGTATTTACCAAAGGATGGACACAAATTTAGGAATTTACCAAAGGGCGCACTATACTTTGATAATTACCAAAAGACGCACTTATTTGGCTGGCCTTCCCGTTTTACCCCTCCTGCCAAAGCTGACTTTTTAGTCTCTTTCTCTCTCCTTTGCATGCATCTTTCCTCTATTCTCTTTCCTCCTATTAAAATTTTCTTTTTCTCTCTCTCTTTTGCATGCATGCAAAAAACATTAGCACTAGATGGTGCTGATTTTTAATCAACACCGTGGTGGTGAGGAGACCAGGACCAATTTGGTCTTGGTTTGCTCTCAGATTAGACCCAATGTGGGCTTGGTCTTTAGGAGATCAAGCCCAACATGGGCTAGAGACCAAGCCCAAGATAACTAGTTGAAAGTTAACATAATACTGGAGCACCTCTAGAGAGCTCGAAATAAGCAATAGAGAACACCTTTGGACTATTTGCAATCTCAGAAATCCACAAAATCTGAAATAGGTGCAATCTGAGTTCTCTAGGTCGATCTTTTAACGGAAATCCACTGATGGACATAGGTTATTTGAATTTCTCCAACCTTGCATCCATCCGGTAGGGTTGAGTGAGAGGATATAGATATGGTGTCAAATCTTAATTCTGATCAAGGAACACTGTGGACCTGGGGTGGGGAGATCAGGATCGCGTTGGACCTGATCTGAGAGTCTCCCCACACCAGGCCCAACATTGGTTTATCACTTTATCTCCTAGCTTGATGACACCACTCTCAATCATTTCCCTGTATAGATCATTATCCTCACGAGTACGCTCACCAACACTAGCAAAGACAGAAAAACCATCTACTGACCAAATATTAAAGACAAAAACACTATGAGATTCATCTCAATGGCCTCCCACAAGTACTAAACATGGGTTGTTGCAACATGTTGATCAGTTCCATAATAAGTAAAGTTTTCCCCACACCGACCCCACTAAAAAGTCCAATCTGTGTGGGGAGACCAGCCCAACTTAGTGCTGGTGGACCATATTATATTCTCTCAGATCAAGCCCAATGTGGTCCTAGTCTCCCCACACCAAACCCATATTGTTCCTTGATCAGAATTAAGATTTGACATCATATCTACCTTCCTCTCACTCAACCCTATCGGATGAGTGCAAGTTTGCATAAATCCAAATAGCCTAGATCCATCACTGGGTTTAAGTCAAAACTCACTGATTGACCTAGAGAGCTCAGATTTCACCCATTTCAGGTCTTGTGGGTTTCTGAGGTTGCAAGGAATCCAACGATGCCCTCCATTAATTATTTCGAGCTCCCAAAGGTGCTCCAGTATTAGCTTTTAGCTAGAACACTTGGGTCTGGTCCCTAGATACCAGGCCCATGTTGGGCCTGATCTGAGAGCATACCAGGATCAAATTGGTGGTATGTTTATTTAAGTTGTGGTGTTGGTTTTTAAAAATCAGCACCACTGTTATTGTTGCATGCATGCAAAGGAGAGAGAAAAAAGAAAAAGTTTAATTTGAGGAACATAGAAAGAAGAGAGGAAAAAGACTAAAAAGTTAGTATTGGCAGGAGGGTAAAATTAGAAGGCTAGACAAATAAGTGCGCCATTTGGTAATTATCAAAGTATAGTGCATCCTTTGGTAAATTCCTAAACATGTGTGCGCCCTTTGGTAAATTCCGAACTATAAGGGATGACTAGCACAGTTTGCTACAATCTAAACTGCTGGAACTTTTGGGAGACTGACCCTATGCTTTACATAGAAGAGATCATAATATGAATGAAGAACCAATCCCAAACAAATTTACCATTCTCAAGGATAGTAACTATTGTCATCTCGAACGAGTAGCATATTACCAACTTTCATCAAGGCATATCAAACAAATGAACTAGTAGTGCTCAGTTACAAATTCATCCACAATATAAGTTACTCCAACAAAAAAGATAAGTACATATCTACCACTGATATATCAAAAAGGCTAAAATCACAGGATTATCTAGGCTAGCACATAATAACCATTATGTGACGACTAAAAATTCTCTGGGCATGCCATTTATGTGAGGATCTGTATTCAACTTATGTATCAAAAGGCTAAAAACACAAATTGCATTATCTAGCTAGAGCATAATAACCATTATGTGAGAATTGTATTGTCTAGGCTAGCACATAATAACCATTATGATTGAATTAGAAAGTCTTTGGACATGACAAAGGAACTTTAGAGCTTACATTGCCAACGTAAATAGACCGTGCATCAACCTCCTCTTTACTTGCTTGACTTGTGGCTGCACCTTCAGAGTCTACAAATGAAAGAAATGGGGGAAAATACTATTATGTTTATGCATCTGAATGATATGAGGTTAGTAAAAATCAATAATCTACTGAGAAAATGAGCATTTTCTAAGCTCATGTAAATGCACGGCCATCCCATTGTGTATATTATAGTTCGGTATCAGTATAGAATCGATCGATTGCTTTGGTAGCAACAGAAACTTTAGCAACTATCCGGGAAATCAACAGATCTTTAGCTACAAAAACTCCTCTAGCGTTAAAATTTTTGGTAAGTAGGAAAAAGAATCGAACGAGATCTCTAGATTTTCCAGATTGAAGTTGGAGAAGAAAATAGACCTTGGGAGGCTCCCATCTCCTTCTCGACCTTGGTCTGCATCTCTCGCAGAGCGGCGGCCTCCTCCTCCATCTCCTTGAGCCGCTTCTTCATTTCGTCCAACTCCTGAAACGGGATCCGCAAAAGGGCGTAAGAAATCAAGGAGACGACGACCTGCGAAGAGAAAGGAGTACCTTGATGTCGGTGTCTCCAGGATTAGACATATCTACGTCGGCGTCCATATCAGCCACGTCGGGGATCTCTCCTCCGTAGACCTCGTGCTCTTCCTCCTCCATCGCCGCCGCGCCCCCTTCTTCTCTTCTGTAGATCTATTCGGAATGAGATTCAAGTGTACGGTAGGCAGGAGCCGCTGGCCACGGAGGTTTTTACCCAATTTAATCTCTCAAATTACCGAACTACCCCCGGCGGGGATTGGCCGTCCGAAGGCATCTCTGACAGGCAGCCCTCTGTAAATTGTTGACTTTTTAGTAGGAAAAAACAAAAAAATATCCTCCTCCTTCGCTTCGTTTCCGCGTAGTGCGCGTAGCATTCGCGTCGAGCCAACGCGCATATATACTCTTCCATTCCCTCCGATCCACTGCCATTGAACCGTCGTCGCTACTCCCCTCTCTCTTTCCTCAACCCCGCGCGATCCGTCCATGGAACCGCCGGCGATTAGGGATCGGCGGCCCGACGCCCTCGGCGACCTACGCGTCTTCCCAGATGAGATTCTATGCGACGTCCTCGATCTCCTCACGCCTCGGGATCTCGCTCGCTTGTCTTGCGTCAGCAGGTCTTCGTTCTTCCCCCCATTCCATTCGGGTCGCTTTCTCTATTTGCCGATTCTGATTGATAGTCAAAATGGAAACTTTCCGCCTCGTTTTTCTACTTTTTGGATGCTTGATTAATCGAAATTGGTGAGATAGAATTGTTAGAATGACAAGGATTGTAGAAAGGGTTTCAATCTCATGATAAGCTTGCTTCTTTCACTGTGTTATCGATTGTCCTTGTGTGCGTGTGTGGTTTCCCATGATTCAGCAATGTCTTGAATTGGAGGATTGGCTTGCTTAATCGTGTGTCTTAATGTGAATCTAAGTTATCGATTGAGTTCGTTGCCTTCTCTTTGGTTTCCATTTTTGAGCAACATGCTAAAATGACTTGCCTTCGAACCTTATTTAGTGTAATGTACATACTCTGCAACGAGGAGCCACTGTGGATGAGTCAGTGTCTCAGAGACGGAGGTCAGCTTGAATTCAGAGACACTTGGAAGAAAACGACACTACACAGGTTAAGTCGTTTGACTTTCTCAACTGTAACATTTCGTTCACTCCTTAGTCGGAAAAATTCTAGGAATGAAGAAAGTCAGTATCTCTGTTTGCTGCCTAAGCACCACTGACCTAATTGTTCTCATCATTGCTAATTCTTCAGAAAAAACCTGGGCACCAAAGTTGAAGTTTGTGAGAAACCTCTACAGTTTGATGGTAATAGATATTTCCACTATGTCTCTTGTTGTATCTGAGAACTCTCCTATTAGACAAATACTCAACCTGACTAAAAATCGAGTTACACTTCTTGTTTCTAGGATTCAACTCTTGGTTTTTATACAAGAGGTGGTATAGGTGCTCTACCACTCTGGATGCATTTACATTGGACAGTGGAGATATGGAAAGAAAGAAGAGTGTTACTCTGGAGGAGTTTCATTCTGAATATGATGGTAAAAAACCGGTAAGTTTTGCACTAGGTTTTCTCAATTTTAGAACTTGTGGTTCACATTGAAAATTTTAAGCTTAATTCTCATAATTGTTGTGTTGTTTCTTTTAATCATGTTCTACTAGTAACATTTCTGTAGAATGTAGACACAGCTATTCTATTTTTTCAGTTACTAAACTTGGCTGAATCATGTGCAAAAAAAAATTCAACATCATTTCACTGTTGTCTAATTGGTATAAATTGTTAGTCAATAAATGCTAAATAGTTGGTATATATTGTTAAGGGTTAATTGCTAAATCAAGCCTGAATATTTGATGTATTAATAAATTTAGCATGAACTTTTAATTTATCTATGCATATACTTTGAATTTTGTGACAATCTTGTTAGTTTGACACATAACATAAAACATTTTTACAACACATTACATAAGATTTTCATAAATTTTTTAAACAATAATAAAATAAATACATTAATTAGTTGATTAAAAATGATTTTTAAACTAATGATCAAAATAATCATCCAGAAATAAGTTAATTGCTGGAAAAGATTCAAAAATATTATGTTTGATAATGTTCTAAATTTATTATAATTAAAAATATGTATAGATTAATTAAATTGAAAGGTCATTCTAGATTCATTAAAATATCAAAAACTCATTCTAGATTTAACAAGTATCCCTGTTATTAAAGCCGTGTGTCTAATATTAGTAGCAATTCTCATCTCATGAAAGAGTGGACTAATATTGAACAAGTTTGGATGTTCAAATACATTCTACGGTAATAATGAACTTTCCTATTCACACTATCTTTTCAGGTTTTGCTTACAGAATTAACTAATACTTGGCCAGCAAGAACCAAGTGGACTATTAAGCAGCTATCTTTAGATTATGGGGAGAGTACATTTAGGATATCTCAAAGGAGCTCTCAGAAGATCAAAATGAAGCTTAGAGATTATGTTGCTTACATGGAAGTCCAGCATGATGAGGATCCTCTTTACATTTTTGATGATAAGGTTATCTAATATTCCATTGGAAAGTTTGTAAATTATGCTGAGTCGAATTGCTAGTAATATTTGAATGTTTCTTTGTCAGTTCGGAGAATCTGCTCCATCTCTCTTGGATGATTATAGTGTTCCATATTTGTTCGGTGAAGATTTTTTTGAAGTCTTAGACTTAGAAAAAAGACCTCCTTTTAGATGGCTAATTATAGGACCACAAAGATCTGGTGCATCTTGGCATGTTGATCCAGCTTTGACCAGTGCTTGGAACACACTTCTTGTTGGGAGGAAGAGGTCAGTTTACTTCTTGGCAGTATTATATTAAGCTAGCTTAATGCCTGATTAACTGATCATTCAACTTTATGCTGCCTCAAGAATCAATTCACTGTATCAAACAAAGTCACATATGGAGACTTTCCTTTTCAGTTATACTTTTTAGGAGAGCTTAGAAGAAAAAAATTGCATGCAGTTGCATATTCAAAAGAGTGTCAGCAGAAACTTCTTTTGAATTGTTATAAGTATGCCACTGCTCCATCTTCAGTTAAGAAAGCATATATTTCCTAACTATTTGGGGTTTGTTCTCTAGGGTAGCTCTTCCATGCTTATTTGTTTAGTTATTTGCTTTATATTGCCGAAAGGTGTTTAACGAATATAGGCAATATCAAGAATTGTAACATGTATATAAATTGATTGCTAAAATTGTTGCACTTATAGCACAAAAGGTGTATGCAAGCAGTATGTGGTTGACCTACTGTATTGTGCATAGTGCTTATGCCGTGAGGGCAATATGCAATCAACATTAAAAAATATTTTAAAATATTTAAATTGATAAAAAACCAACATATATACAATAAAGGATATTATTCAACACACTTAATTTGTACTTCACTTATATATATATATATATATATATATATATATAGTTCTGCTCTCCTGCGGACCGCGCGGTGTGGACCTCGTGCGCGACGGGGGCGCGTGACCAATCAGGGGCTTCCCTGATCGGTCACGCACGGTGCGCAGCTCCGTGTCCATCGGCGGCCTTCGGCCGCGCCCCGAACAAAACTATAACCCTAGGGGGTGCGATGAACCCTAGGGGTAGCGGTGAACCCGTCGGCGTATCGATGAACTCATCGGCGTACGCGACCGACCTGACAACTGCCTGATCGGTCACGATGACCGATCAGCCGTGGTCGCGCACGCGGTCCGCAGGAAGCGGTCCGCAGGAGAGCAAATCCGTATATATATATGTCAATCTTACCATGCAACACACATGAAATATTAATCAACAATATTGAACATAGGATAACATTTAAGTAACATGCATATAATTAATTTCTAAAGTGTTCAACACTTACAAAAGAAGTTTTTGAGTTAACACTCACAATTTGCAAGTTTAGAAATAGGTAATTAAGGATTTTAAGTCATTTAATTAGTCTAAATATATTCAAAGGTGGCTCATATATATGATATATGATCTCTACGCTATCCCCCTCCAAATTTGTCTTGGCTGCTGCATACCTAGTCTAGGCAGAAGCTTTTTAAAACTATAATCATCAACTTATTTATCCAAAATAGTAATCTAATAAAGTATATTAATCGACACAATTTATATTTCACTTAGAAAAATATATATATGCCAATCTTAACATGAAACACATGAAATATAACAAATAATATTAGTCAACAATATTAAATCTAGGGTATGCATTTAATTAACATGCATATAGTGGATTCTTAAAGTGTTGATCACTTGCAAAAGAAATGTTTTGAGTTAACCCTAACAAGTTGTAAGTTTACAACTAGGGTAGTTAAGGATTTTAAGTCATTTAATTAGTCTAAATCGATTCAAAAGTGACCCACATATACAATATATGGCCTCTATGTGATCCCCTCCCAATTTGCCTAGGCGGCTGCATATATAGTCTAGGTGGAAGCTTTCCAAATCCATGATCATCAATTTATTTATCCAAAATAGTTATCAGTTTGTAGACATGGCATGTCCATGTAGCTTTATTTCACAATTGGATGCCACATAGATCTTCATATTTACTATTGAGAATACATATGGATTAGCTGCATAAAGTTTTAAGTCATTTTAATTGTTAATTTGTAGTCCTATGTGTTATTTGGGTCAAATTGAATCACATGAGCATACATATACATATTATTGAGCATTTTGGATGACAAGTTAATAAATGACTATGAATATTATAATTGTTAAATATTGATGTACATTCTCAATTATTGATTTTGATTGATATTTGTTATGAAACTCAAATATTGAACCATACTTAAAAATTAACCATTCTATTTTATAGAAGTAGATCTGGATAAGTGATGCTTAACATCACCATTTTTTATACCACTGCAGCTGTGAATGATTTTTTGTCCGCCTGTTGAATTGATATTGGCTAATGTAACTTTCTCTTTAGATGGGCATTGTATCCTCCTGGAAGAGTACCTGCAGGTGTGATTGTACATGTCAACGAAGAAGATGGTGATGTTAACATTGAGAGCCCATCATCCTTACAGGTTAGCATAATAATTGAAATATTAAACCAATATATGATAGGCATATGTTTTTTATAAAGTATTTTGCATTTTGTAGTGGTGGCTGGACATTTATCCTCAGCTTTCTGACCATGATAAGCCTATAGAGTGTACTCAATTGCCGGGCGAGACAATCTTTGTGCCAAGTGGTTGGTGGCATTGTGTTCTAAATTTAGAGACAACTATTGCTGTCACACAGAACTTTGTGAATAAATCAAATTTTGAGTTTGTATGTCTGGACATGGCTCCTGGTCACTGTCATAAGGGTGTATGTCGTGCTGGATTGCTGGCTGTTGGAGAAGGTATTCCTGGAGATGCTAGAGATCATGAATTTTCTAAAATGAAGCCGTTGGATGACTCAGACTTATTAAGAAAAGCGAAAAGGTTGAAAGGTTCTGATCTTTTGAGCAAACCATTTCAGCCTAATGCTCATTGGCATGCTGGAAATGTTCAAGCACTGCCTCTTAGCTTGACACAGATGGAAGATTTTTCTTATGACATAAGCTTCTTATCTAAGTTTTTGGAGGCAAATAGGGATCACTACAATTCTGCTTGGAGTCATGACAACTCTATCGGACAAAGGGAGATGCGGGAATGGTTACGTAAGCTCTGGATCTCAAAACCAGATATAAGAGAATTGATATGGAAGGTACTAGTTGCTATGTTCTTTTGGTACTAAAGTTTAACAATTCACACTTTCAAGAAAATGGCATTTTACTTTTTTGTAAATCAAGGAAGATGTTTTTATCAATTAGATTTGATTTATAATTCTTGTGTCTTTAATTCTGGTTGCTTATAGGGAGCACAACTAGCTTTAAGTATTGATAAGTGGTATGCATGTTTGGTTGAAGTTTGTGCATGCCATAATTTGCCTCCTCCTTTGGATGATGAGAAATTTCCTGTCGGCACGGGTAGCAATCCTGTAAGTGGCTTCTTCTGTGTCCTCTTTAGAAGCATGCACTAACTTAACAAACATTAAAGGAGTTGTTTGTTTTTATTTGTTGCTTGGAATTGGTTTTGTCTTGAAGTTGTGTTATTCTGTTACACTTTGGCCATAGCTAATAGTCACTTTTCCATTTCTTTGTTAATTTATTTCTCTAGCAGATTCTGCATTTAACATAGACAGTTCCATCTGCTTCTGTAGGTTTTTCTTGTCTCAGACTTTGTAATAAAAATCTATGTAGAAGGGAGCCTTGATTCTTCTATCCATGGTCTTGGCACTGAGGTATCACTTGCTATGATTGCCATGTGCATTTCTTTTAACTATGTTGTAGGATTTCCTCACCTGATGTTTTATGTGTTTTGCCAGCTTGAGTTCTACCATCTTCTTCGAAGTACTACTTCACCATTGAAAGATCACATTCCTGATGTTTTAGCAAGTGGTATTCTTGCCAATGAAAATGGCTTCCTCAGAATATATCCATGGGATGGAAAAGAAGTACCAAATGTGATTGCCAATTGCAAACTTATGGGAGATTGCATGGCGAATTCTTTTCCATTTGGTATATGGAGCAAGATAAAAACTGAACTTACTGATCAAGTAACCAGTGCGCCCAGAAATATATGGCCTTACATAGTGACAAAACGGAGCAGAGGGGACATTTTTGCTAATTTGTGAGTTAAATATCTCAGTACTTCTTTTCAATAGTTGATCATTCTATTTACTTGCCTGCACAATCACCTGAATATGATTTCTTTCTCTTTTGCAGACGGGAAGTACTCTCTATGGACGATGCTCTACATCTGGCTTCATTTTTGGGAAATCAACTACGAAATCTTCACTGCTTACCCTTACCTGAGTTCTCCGAAAGCTACAAATTGTCTGTCAAAAATGATTCTTTACAGGCTGCTCATAGTGAGATTAATTTTCCGGTAGCCTGGGAGCTAATTATGATGACTCTGCATAGAAGAAGAAGGGATGTTCAAAAACGTTTAAGTGTGTGGTTAGTGCTTTGATGTTAAAACAGTGTGAATGGCATGCCTATTAGGTTAGGTTGATCCTTGTGATTCATTTTACCATTTGAAAGTTTTGGTGCATGTAGGATTATGTTATTTTGTATTGCTAGATGAAGACTAAATTGCATGGATCAGTTAGCATAATTTTCAAAATGCTTAGAAATGCTTTCCATTGAGATGCCAGCATGGACTCCTGCAAACATTTAGATTTCCCCATCTTAGTCGTACATCTTAGATAGTGCTTATAAAGATCATAACTCATTCTTGATTGTACTACTACTATAGATGTTGGGATTTCCCTATCTTAGCCATACATCGTAGATAGTGCTTATACAACAACAACAACCAAGTTTTATCCCACTGGGTGGGGTCAGCTATATGGATCCTTCTACGCCATTATGTTTTGTCCCCTATTATATCATCATCTAAATTTAAATAAATGTTATCTTGTTTTATTGTTGTTAACTAAGTTTTTTTTGGCCTTCCTCTCTTCATTTGATGTGCGTATTTGTCAAAGTTTCACATCGCCTAACTGGAGCATTTATTGGTTGTTTAAGTACATATTCATACCATCTTAAACGTGTCTCTCGAAGTTTTTCATCAAGAGATACAACTCCGACTTTCTCTTTAATGTTCTCATTCCTTATTCTGTCCATCCTCGTATATCCACACATCCACGTTAATATCCTCATCTCTGCAGCTTTCAGTCATAGTCCAACATTCAACGTCATATAACATAGTAGGTTTAACTTTCATTTTGTAGAACTTCCCTTTAAGTTTTAAAGGTACTTTACGATCACATGAGACACCCGACGCTAACCTCCATTTCAATTATCTTGCTTGTATTCTATGTAAGATATCTCTCTCAATCCTTCCATCATTTTGCAAAAATGATCCTAAATACTTAAAGCTCTCAATTCCAGACAACTCGTCATCTCCTATCTTAATAATTATCTCATTACGTCTAATATTGCTAAATTTAAATTTCATATATTCTGTCTTTATTCTACTAAACCTAAAACCTTTCACTTCTAATGTTTTCCACCAAGATTCTAGTTTTTAATTTACTCCTTCGCGCGTCTCGTTTATCAAAACAATATCATCTACAAACAACATACACTGCGGTATTGTATCTTGAATGCGTCCAGTAAGTTCATAATAATATAAAAAGATAGGAACTTAGAGCTGATCCTTGATGTAATCTTATCCTTAATTGAAATGCTTCAGTTAATTCACCTAAAGTCTTCACTCTGGTCGTTAAATCTTCATATATATCCTCAATTAGTTCCATATATGCTACGCCAACAGCTCTCTTTTCTAAAATTCTCCATATAATTTCTCTTGGAACCCTATCATAATTCATTCTTGATTGTACTACTACTGCAAATGCTGGGATTTCCCTATCTTAGCCGTACATCTTAGATAGTGCCTATAAAGATCGTACAGTTCATTCTTGATTGTGCTACTACCAATTTCATGATAGTGGTTCCAATCCTTTTAAAGGATGGTGACATATAAATATACAATCGCAGTAAATATTAATAAGTAAAATTCATAAGATCTTTCTGAAAAAAGACAAACGATGAATGAAAATAATGATATTTTTATTACATTTTTTTTTTGGTGTCCGCATTATTTTTCCACATGGAATTAAGGGACTAATGTGGCCAATTTGAAATTGGAAGGGACACATGAAAATACTAACAAATCAGCAAGGGAGAAGATGTGGTTTATCCAATATAATGTGTCTTAATTCCTTGGGAATGTTTTAGAAATTTTATATGTCTTCTTTACCTAATAGAAATCATCTTCTTCCCCTTGATCTAATGGAATGTTTAGCTAATTTTTCAGTTATTTTCACATTCCATATCCTAAAGTTGACTAGACATTCTTAATCCACTCACTCAATTTGTTGTTTGTTTCCTCCACTAGACTATTCTAGCTATTACACCTTTTACAGAATGTCCAAGTTAATAGACTAATAGAGAAAAATAGTGTTAAGATCAATTTTGTGATTGCTATATAATTTTAACAGGGGTGATCCTATTCCAAGACATCTGATAGAGAAGGCTGATGCATACCTTCCCCCTGACCTCATGATGTTACTTGATTTCATAAAGGTGATACTTGGATTCTCATAATTTCCAATGTTTCTTTAGAATATCTGTTTACTAGTATACATTTTTAACTAGAATACCTTGTTGGTTAAAGCAGGACGATGATGGCTTATATACAGTCAGTACTTCACCTACTTGGATACACTCAGATATTATGGATGATAACATTCTCATGGAATACTGTCAGCCTATTCCTAGCTTTGAGCATCCTTCATGTCCACCTTCAACAGCTAATGGGGAATTAATTGCTCTTGATGCAGAGCAAAATATATGGAAGTGGCAGGCCACTCACATTATTGATTTCAGTGATCTGTCAATAGGTAGGTAACTGCTCACATCAGTTGCACAAAAACAATGTTACTTATCAATTGGTTAGCGATCCTTTTGAGCATTAGAAAGTTGATATTCAACTCTTGGATTAACATTGAAAATAGAGGTATTGGGAAATATTTAAAAATTAGTATATTAAGGAAGTTATATCATAATAAATTAGAGACATTCATGTATAAGTGATTGTCAGTAGTGCTTAAAATCTGTGAAACTTTCACTCTGGTCAAGTGGAGGAAAATAAGTTTTAGTATCTTTATCATATTTGTTGGCGAGAAAGGATGTCGGGGGTGTTACCTGCATGTGAAGAGCATTCTCTGCTCATAAAAATAATTAAACGTGGATGCAAATGTAGAGCATATTTATGTGATGTATGACATTTATGAAAGCTTAAATAATAGACATGCCATTTTTTTAATCCCACCATTGACCTCTTATGTGTTTCTTTTCAACTGGTATGTTCTTTAGTTTTCTTTTTGAACTTGTATTTGATGCATTTTATAGTCCATATTTTCAGGATGCTTCTGGTTCAGAATATTTTAGGTATAATTATTCTTTAACACTATCAATATATTATTTCAATTTTTTTAGATGCAAACATTACCAAACACAACAAAATGCAGATATTTGACTTCCAGATAATTAATTGGTTGGACAGATAGCAATATATACATGAGTGAGCATATACACACTCAACCCAAGTAGTAAATTAAGATCATTGAACTTTAGGTTCATTTCTGACCACGAATTGTATAACTCTGTACTAGTAATTGAATCTAATATTAATTTCTGCATTTCATTCTTCCTATGAGAAACAGTTTTTTGGGTGTGTTTTTGATATCAGTTGAAAACTGATATTGTGCTATTTGTTGTTCAGGTGATCCTTTATACGACTTGATTCCAATATACCTCGATGTTTTCAGAGGAGAACTAGTTATGTTTAAACAATTTCTGGTAAGTTATGGACTTCCCCTATCAAAGGCGTCAATGAATGGTTGGCTCCCTTGCACAGTATCTGAGAATCTGGAGAGATACAAAAGAACATCGTATCGTGCCATGTATGTAAGCGTGAAACTTGTAGATTATGTTTCTCTTCTCGTATTTTTTACATTTTGGTCTCATTGTCACAACTGTTTATATTGTTCATCAACAAGAGGGCAGCAATTAAATTCAAAAAATGCTTCAAATAGAATTGGGTCTAACTGAAACCACCAAGTTTCAATGAGTTGGTCTAGGATGGAAAATAGCCAGTCGCCATTGTCGGTCACTTAATTATAAGTCATCTAGATTCAATATCAGTATCACAGTCAGAAATGTAAACTTAATCAGTCATCAAACTGCTTCACTAGAGCCGGTTGAATAATTTTTCAGTATCTTACTTCTTATGTTTGATTTGACTTTACCTGACCAGCATAGATTGCGCATGACACCCGCCATAGTTGAACTAATGCATAAGTTCAAACTAGTTAATCCTTCTTTTTCTCTTTGAAAAAATGGAATCAACTAGTTGCATAATCAGATTAGTGAATTAGATAATCTAAGTCAGTTCATGATACCAAGCTTTCAGACACTCAATATTAGCGATTTAAATGATCAAGTTAACAATAATCTGACTGTATATGGTATTAATGATTGGTGATGCATGTTCTTATTGCTTTAACTAAGAATCTATTAAGTTATTCGGTCTGATCATTGTGTCGTCAGTTATTATCAGTTTTTTTTTTGTTTTAAATTATTTTTTCCCTTTATTTTCAGGTGTTATTGCATTTTACATGATGAGAATGTTCTTGGAGCTATATTCAGTATGTGGAAAGAATTGAGGACTGCGGAGACTTGGGAGGAAGTGGAAGAGACCGTTTGGGGTGAATTAAACAACTACCAATGCTCTCGTTGAAACAAGAATTGCTACCACCGAATTAACATTGATGATAGATTCTAACCAACCACAGGAATAGATACTTTGACTGCGCTACAACTATTAGATTATGGTTTGTATATTATTCTTTTTGTGAAATCTCTTATTTGATTGTTAGGCATTGTGAGGAGCATAATTTACCAAAAAATAAAATTCACAATTATCTTTGATATGAACATTTAGATATTGTATTTATTTTGTTTCCAGGTAGATATATTTTATTCATGGATCATTTTTTAAAATAAATAATTTGGCGGCCATGACTAAAATTGTCTTACCACTAGTGAAACCAGAGCGCATAATTTAGTCAATTCAAGTATGACGAGCTAAAATGGAGCGGCTATGTAGCTAAACTCAAAGAAATATTAAAGGAGCTTTTTTTTTTAATGAAATGGGCATCCCGCTCCATTAGCTTTTCTATAAAATTATATAATTAGCTTTTCTATTAAATTATATAATTACTCTCTAGTAGTGTTCGATATTATTATTATCTTTTGATACGTCCATAAATCATGAATTGGTCAACTGATTTGATAGGATCAATCACGTTCACATTCTAATAGTTATGATTTTATAATTTTTTTGGAATGATAAAAATATATATATAGCCAAAAAAGTTACATATATTAGATGTCCATAATTAGATATCTACAAATTGGTAGACATAAGTCTGGATTTTGAGGAACGCCCTCTCAATATAAGGCATCTTATCCTCAAAAGGTAATCACTTGTCATACAAGAAAATTTACATAAGTTGTCGCTAAATAATGAGCCTTCGTCATCAGTCATTTGCCTCGGTATTGCCTCCAGAAGGCTTTAAACAAACTTCCTACCATGTAAATGGTTGCCCGAACCCAAAGTGAATCCTTCTCAGCTTGTATACTCCACAATATCCGCCTATCCGGCATAGTAAAATATTATTCCAAGCATCACTAAAAAAAAAACACCCACATAGAAGTGTTTTTTTTTTACTTTCAAGAGAGATTTTCAACCACTCCTATACCACCGATTTGAAAATCGCTCTTTTTATTGTCGTCCCTATATTCTATAGAAGCGATTTTCATAACCATTGATAAAGGTTAAAAAATCACTCTTATTATTTTTCATACGACTTTTTACCGAACCATGTAGAAAGGTTTCTGAAATTACTAAATTGCATACGTAAGTTTCAAAATGACCAAATCACGTATTCACTTTCCAAAATACCTTCAATCAATCGACTGGTAAAAAAATCAGTCGATTGATATTTTTTACCAATCGAATCGATTTCATGCTATTTCAAATTTTGAATAAATCAGTCCACTGATTTTTTAAATCAAACAAATAATTCAATTTTTTAATCAAAGTTAATTTTAAGACAAATCGGTTGATGAATTGAACGACCTCGGATTGATATAAAAACTAACTCATATGTATTCGAATAGTTCTCCTGATTATATACACACCCTCAAATATCAATTTAACCCAATATATTAAAAGCAGTGAATTTTTTAACATAATATATATTCGAAAAATCTAATTCATGTTAAAAAAATCAATGCTTAATATATTAAGTCAAATTATTGTTTGAGGGTGTGGATATAATCAGGAGAATTAGACGGATTTATAGGAGCTAGTTTTATGTAAATCTAAGGTCCTTTAGTCCATCAGTCGATAAAATCGATTGATGGATCAAACAATCTCGGATTGGTATGAAAATAACTCTTATGTGTTTATCTAATTCTCCTGATTATATTCACTCTCTCAGACATCATTTTGACTTAATATATTAAAAGTGGTAATTTTTGTAACACGAATGTATTTGAAAATTTTAATTTATGTTCAAAAAATTATTATTCGGAAAATCTAATTCATGTCAAATTGATGACGTTTGAAGACATGGATATAATTAGGAAAAAAAAAATCAAAGGGCCTAAGATCCAAGAATATTATTTCCTTTGATATTCAAAATCAATTTTTTTTCAAAATAATTATAAATAAATATATATAATATATAAACAAGAGATAAAAGATAAAGGAAATATATAAAAGAGATAAAGAAATAAAAATATAAATGAATACATTATAAATGAATTATATTATATATAATTTTTTTTTCAAAATACAAAATATATAATAACTACAAATATATAATGTATACATAATAATTACAAATGAATTTTATACATAATATACATTATATATGATTTCATGAGCCTGAAGTATTTTATTTCAAATCCAAAGAGGGCCTAAAATGAATTATTTCATACCCTCTTTGGGTCTGAAAATGTAAAATATAAAAAAAATAAGAAAGAATTTATAAAATATAAAAAAGAAATAGTATTCTTAGAATTGTATATATTAGAAATATATAAAATAGAAATTAAAATAAAAGTCTGATTGAAACTATCTAAGAATATTATGTCATTTGAAATTAGAAATCGATTTTGAATATCAAAGGGCTTGAAATTCAAGTATATCATGTCTTTTGATATTCAAAATCAATTTTTTTTAAATAATCATAAATATATATATATATATATATATAATATATAAAATAGAGATAAAAGACAAAGGAAATATTTAAAGAGATAAAGAATATAGAAATTTAATAAATATATTATAAATGAATTATAATGTATACATTGTATATTATTGTGTATAATTCAATATAATTATTATGTAACATTATATATTTATAAATATAATATATTTTATATTTTTAAAAATATCATATATAATATAATTCATTTATATTTTTATCTTTTTTATCATTTTATATATTTCCTTTATCTTTTATCTGTATTTTATATATTTATTTTGAAAAAAAATTGATTTTGAAGAGATATATAGGGTACATACAGGAAGTGATATATAGGGTGAGAGAAAATGAGACTATCTGCATCCGAACTATAATTTATTATTTTAAAATCAAATTATGAAAAGGTGATTTGGTTGTCTCGAAAGGTAAACTACGAAAAGGGGTTATTGGCAATGATCTCGGGCCAACTTATGTGTAGCTTGGCCCGGCAGCCTGGCGCCTAGTCAGCAGAGGATAGATCCACGGGCTGCGGGAGCCCGTGGGATGGAAGGCCCATACAGGCGACTTGGCCTAGCTCCCTCGGGAAGACGAAGGGATAGGCCCAAGTCATCGTTTAGACTCTCTCGCGGGCATGACCCCGCGCTCTTCTCCGGAAGTTCCCAGTCGACAACGTGACGTCCCAAGCATTCAGATAATGTCTAACTCAATCTATTACCCCTCTAGGTTTGGCTCCTAGCCGACGCGTGGCGACCCACGCTCCTGGGGTAAGCCCGAGCACGAGGAAGCTTTAGCTAATATATCACAGTTAGTGCCCTCAGTAGGCACCTATCTCCTAGGCCCTCAGTCAGCCTCATTAGTCAGTGCCCTTAGTCGGCACCTATCTCCTAGGCCCTCAGTCGACCTCATCAGTCAGTGCCCTCAGTCGGCACCTTCCTTCTAGGCCCTCAACCGGCCTCGTTACTCAGTGCCCCCAGTCGGCATTTTCCTTTTAAGGGTCCTCAGTCGACCCTAGCATGCCCTAGCATGCAGAACAACCACTCCCTGACATCAGACTACCCAAAGCAGTACGGGGTCGGCACAGGATTGGTGCCACCCTGGCCCAAACGACGGATATCCCGTTGATGGCTTGATCTTCCTGCCATACCCTGTCCCCCCGTACTACGACCACATACACTGGTGTCAGGCCGAGTGGCGCCAAATGGCGCCAAATGGCGCCGACCATTAAGTTGACAATGCCCATTTCCTTAACCCAGTATGCATTACTTTATCCTACCACCTCTGGGCATGCATCACATTGTCCTCGCTATATGACAATAGGTGGCAGGTGGGGCAGGAGCTGTCAGCTTCCCCGGCTATATAAGTCTCTCCACTCCGCATCTCTCAGGTACGCGCAATAGTGCATTACTTACTATTCTATTGCTTTCCATTCGCTTGCCACCGTCGAGTACTGACTTGACCGTCGGAGTGTCTGGCCGGGGATTTTTCCCGGCGGGTTCTAACGGTCTCTGTCTTGCAGGATAGGAGCGAGCTATCTTCGTATCCAGCCTCAGCGGTTTCGTGTTCCCTGGAGTACCGTCTCGTCCTTGGGACTGCCACCTCGCTTCGCGACAGGATCAAATTTGGCGCTAGAAGGAGGGGCATCCCGCCTGATCGGAAGCGAAGATGGGAGACCCCAACCCGGTCGTGATGATTGTCACCCGTGAGGAATACGAGGTCCTGATGGCTATTCGGGCTCGAAGGGCTTCACAGGCTGCCAACCAGATGCCCCAGCTCCCGGAGCCCGCACCACCTCGACCTTTCGGAGGTCCAGGAAGGCTCGCCCGCCCGACCTGAGGGCTGTTCTGTGCCCTTCCCTGCGGCCTTCCACCGAAGTCAAGACGACAAGGCCCACTCCATGTCAGCAGAGGCCTCAGCATCCAACCAGATGCACGGGTTGCTTCCGGACAAGGGGAAGGCCTCGGCCGACCCTGCTTCAGCTATCCTGGTACGCAATCCCTTTGCCCCATAGGTCTTGGAAGACCCAGTTCCCCGTCACCTCCACTTCTTCACCATACCCGAGTATGCGGGGACTACTGATCCGGAGGAACACCTGATGAAGTTCGAGAACGCGGCTCTTCTTCATCAGTACCTGGAGGGCGTCAAGTGTCGAGCCTTCTTGACAACTCTCTCCGGCACAACCCAGAGATGGTTCGACCGACTCCCTGATGGGTCGGTCACAAGCTTTGAGGAGCTCAAGAGAGTTTTTCTTCAGCACTTCGCCAGCAGCAGGAGGCATCACAAAACGAGCCTCAATCTGTTCGCTCTGAAGCAGGGCCCGAAGAAACCCTTCGGGTCTACAGCAAGAGGTTCAACGGCGTGGCACTGGACGTGCCGAATGCCACACCTGAGGTCCTGGTCAGCGCCTTCTCCCAGGGCTTGCAATGGGGGACTTCTTCCGCTCGCTGATCAGGAAGCCCCCAAAGGACTTTGACATCCTTCTTGGCAAGGCTGTCAAATACATCAACGTGGAGGAAGCACATGTCGCTCGTAAGAAAGAGTCGGTCACCCCAACACCTCCCAATCCCGTCCAGAGCACTAGGTCCCCGGGCGGACCTATCCGTAGCCCCTGCGGACCCATTGACCGAGTGGGGGGCGAAAGGTGACACGTGTAGCAGGTGGACCAAGGGTGCCTCCCGATTCGATGGAGGCCATACTGCACGTTCCACCAGAGCCACGGCCATGCCACCGAAGAATGCCGACAGGCTGGACGAGGTTGGGTTCTGACTCCCCGCAGACGAGGGTGACACGCATCCCCGGGGCGCGGCTTAGGCCGAGGAGGCAGGGCCATAGACCCCGTGGCCGAAGAGCTCCGAGGGAATCCCCCGGTCGCCCGCAATCTATTCCCTCAAGGGAACCGGGCTAAGGCCGAAGAAGTGGAGGAGGAGCAGGCCAACCAGAAGAACGCCGTCCGAGGGGGTGTAAATGTCATCTCGGGCGGACCAACCGGAGGAGATTCCAACCGAGCCTGAAAGGCGCAAGTACGCCGGTTGGAAATCCATCAAGTCGGCACCAGCTTGGTGCAGGCCGCAGGGCCCCAGATCAATTTCGGGCCCCAAGATTTACAGGGACTAGAGGTCCCACACGATGACGCGCTGGTCATTACGGCCGTCATCGCCACCTACTAAGTCCACCGCACCATCGTGGACACCAGAAGCTCGGTCAATATACTATACAAGAAGGCATTTGACCAGCTTCAGATAGAGATGTCCTAGCTGGACTTGGTGGCGACCCCGTTGTTCGGATTCACGGGGAATCAAGTGCAGCCAATCGGCCAGATCCGGCTAGCCATTTCTTTAGGCGAGGAGCCACTGAAGAGGACCAGATGGTCCACTTTCTTGGTGGTTGATGCTCCCTCCGCCTACAACATCATCCTAGATCGACCAGCCCTCAACGAATTCCGAGCCGTCGCCTCCACCTTCTACCTGAAGGTCAAGTTCCCGATCGGGGACTGTTGGGACCGGGTGCATGTTGACATGGATGCGGGTTCGTAATTTTAAAATTAATTACGTGCAGCGGAAGGTTTTGTTGGATCGGGTTGGACCGGCTAGAGGGGGTGAATAGACGGGGAAAAAAAATTATGAAAGTGGAGGCACTCGTCTTTAAAAAAGAACTTGGTCGCAACTGAGAACGTTGCTTCCAAGGCAGTGGACGCTCAATAAAAATCTCCTTATGGCGGAGAAGCCTTACAAAAATAGCACGCTAGAGATTTTACAAGAATGAATAAAATGATTGAATAAAAAGGTTGAAACTCTAAGCCTATTTATAGCCTAAGAGAATAAATCTGGATTGTTGATTGTTGAGGAATTTTCTCTTGGTCGTTGATCCATGGATGTAATCTGGATGGTTGATCTTGGATGGGATTAAACTACATCCATTGGATCTGATTCAAGGATAAAATTTTATCCTTTAAGACTTTATCATCTGCTTTAGACTTCGATGTTATCATCTTCAAGTAGAATCATCGGTAGTCTCTCAATATCATTAATTGCTATCCCAACTGGTAACTATGACAACCTATGTTAGGTGAGGTCATAGGATCGAGTCTTCTTAGTAGTAATTAAATTCTTCTTTTTTTTGAGCGCCTTGTTTGACATGGTCAAACTGACCAGTTTTTTGGTTCTTCGTCTTCTGGGTGATTTCTGGCCAACCGGAGTTAGGCTCACCCGAACCCGACTCCGGCCTTTCGCCCCTCGAGCATGCTTCCTCCCGGTTTCCCGTCCCTCAGGCGTCGCGTACGTCCTTCTCGATCCACCGGTGTACTCTTCCGCAGCTTCCGCGTCCCTCGGATTGTACCGAGCCCGTCGGCTCACTTTCTCGAACAATCCTTCTCGTCCGCTACGTCTTACACTCGACTTCCTCCGTACCTAAGCTCCTACACACTTAGCAGAGGGATTGAACATACCATGACCTAACTTAAATTGGTTGATCACATCAAAATCAACCAAGAGTACTTACAATCTTCCCCTTTTTGATGTGCATCAATCCGAGTTAAGTTAGGGTAAACAAAAAAAAACATGCATAATAATATAAACAGTTTAAGTTCAATAAAAACTTTTAATTTACTCTAAATTAAAATTCTATCCATTAACTTAATATTATTCCTCCCCCTTTGATCACATCAAAAAATGGGAAAATATAATTAGGGAAGAAGAAAATTTTTGAGTGTGATAAAAAATATTCTAAGTTAAAAAAATCGCGTTGCCACAGATTTTTCAAATTTAAAATGACATATTTTTTCAAAGTTAATTTCATTTTTTTTGTAAAAAATGACTTAAATAAAATCTAATTTTTTTTTTGATAAAATCCACAGTCGATGAGGAGATCCAAAAAAAAAAATTAGATTTTGTCAAAATAATTTTCTATCGAATTTTGAAAATTCAAATAAATATATTTTAAATAAACAATTCATAAAAAATTGAAAAAAAAATCTGAATACTTTCGTTAAAGTCGAAGATGAAGATATGAGTTTGGACAAAAATTTTGAGTTTTATATTCGTTCATCAAGTCCAAAAATGACAAACCAACACATAAGAGTTCTTGAACAATAAATTTTAAAAAATTAGAAAAAATATTTCGAAAAATTTAAAAAAAATTGTAATGAGTCTTTTCCCTAAACTCTTAATTTCGAATTTCGATGGAAAAAATATTCAAAAAATTTTGAAAGAAGTTCCAGTAGATAGACAGCATAATTGTGCATAAAAAAATAAAGACATAATTTTTGTTAGAGAAACACAATGCACACATTTATAATAACAAAAAAAATTCAGTTTAAGACAAATTTAGGAACCCAAAATAAGTTCCTGTCTACAGGATTAATTAAAAACTTAGGCGGAATATAGCTTTTAGGCACATTTTTAAATTGACCTTTATGATTTTTAAAATACCAATTTAAATTATCAGGAAAGCTATTTTTCTTTTGGCGTAAATGTGCAATATCAAGTTCTAATTTTTGCACTAAGTTTTTCAAATTACCATTTTCATTTTTTAAAATTTCAGAAGAGAAAGTGTCAATTCATTTTTCAATTTCAAATTTTCTTTTTCTAATCTACAATTAGATTTAAGCAAGGCTTTAACTCCTGCATATAATTGATCATGAGGAAGAAAACAGACCTCACTTACCGGGTCGCTTTCGAAAAGCGAGGTTCTTTCTTTATCGTCGATTTCTTCTGACATCTCTCCTCCTTCATCAGTGCTCCCTTCTTGATGATTTGCCATTAACGCAAGTCCCGCGTATTCTTGACCTTCTGACTCCTCTGACGAGGACTCGTCCCAAGTGGCCTTCAGTTTTGGCTCTGAGGTACTTTCTGTTGGAGCAATCGGTCCTAAGATGGTCCGGTGTGACCATGGGTTTTGATGTTTGGGCAAAGGGTTTAAGTTAGGTTTACCCTTGTATTTAATATGCGTATGTTGAGTGTGCAGGTTGTACAGGTTACGCATATGGACCTGACTGGACGGCCTCAGTACGGTGAAGAATGGCATGGAGGCCAGCTGGAGGCTGGCGTGCGCATCTGAGGGACCATGGAGTGCAGGGACGATGAGCTGATGGTCGCGGACTTCGAGGCGTACGTGAAGGATGGCATGGAGGCAAGCTGGAGGCTTGCGTGCGCATCCGAGGGACGAGGGCCGAAGATGAAGAGGGCGCGAAGGCAACAGTCGAGGCTGCAGAAGAGGAGTCAGTCGAGTCGTGAGGATTGAGTGCTGTGTGAATGTACTCGGGAAGGGATCAGCAGGGTACCAGTCGACTGCCCTGGGGGCAGTCGACTGGTAGGAGGCTGGTGAGTTGGCAAATTCGAATGTTGGAGTGTCAACGGTCGAATTTGGCTGGCACCAGTCGACTGCTCTGGGGGCAGTCGACTGGTGGCGTGATTTTCAGCCCGAGTCTATTTAAAGGGGGACTCGATCGGGCTGGGGTTTCTTGACGAAACCTGCTTGGATAAAGCCGGTTAGTAGTCTATTGTGTTCACAAAGCGTCCGAGGTGTTGTGGCGAGGTTTCTCCACCCACAAGGAGCGACACGTGATAGCCGGAGGTTATCCGGGGAGTGATCCACCGATGGATTGTTGGATTAGTCACCCGGCCGGGGTGGATACCAACTAAATACGGTTTGTTAGCGTTTGTTCTTTATTGTTAGTTTTATTATCTTGTATTTCCGCTGTGCAAACTAACAACGTAGGTTGAAAGAATCGAAAGATAGCTATTCACCCCCCTCTAGCTAGGGCAAAGATCCTAACACTTTCATGCAATTCCAGGAATTTCTCCCAGAGCTCCTTTGCCGAGTTGTAATTTTCGATGCGGTTAACTTCTTGCGCGGGAAGAACAGCTAGTAGATGAAATTCAGCTTTGTCATTTGCTTCAAAGTCTGATTTCTCCTTCTTGGTCCATGATTCTATTTCTTTATCCTTGCCGTTGTTGTCTTTAGGAACTGAAAAACCATTTTTCATAATTATTAGCAATTCAATATCAGTTTTAAAAAATACCTGCATTCGGCGCTTCCACATCGCGAACTCCCCCTCAAACTTCGGCGGGTAGATTACGGCTCCAACCATTTTTCTTGAAATTGCTGCAGTCGGCGTTAGTCCTTCTGTGGCGACCTTGGCTATGATACCACTTGTTGGATCGGGTTGGACCGGCTAGAGGGGGTGAATAGACGGGAAAAAAAATTTATGAAAGTGGAGGCACTCGTCTTTAAAAAAGAACTTGGTCGCAACTGAGAACGTTGCTTCCAAGGCAGTGGACGCTCAATAAAAATCTCCATATGGCGGAGAAGCCTTACAAAAATAGCACGCTAGAGATTTTACAAGAATGAATAAAATGATTGAATAAAAAGGTTGAAACTCTAAGCCTATTTATAGCCTAAGAGAATAAATCTGGATTGTTGATTGTTGAGGAATTTTCTCTTGGTCGTTGATCCATGGATGTAATCTGGATGGTTGATCTTGGATGGGATTAAACTGCATCCATTGGATCTGATTCAAGGATAAGGTTTTATCCTTTAAGACTTTATCATTTGCTTTAGACTTCGATGTTATCATCTTCAAGTAGAATCATTGGTAGTCTCTCAATATCATTAATTGCTATCCCAACTGGTAACCATGACAACCTATGTTAGGTGAGGTCATAGGATCGAGTCTTCTTAGTAGTAATTAAATTCTTCTTTTTTTGAGCGCCTTGTTTGACATGGTCAAACTGACCAGTCTTTTGGTTCTTCGTCTTCTGGGTGATTTCCGGCCAACCGGAGTTAGGCTCACCCGAACCCGACTCCGGCCTTTCGCCCCTCGAGCATGCTTCCTCCCGGTTTCCTGTCCCTCGGGCGTCGCGTACGTCCTTCTCGATCCACCGGTGTACTCTTCCGCAGCTTCCGCGTCCCTCGGATTGTACCGAGTCCGTCGGCTCACCTTCCCGAACAATCCTTCTCGTCCGCTACGTCTTACGCTCGACTTCCTCCGTACCTAAGCTCCTGCACACTTAGCAGAGGGATTGAACATACCAGGACCTAACTTAAATTGGTTGATCACATCAAAATCAACCAAGGGTACTTACAGGTTTAGCATAAATAATTTCTTAAATTATTTAACCACACATCTAAGCATGCAATTATATCTTGGGTAGACATGATCATATATTTAAAATTTTGCAGAAACGCAAACTAATTTACGTATTACCTCGCGTAACTCGAAGGAAGGGACGAGATCCAACCGTAAGCGTCCCTTGGAAGCTCCGCCTCTATTCGCGTCCACGCCGAGTATCTTCGGGATGACTTCGCAAAGCCACGAGTTTCGTGTTCTTGAGTACTACTAGATTCTCCGAGAACGCGACGAGAAAAACCAAGAGAGAAGTCGGAAGACTAACCATAAAAGGATGGCCGGCTGGTGCTGTAACGCCCGCCCCTTACGTGAGCGACGCGTTACTTTTTTTTTCTTTTGTACATTATTGCATATGAAACGTAAATATAGCAGCGGAAATAATACTAAATCATGAACATATGCAATTGGATAAATCTCTTTTTAACTAAACTACTTTAAGCATGTGAATCATAGCATAGCATATCTATCAAGAGAGTATATAGTTCTACATTAAGCATGCATATCATAAAGAACTTCAACTCCAACAAGTAGTAAGTGTAAACATAAGGACATAAGGACTAACACATACAGTTCATAAGTAGCAACATTAAGTCCATGAGAAATAAGTTCATAAGTACGAGTAAAGACAACAGTAGGATCGTTCTGCCAAGTCACTGCCACACACACACACATGCCCTCCTGCTGCTTCCCTTCTTTAGAAACCTCTAGTTTGATCTGCAACATAAGAAGGTAGACTATAAGCATAAAATTCTTAGTAAGCTCCTTGCTTACTCACAAAATTTGTACATCACATATAAGTAGAAATCCACATCATTTGACATAACCATATAACATGAATAAATACTTAAAGCATCTAAAGCACATAAGCATAAACACTTAACATTTGCATAATCTTTAAAACATAATCATGTGCATAAACATTAGACATGAAATATCATTAAACATGAACATGTGCATAAATATTAAACATAGCATATGCAATATCATTAAACATAAACATGTGCATAGACATTAAAGATGCTCTTTGGAAAATATATATAATATAATACTTGAATATCAACATATCATCATCATTGGGATCCCTGGCTTGTACCACACATTAAGGACAGCTACGGTAGTCCCAGAACTGAGGACAGCTACGGTAGTCCCAGAACCGAGGCTTTCATAAGGAGCCCATCCCTGTTGGACAGCTACGGTAGTCCCAGAATCGTAGACAACTACGGTAGTCCAGAACCGGGGCGTTCTTAAGGTGCCCATACCTTGGACCTTTTTCAGGATCCGGTACAAGCCAATACATAAAGTAAAATAGCATACATGATTCCTTTCCTTTCCATAGCAATTTTTCTTTAGCATAGCGTTCATCATTTCTTTTCTTTTCTTAGAAATTGCTCTTTAGACATTCTTTTATTCATAATGTCATATATGTCATGGGCATACGTTCAAAGCATAAATATCATCATAACTTTCAAGCATGAACATAGCATTGAGAAAACATAATTTCATGGTAAGGAAATGCATAGCATGCCAACTTATCATTCATGATTCATAAAACACATAATGTTCAATTTAAGACTAAGAATAATACACCTAGGGAACTTGTTCCATTTTTCTTTTCATCTATCATAACATAATGAAACATGGATACCTTTAATTCAACCCTAATTCAACATATACTCTACTGGTCAAAAATATTTAGATAGGGTTATCATGGCATAGAAACACAACCCAACATCACACAACTCATACAACATGCATACGTTGATTATCCTAGTACCAAGAGACATCATCAAGTGAGGTAGTGACCTTAACCAATCCTAAAACCCAATTTAAGGTACTGATCATAAACTTCTAAGGTTCATACCAACATGAAAATGACAAAAACAAGAGCAATTGGTTCATACAACATACATATAATACATATTCTAACACTAGGAAGCATTAGTAAGTAACATGACATCTTTAACTCTTCTTTTTCTTTCTTTTTGCCCTTATTTAGGGTATTAACCCAACATGTTCAGAGGGGAAATATGGCCTAAAAATATATATAAAACCTTCAAACAAATCATTAACAAGGACTTAAAACCATTAGTTAGTCAAAAAGAACCCAAACATCTTCTTGTGGCCAAAAAGTCTATGGCTTCATGAGAGCCTTGGCCTAAACTTTTAAGGGTCTTTTTGCTCCATCTTTTTACATCATAACTCATGACTTAACATCAAGAAAACATTGGAGTCATTAGATAGCATCAAACACAAACCTAAGCCCTAAATCCATGCTTGGGCCGAAACTTACCTATAGTGAAAAACTTCACGATTTTTAGCAACACATCGCAAGAACATACAAGAACATGAATAAAACATATATAAACTATTATGTTGCAGGTGAGGGGAGTCTTTCCCTTGTGCTAAGGATTTCCAAACAAAATATATCACCTAGAAGGAGAAAGAAAGAGCTTCTTGCTCCTTGGCTCTTCCTTTGCTTCACAAACACAAAGCCTTCACTAGATCTTCTTGGAGAGAATTGTCTTGATGGAGAGGGGACCTTGGTATTTTCGGCAATGAGAAGAGGGAGGAGATGCCTTATGGTATTTTTTTCTTCTTTCCTCATCTTCTTATAGTAAATGAAGAGGTATGCCTCTTCACCTTCCATGGTGACTCTTCATTTTCCATGATGACTCTTCATCTCCCATGGTGCCTCTTCATCTCCCTTATCCTTACACCTATCTACAATTTCCTTTATCCTCCTAATAGCACTCCCTTTCTAGGTGAATTGGTTACATATGCATTCTTAAGGCTTACAACATCTCTAAGGTCCAAGGTTCAATCCTTGGCACCTACATCATTTTTTTAATTCTTTATTCTTTTGCAAGCCCATCTAAAGTAAGGCTCATCACATGATGTGTTATTTCTTTTATCCTCATGGGGCCCATTAGGATAACTAATGAAGTGCTATTTAAGATCCGTTAGGAATTTCCACCATTTATAGCTCATATAAGGCATATTAACACTTACACTAAAATTCTCACAACTCTAACTATCTTTATGAATCATGCTCAATATAGCTATTATTCATGAAATCCTACTCCATATTAGGGATAATATTGAAGGGAATTTTAGTGGGGTGTTACAGGTGCTCCTTCTTGGGGCTGGTTGGTGCACAGCAAGAAGGGGAGAAGAGAAGGAGAGAAAGAGAGGGAGAGAGCCTATGCCTTCATCACTTTGATTATTTTTCAAGCCTTGCCTTGAGTCCTTTATATAGTGGCCTCTCAACCATCAAGCCTCTCAAATATGGAATAACTTATTCCATCATGCCAAGTTTGATTTTATATCATTGTTAAAATCATATTTTAATTCATGATAAAAATCAATCAAGTCTCTTCTCTCCTATGGAATAAATTTCCTTATCATGGTAAATCAATCCATGATTGATTTTATAAAATAAACCAATCCATGGTTCATTTTAATTTCCATGAAAAATAAACCAAACCTTGGTTTATTATATAAAAATTTATATCATCCATAATTTTATAAAACAAACCACACTTGGTTTATTTTATAAATTGAACCAAAAACTTGGTTCTCTCCCTTTGTTGTGGCCGGCCAAGCAAAGATGATGGAGGCCCTCTTTGGCCGGCCCATCCAAGCCAAGCCCCAATGAATTAAACTTATTTAATTCATCTATTAAGTCTTCAAAAGACTTAGCCATTTTACGCTTCCGATGCGTCTCTGAAAAATTCAGATTCGACTTATCGTTCGGCTTAACCAAACTTAATCTCTCTTGATTGGAAAATCTAATTTTCAACTCATTTTAAATCCCTCGAATTACTCGTAGTGCGTGTGACTAAATAGGCTTTCGATTTTTGTTGGCCGTCTATAATTAATCAATTATAGAATGATCATGAGTGGCACCTAGTAGTACATCATGATCCCCAATTAATTGAAAGATCAACAGTTGACCTCAGAAACAATTCTCATTACGGCTGAGCTACCATCGTGGACACCAGAAACATATCCATGTGGCAGTGAGTTCATATCCATGTTGGACGCCTACCAGGGGTATCATCAAGTACCCTTTGATGGATCGTTTCAGGCGTGCTAGAGTGGGGGTGAATAGCACTTTTTCGTCGTTTTGATCTCTACAAAGTCGTTAGCACAGCGGAAAAAATAATATGCAAAGTAAATAAGAAATAAACAATGCTAACAACCTGATTTACTTGGTATCCACCCCGGTCGGGTGACTAATCCAAGAATCCTTCGGTGGATCAACCCCCGGATAACCTCCGGCTAGATCTGTCGCTCCTTGTGGGTGGAGAAACTTCGCCACAACACTTCGGACGCTCTCTGATCACAATAGACTACTAACCCAGTTTATCCAAGTGAGTTTCGTCAAGCAAGATAGTAGGAAACGAGTCCCTTTAAATAGGGCTCGAATCTGAAACAGTCGCTACCAGTCGACTGCCCCTGGGGCAGTCGACTGGTCCCACTCAGATTCGACCGTTACAGTACAACATTCGAATCTTCCTGGCTGTTCCAGTCAACACCAGTCGACTGGTACACATCTAAGCCTAGGGTTTTACTACCGAGTACAAGTCTCTCCGCACTCAAACCCTCCCGGCTTAGCCCCTGAGTACACACACACTCATACTCAGACCCTTACAACTCAGTTGACTCTTCACCAGCAGTCTTGACTGTTGCCTTCACGCCCTCTTCATCTTTGGCCCTCGTCCCTCGGATGCGCACGCAAGCCTCTAGCTTGCCTCCATGCCACCCTTTCACGTACGCCTCGAAGTCCGCATCCCTCGGCTCATCATCTCTGCTATCCAACGGTCCCTCGGATGCGCACGCAAACCTCCAACTTGCCTCCATGCCATCCTTCACCTGAAGACATCAACCAAGTCCATGTGTACCTGTACACCTGCACCCTCATGTACACATATGAGAACAACACAAATCCTAACTTAACCATATTGCCCACACATCAAAATAGCATGATCCTCCAAATCATCTCAGGGCCGATTGCCCCAACACCCTTGGCTGCCGAGGACCAGGAGAAGGTCAGCTTCATCACAGCGAACGGTACTTACTGTTACACCGTCATGACGTTCGGCCTAAAGAACGCTGTAGCTACCTACCAGCGGATGATGAATAAGGTCTTCTGAGCTCAGATCGGGAGAAACATCAAAGTATACATGGACGACATCCTCATCAAGTCTACTCGAGCCGGAGACATGATAGCTGATGTTGAGGAGACGTGCCAGACACTGCGCAGGTACGGGCTCAAAGTGAATCCTGCTAAGTGTCTCTTTGGCGCCCGGAGCGGGAAATTTGTCGAATACATCATGACTGAGTCGGGCATCGAAGCTAATCCCAGCAAGGTCCGGGCCTTATTGGACATGCCCCCACCAAGAAATCTCTGAGAGGCGCAACGACTTACCGGGCGGATCACACAGCTCTGTCCCGGTTCATCTCCCGATCAGCCGAACGAGGGTTGCTGTTCTTCAAAACCCTCCGCAAAGCCACTAAGTTTCAGTGGGACGCCGATTTTGATAAGGCGTTCGAAGAGCTGAAGGCTTATCTCGCCGAGCTGCCCATACTAGCCAAGCCGGAGGTCGGGGAAGTCCTGTATGTCTATTTAGCCTCATCGACTGACTTGGTTAGTATGGTCTTAGTCAAACTAGAAGTAGCCGAGCAGCACCCAGTGTATTTCTTTGCTCATCTACTAGAAGGAGCCGAGTGCCATTACATGACACTCGAGAAGTTTGCATATGTGTTGTTGTTGGGTGCTCGAAGGCTCCGGCCTTATTTCTTGGTGTTGGGACCGGGTGCATGTTGACAAGGATACGGGTTCGTAAAATTTTAAATTTTTACGTGCAGCGGAAGAATTAGCATAAAATAATTTCTTAAATTATTTTAACCACGTATCTAGCATGCAACCTTATGATGTGTGGACATGATCATAAATTAAAACTTTGCGGAAAAGTAAACTAATTTACTTAGTACCTCACGTAACTCGAAGTAAGGGACGAGATCCAACCGTAACGTCCCTTGGAAGCTCCGCCTCTATTCGCGTCCACGCCGAGTTCTCTTCGGGATGACTTCGCAAAGTCACGAGTTTTGTGCCGGCGAGAACTACTAGATTCTCTAAAGGCACAACTAGAAGATCAATAGAGAAGAAAGGAAACTAACCACCAAGTTAACGAAATCAAAATTCCGGGTAAGGAAGGAAAGAGTCGCGATCCGCTTCTTCTTCTTATTTGGCTCGAACTTGGTGGAGGAAGCTCACGGGCACCCTAGGTGCTTGCGCCGGCCCTAAGGGAAGCAAAGGGCATCGGCCCTAAAATGAACAAGGGGTGCCGACCCTAAGGGGGAAGGAGAGGGAGAGGAAGAGAATAAGAGAGAGAGGGAGAGAGTTAATCTCTTGATTACTCTATTGATTGGAATTCAAGGCTTGCTTTTGGTTCCTTTATATAGTAACCTCTCCCTTGCCAAGTCTCCCTCTTAACAGAATTTTCATAAGAAATTTATCCTATAAATTCTCTTATGAATTATTCTGTTTAAGCCAAGTTTTATTATAACTAACTTTATAATAAAACAAATACTTCTCTCTTTTAATTATGGAATAAAATTTGTATAAAATTTTCTTATCATGGATAAATCAATTCATAATTGATTTTATAAATTAAAATTAAACCAATTCATGGTTCATTTTAATTTCCATAAAAAGAATAAATTTCTACAAATTTCTTTATAAATATCTTTATATAAATTTCTTTATATATCAATTTATTTATTCATAATTTATAAAACAAATCGCGCTAGATTTATTTTATTAATTAAACCAATTAAATTGGTTTATTCCCCTTTTAATGGCCGGCCAAACCAAGAGGGTGGACACCCTCTTTGGCCGGCCAAACCAAGCCGATCCCATCGCGAATTAAACTCATTTAATTCGCCCAATAAGCCTTTAAAAGACTTAGCCATTTTTAGCTTCCATTGCGCCTCTGATAAATTCAGATTCGACTTATTTCTCTTGATCGAAAAATCTAATTTTCAACTCGTTTTAAATCCCTCGGATTACTCGTAGTGCGTGTGACTAAATAGGCTTTCGATTTATGTTGGCCGTATATAATCAACCAATTATAGAACGATCATGAGTGGCACCTAGTAGTACATCATGACCCCCAATTAATCGAAAGATCAACGGTTGACCTCAGAAGTAATTCTGAAACCCTTCAGCAGCTCTAATGAATCGTGCCTCATTCCCTTCACAATCTTATACCCACTTGGTTCAGGATATGGTCTGTTTGTGTCAGTCCCCACTAGACTGACTACGTCACACCTAGCCCAAGTAGTGTCTTTCTCGTCCTTTGGATTTCTAATTACTCTCATGTATTTAAGAGACTCATACTCTAAACATGATATGCTCTGGCCAGAGGCTTTGAGTAGCAATCCGACGATAGGCCTGGGTATACATCTCCTCGCAAGGAGTGGTGAATCCTTTGTAGGCTGTTCAAACATCTTCAGGCACTTTGGCTTATACCCAATCATCCTGGGTCCACACCTCCTTGGAGATGCTTGCTTAAGATGTTAAAGTATAAGTCTCCATGACCAAGATGACTTGAACACCGCAAGTCAAAGGAACATCGCACTTAAGCTTCAGTAAGAACTTCATTGACATATCTATATAGATTACCATATGAAGTTTTACAGCTAGTCACTCGAATGAACTAGTTCCCTTAACTAGCATCCATGTTTATCTCCGGACATCCCAATGTCACCAGCCAGTGAGAATCAGCTGATTAGAGAATAACTCATGCTAGTCTCAACAGAATTGATAGTGTCCATTTTTATCAATTCATCGACTAGGGATATTTTCAATACTTCACAATTGCACATGTAGAGATAATCACTAGTTGCGATCCCATCACAAATTCTCTTATGCTGTGAATTGTATTGCGGACATTCAGTAGATGAGTTTAAGATCCCAATCAAATACACAAACATGTATACTCAAATAGTGAATTATCATTTATTGAAATAAATGTTTACAATCATAAGGCGATTGCCTTAGGACACTTCTCTCATATCACTAACACTTGGCACACCCCATTGTGGTATTGATGAACAGCAATTTGAGCCTAGTGGCTTCTAATCCCGAAGAATCCGGCCGGTTGATCAAGTGGGCAACTGAGCTGAGCGAATATGATATCCAATACCAAGTGCGGCCGGCCATCAAGGCACAGGCTTTAGTAGATTTTCTGAGTGAACTGCATTCTGATGAAGCTGAAGAGGCCTGGCAGATATATGTGGATGGCTCGTCAGCTCAATCCGGAAGTGGAATCGGCATCCTGATGGTTTCCCCGAAAGGAGAGCAGATGCACTTATCTGTCCGACTAGAATACATGGCCACCAATAATGAGGCTGAGTATGAGGCCCTCATATTCGGGTTACAAGCCGCCAAGAACGTCGGGGCAACCTGAGTAATACTTTACTTTGACTCCCAGCTAGTCACATAGCAAGTGGTCAATCGATTCGAAGTTAATAGTGACCGACTGCAGGCCTTTATAGAAGCCTATGAGAAATTAAAGGTCGAGTTCCAAGAGGAACAAGTCCAGAGGATTCCAAGGGAAAACAATTTCAAGGCGGATGAGTTGGCTAAATTGGCCAGCTCGGTCGGGTCATGGGTACTACCACAACCAGGTGGTTCGGCTCTAATGATCATACAGATAGAGAGACAAGCCGAGCTAGAGCTGGAATCCGACTGGAGAACCCCACTCATCGCATACCTCACAGAAGGAGTGGTGCCAGCCGACCGAGAAGAAGATCGATTGCTCAAAAAGCGAGCGGTTCAGTATACCATGGTAGGCGACACACTCTATAAGAGAGCCTTCACCCGACCCTTGCTCAAGTGCCTAGGGGAGGAAGACGCAGACTATATGCTGCGGGAGATTCACATGGGAGTCTCGGCGACGGCTCGCAAAGCATTATTGGCAGGCTACTATTGGCCAACCCTGCAAAAGGACCCTCACATGCTGGTTTCCACATGCCTATCTTGTCAAAAGCACCACTGCCTCCCACACCGACCGGTGGAGATGATGAAGGCCTCAGCGGTCTCGTTCCCATTCGATCAGTGGGGCATGGACATTGTGTGGGCATTCCCAGTCGCCGCAGCTCAGAAGAAGTTCTTGCTCGTGGCTGTGGACTACTTTTCTAAATGGATAGAAACCGAGGCCCTAGCACGCATCACCGAGACGGTTGTGATCAAATTCCTATGGTAGACCATCCTGTGCCGATATGGAATTCCACATAAACTAGTCTCGGACAATGGGCGACAGTTCCAAGGCCGGAAGATACAAGAATGGTGCTCGGAATATGGCATCAAGCAAGCATTCACTTTTGTGGCATACCCATAGAGCAACGGCCTAGCAGAAGTAGCCAATCGAGAAATCCTTAAAGGATTGAAGACCAAGCTAGACCATGCGCGGGGGGGGGGGGGGGGGGGGGGGGAACTTGGGTGGATGAGCTCCCAAGCATCTTATGGGCTCTGCGGACTACACCTAAAGAAACCACTGGGAGCATGCCTTTCCAGCTGGTCTATGGGAGCGAAGCTGTGGTCCCAGTCGAGGTCGGATGTGAATCGGACCGACGGACAACTTATGACGAGGATAACTCGGAAAGGAGATGGCTGGAGCTAGACCTGGTCGACGAAATCCGAGACAAGGCAGCCGCTAGAATGTTCGCGTACCGACAGAAAATGAAACAGAAGTACGATCGGAAGGTGCTGCCGAGGGCATTCCAAGTGGGGGACCTGGTCTGGAAAAGAATCAAACCCATCGAAGATGTTAGCAAGCTGGAGCCACAGTGGGGAGGACCTTTCAAAGTTATCCAAAAGCTCGCCTCAAGGGCTTCTTACTTGGAGAATGAGCAGGAAAAGAAGTTGGATCGAGCCTGGAGTGCGATCCACCTTCAGCCCTACCGAGTGGCCGAATGAAAACTTGTAATACAAATGTACTACACCAATGATAGTGGAAAAGCACAGTCCTCACTCCACTCGCAGGTATTCCAAACTCTCGTCTCCGTACGAGTTACAATCGGGATCCGCTCCCATCACCCCTCGGATCGGCTCTCAGTCGGACGCGTGGCGACCCACGCTCCCTGAGTCCTGTCCGACCGAGTGTCCAGACTCTTGCCTTGCCAGCAAGTTATAAGCGGACCAGCTTCCGTGCCCCACTCGGTTCAATGTCTCCGATCGGACGCGTGGCGGCCCACGCTCCTGAGAATCGGCCTGAACCAGTGTCCAGACTCTCGTCTCCGCACGAGTTACAATCGGGATCCGCTCCCAATCACCCTCCGATCGGCTCTCAGTCGGACGCGTGGTGACCCACGCTCCCTGAGTCTTGCTCGACCGAGTATCTAGACTCCTGCCTTGTCAGCATGTTATAATCGAGCTCAGCACCCGCAACATTCTGTAGCTCGGATTTCAGTAGGAGACATGGGACACGACGACTCGTGCTCCGTAAAGTACTATCCGACTAGATGTCCCCTCTCTTGCCCCCCGAGCTGGGCACATTGCAATTCATAGAAACCAAGGCAGACTAACTCAGCAACAACGCTCCAAGTCGCCTAAACCGGCCACTACACTCAGATAACCCCGCTCAGGACCACAGAGATTCTATTGATCCTGCTCCAGGGGCTTGCACTTAGAGGCGGTTGTGCCCGAGTGTTTTACTCACTCATAAAGGTTGAATTGATCGATTGCTATGCGCAGTCAGGCGCTATGCGCACTCACCACTCAAAAGGAGCCGGGCCGACGTTCCCTCACTCGGGTCGCCTGTGCCCCCTAGCATTTAAAATGCCAAGCGTACAAGTACAAAAGCATGCAAGTGCAGAGACACAAAAGAAAAAACTGGCATTAATAATAGTAGTGCGGATACAAAAACGAGGCTAGGCCTCTAACAGAAAGAAAAGAAATACAAAGCAGGACACTCCCCACAATCGTTGGTCACGGCTCCCGAGCCGACCTACGGGCTTCGCGTTGAAACTTGGCAAGGCGCAAAGATCGGGCATAGGACCGAGCATGCTCCAACTCCTGCTGAGTCGTCTTCAACATCGACTCTCGGATGACAAGCTCTTTTTGAGTCGTTGAAGTTCTCCCAAGCGGGCACTAAGCTCCTCTTCTTTAGCCCTTAGGTTTGCACTGAGGGCGGAGATGGTGTGGCACGCCTCCAAGAGCGTGGCCTTGACTTTGATCAGCTCCACGTTGGCCTGCCACTCGAGATCTCGGGCTACGTGCTCTGTCTGCTCCAAGCGAGCAATTCGGCGTTGTGCCTGGAGGGCCGAGGAGTTAGCAAGGTTTAGCGCAAACATCAGCTCATCCACGTAGGCTGCTGAGCCCTGGGCACGGTCGAGAAGGTACAAGTTCTCGGCACGCAGCCGGCTCAAAGTCTCCTCATTAGACTGCATCTCCGCGTGGCAGAGTTGCGTCTCTAGTCATTCCGCCCGGGCCTCTGCTCGCTGCAGAGCCTGAGTGCAGCTCATTAGGCAGACGCCCATGTCGTAGGTCGAGCCATAGAACTGCAAGCAAGATAGAAAGCATTAAAATCAAAGAAAGAAACATGGGTGAAGAAAAGAACCAAACTTGACTGGCCGCCGAGATAAAGGAGTCGGCTCGCTGGACAGGGCTCCAGTAGCTGGCTTCATGGTGGTCGTCATTGAAACGCTCGCCGAGCGAGCCATACAGATGAACCTCCCGAGCCTACTCCTTGAACTCGGGCCCGGCGGTAGGCACCGCTCGGTAGCCCGTGGTGGGGTCAGCTCGGGATGGCATGACCAGGTACAGAGGCCAGTGGACAGAGAACGGCGAGGTAGAAGAAGAGGAAACCCCGCGAGTCGTAGCGCTCGGGGAGGAGGCCTGAGTCAGAAGGGAGTAAACAGCAATTCCCTCTGCAGCAGAGGGCGCTGGAATGAAAGCCCCTGGCTGAGGCACGACGGGGGAAGCATCGCGAGTCGGTGGAGGAAGAGTGGCCTCGTGAGCTGGCAGAGGATGAGTGATCTCCTGAACAGAGATCACCCGAGTGGGGGTCGTGGACCCATGTTCGGTCACGACTGGGAGAAGAACCCCAACCTTCTTCACCGGGCAGGGAATGGAGGCAGGTCCGCGTGAGGATAAGGAATTAGCCGACCGGAGCATCTAACGCCAGGTTTCCAGCGGCTGATCGTCCATATCCACATCTTCCAGATCGGAAGCCAGCACCTCCCTCACCGATTCCTTCCCCTTACACGCGTGGCGGCCCACGCTCCCCGGGCCTGACTCGACCAAGCAGCCAAGTCCTTACAGACGGGCCAGCTCCCGCAAAAATCCCTTGGTTCAGGTCCTGATCGGACGCGTGGTGGCCCACGCTCCTCGAGCCTGACTCGACCAAGCGGCCAAGTCCTTACAGACGGGCCAGCACCCGCAAAAATCCCTTGGTTCGGGTCCCGGTCGGACGCGTGGCGGCTCACACTCCCCGGGCCTGACTCGACCAAGCGGCCAAGTCCTTACACACGAACCAGCTCCCGCAAAAATCCCTTGATTCAGGTCCCGGTCGGACGCGTGGCGGCCCACGCTCCCCGGGCTTGACTCAATCAAGTGGCCAAATCTTCACAATCAGGCAAGCTCTCGCAAGTCCCGTGGCTCGAGTCCCGGTCAGATGTATACCGACCCACGCTCCCCAAGCGCTAACCGATTGAAGAGCTCATTTCTCAGTATGATCCCTCAGTAAATAAGCCGGTAAGATCTCCTTAACCGGTTGCTTAGCTCTCAGTCAGCCGACTCGAAAAGCTTACAGTCTGAAGTTATAACATCCGAGTGTTCCACGCGGACACCCGCAAAATCCAGTAGCCCGAGTATATCCTCGCCCGAGTGGCGGACACTTAGAAGTTTTCGGGTACTCCATCATGTGGTTCAATGGCTTGAAGAAACCAAGTCAATCATACAACCTCTCACCCGAGTGACTCTCGCTCGCGATCATTAACATTCGGAAGTAAGAGCAGTCACAAAAAGTTTGAGCAAAAAGGAAGGATTGCATTCGAAAAGCCAAAGTGTTACAAAATCAGAGGACCAACCGCCTCTGCACGCAAAGAAATAATAAAGCCAAGAGCCCGACCGTCACTTGAAAGGTTGGCTGGTTATGTCGGGCAGATCCTTGGACATGTCTTGAAGCTGAATGGCTGTGGGAGGCATGTCGGGGGATAAGTACCCACCTTGTTTAAGTTGTCGGAGCATACTAAGCGCCTGATGCATCAACATGACTCGGAGACGCTCCGAGATCTGATCAGAATTAGCCTGGGAGTTAATGCACTCGAGTCTATGGGTTTCCAACCTATCAGCTTCCATCTCCTTGTAGGAGCGAAGCTCCACCAGCTCTGCCTGAGCCGCTTCCCACTTGGCCTTCTCCTTCATCAGCCGTTCGAGCTCCTCCTTTTGGCCTTGCAATGACCGGTCTTTGGAGGAGAGCTCGGCAAACAATTCGGCTACCCTCTCTGTCTGAGCCGAGGCCTCTGTGTCCTTGGCTTCCAGTTGGGCCTTGAGGGAATCGACGGTCGCGGACGCTTCCTATAGATGAGCCTCCGCGTGGGTCAATTTATCCTGGGTCTTCGTCTGAAGAGCCCAAGTCTTCCGCTCGTTATGCTTCAGGGTGGAGATCCTGAGGTTCATTTGGGATACAGCCAGGTTCGTCGGCTCGACCTGGCTGCGAGTGGCCTCCAACTACTCTTCGGAATGAGCCAGTTGGCCCTGGAGAGCCTTGACCTCGGCTCGCAAGTCGTTTAAAGTAGGTTCGTTAGAGACGAGCTGAGTATGCTTCAGCTGAGTCACCAAACGTTCCACCTTCCTCTCAGCTTCTTCCCGGGCCGCAACGTGGGTTAGGAGTGTCATAGTGTTAAATACTAGATTTTAAATGTTTTTTTAAAAATAAAGGGTCTAGTTACGAATAGCAAAAGTTGGAGGGCTTATTTGCAAAATTGTCAAAATCAGTTATAAAACTCCTTAAAACTCAGCCCATGCCCTAAAACCTCACCCGAAACTGCTAGTAATATGAGAGAAGTGTCCTAAGGTAATCGCCTTATGATTGTAAACATTTATTTCAATAAATGAAAATTCACTATTTGAGTATACATGTTTGTGTATTTGATTGGGATCTTAAACTCATTTACTGAATGTCCGCAATACAATTCACAGCATTAGAGAATTTGTGATGGAATCACAACTAGTGATTATCTCTACATGTGCAATTGTGAAGTATTGAAAATATCCCTAGTCGATGAATTGATAAATATGGACACTATCAATTCTGTTGAGACTAGCATGGGTTATTCTCTAATCAGCTGATTCTCACTGGCTGGTGGCATTGGGATGTCCGGAGATAAACATGGATGCTAGTTAAGGGAACTAGTTCATTGGAGTGACTGACTGTAAAACTTCATATGGTAATCTACATATAGATATGTCAATGAAAGTTATTACTGCAGCTTAAGTGCGATATTCCTTTGACTTGCGGTGTTCAAGTCATCTTGGTCATGGAGACTTATACTTTAACATCTTAAGCAAGCATCTCTAAGGAGGTGTGGACCCAGGATGGTTGGGTATAAGCCGAAATGCCCGAAGATGTTTGAACAGCCTACAAAGGATTCACCACTCCTTGCGAGGAGATGTATACCCAGGCCTATCATCGGATTGTTACTCAAAGCCTCTGGCCAGAGTATGTCATGTTTAGAGTATGAGTCTCTTAAATACATGAGAGTAATTAGAAATCCAAAGGACGAGAAAGACACTACTTGGGCTAGGTGTGACGTAGTCAGCCTAGTGGGGGCTGACACACACAGACCATGTCCTGAACCAAGTGGGTATAAGATGGTCAAGGGAATGAGGCACGATTCATTAGAGCTGCTGAAGGGTTTCAGAATTATTTCTGAGGTCAACCGTTGATCTTTCGATTAATTGGGGGTCATGATGTACTACTAGTTGCCACTCATGATCGTTCTATAATTGGTTGATTATAGACGGCCAACATAAATCGAAAGCCTATTTAGTCACATGCACTACGAGTAATCCGAGGGATTTAAAACGAATTGAAAATTGGATTTTCCAATCAAGAGAAATAAGTCGAATCTGAATTAATCAGAGGTGCAACGAAAGCTTAAAATGGCTAAGTCTTTTGAAGGCTTGTTGGGCGAATTAAATGAGTTTAATTCGCGAGGGTCTTGGCTTGGTGTGGCCGGCCAAAGAGGGTGCCCACCCTCTTTGGTTTTGTCGGCCACCACAAGGACAGAAAACCAATTAATTTGGTTTAAATTATAAAATAAATCAAGCGCGATTTGTTTTATAAAAATTATGGATAAATAAATTTGTTTTCATGGAAATTAAAATAAACTTTAAATGGTTTATTTTTATTTTATAAAATCAATTATGAATTGATTTTTCCATGATAAGAAAAAATTATATAATAAATTTATTCTTTTTATAGAAATTAAAATGAACCATGGATTGGTTTATTTTATTTTATAAAATCAATTATGAATTGATTTTTCCATGATAAAGAAAAATTTATATAATAAATTTATTCTTTTTATGGAGATTAAAATAAACTTTAAATGGTTTAATTTTATTTTATAAAATCAATTATGAATTGATTTTTCTATGATGAGAAAATTTATATAATAAATTTTATGAAAATTTATTCCATAATTAAAAAGAGAGATGTATTTGTTTTATTATAAAATTAGTTATAATAAAACTTGGCATAACGGAATAATTAATAAGAAAATTTATAAGATAAATTTCTTATGAAAATTTATTCCGTTAATTCCGTTAAAGGGGAGACATGGCAAGGGAGAGGCTACTATATAAAGGAACCAAGGCTAGGCTTGAATTCCTTAATTGAATTAATCAAGAGATTAGTAGCTCCCTCTCTCTCTCTAACTCTCTCTCTCTCTCTAGGGCCGATGCCCCTCTCTCTCTCTCTCTAGGGTCGGCTCTCTCTCCTCCCCTAGGGCCGGCGCACATCCCAAGGGTGGCCGAGAGCTTCATCCGCCAAGAAGGTGCCAAAGAAGAAGAAACGGATCGCGACTCCTTCTTTCCTTTCCCGAAATTTTGATTCCGTTACTTGGTGGTTAGTTTCCATATCTCTCTCTTGATATTCTAGTTGTGTCTTTGGAGAATCTAGTAGTTCTCGTCGGCACAAAACTCGTGGCTTTGCGAAGTCATCCCGAAGAGAACTCGGCGTGGACGCGAATAGAGGCGAAGCTTCCAAGGGACGCTACGGTTGGATCTCGTCCCTTTTCTTCGAGTTACGCGAGGTACAAAGTAAATTAGTTTACTTTTCACAAAATTTTAATTTATGATCATGTCCACACATCATAAGGTCGCATGCTAGATACGTGGTTAAAAATAATTTGAGAAATTATTTATGCTAATTCTTCCACTGCACGTAAATATTTTAAAATTTACGAACCCGTATCCTTGTCAACATGCACCCGGTCCCAACAGAAACCCATTTTCTCTGTGTCGTTTCCCCCTCTGCCCGACGCCGCAGCGAGCACCCCTGTGCGAATCCGCAGCCCTAGCGACGCCGACCGCCGCCCCGCACCGTCTACTTCTCTTCTTCTCCTTCTTCTTCACCTCCGGCGCGCACGAGCAGAGTGTCGCAGCCGCACGCGCCGAGCCTAGCCGTCGCCTCTCCCTCGCGACAGCCACCGCCGAACCCTAGCCCTAGTCGGAGCCAAGCAGCCTGCCACTCTGTTTTTTATCACGACATTTCTTTCTCTCGCGATTGTGAAGTTGCCAGCCGAAATCAGGTAAGGGTTAGGAGTTAGGTTTCAGTCTTATGAATTTATTACTTGATGCCAAGATGGTTTATTGGAGTTGGAAGATATACTATAGACTTGTAAACTGATCAATAAACAATCATGCATGTTAAGCACAGATGATGTTAGTTTATTTGGATTCCACCGAAAGGGAGAAGGAATTCGTATATTCAAGCTTTCATTAGTTCACATGCAAATGTTAATACTGTGGTTGTGGTTTTGGGATTTATTTGGTAACATGATTTTGGTGTAGTTTTATTCTATGGACTTGCATCAGAGTAACCTTGGTGCTATGAGGTATTTGGTTAAAGCTTTTAGCAGAAACTTGGATTTATAATTAATTAATGCGTTGATTAATTAATTAATTAATTATATATGTTATAGTTGGGATTTGATCTAATCATGGTGAGTATCTTATTTAACTTGGAAGATTAAGTTTGTTTAGCTAATTATGAGTTAATTAAATATGTATTATAGTTAGGATTTATCCTAATTATATTTCGTATTTAGTTTAGCTAATTTGTTAATTTTATAATTAGCTAAACTTTATTACTTATTATACAGGACCTTGACCTTGGACTCACGTTGTCGATCGTGGAAGGTTCTTTACGCTTACAGACTTCTGAATTAAGGTGGGTACTTCTCCTTTGTACTCGAGTAGTTTTCTTTACCTTAAAAGCATG
>JAGFNQ010006309.1:0-19115 GCA_024364735.1 Boesenbergia rotunda
TCATCCTCTAGGGTACTTCTTACTCCCCCTTGATCATTGCCCTCCAAATGTAGGTCTTGGATTCTTTGGGCAAGGGGTTGGACTTCTTCTATATCCTTATCAATAGAAGCCTTTCTAGGGTAAGTACTAGTGGTTTCATCAAATTTGACATTTGAGGACTCTTCAATCACTTTTGTCCTCTTGTTGTACACTCTATAACCCCTACTAGTCAATGAATACCCTACTAAGATTCCTTCATCGGCTTTTGACTCAAATTTTCTTAGGTCATCTTTGGTGTTTAAGATGTAAACTTTACATCCAAAGACCCTAAAATAGTGGACTTGGGGTACCCTTCCATTCCAAAGTTCAAAGGGTGTTTTTCCTAGAAATCTATGTACCAACACCCGGTTTTGGATATAGCAAGCGGTGTTAACCGCTTCGGCCCAAAAATAGCTAGGAAGGTAATATGCATTAAGCATAGTCCTAGCAGCTTCTTGTAGGGCTCGATTTTTCCTCTCAACTACCCGATTTTGTTGAGGAGTCCTTGGGCATGAAAACTCATGCTTGTACTCATTTTCAACACAAAATTGTGTGAAGCTAGCGTTTTGGAACTCCCCACCATGGTCACTCCTAATTCGGTTTATTTTGATGTTCTTTTCGTTTTCTACCCTTTTACTAAATCCTATAAAGATATCTAGGGTATCATCCTTATGTTTCAAGAAATAGACCCAAGTAAACCTAGAAAAGTCATCTACTATCACTAAGCAATACTTACTCCCTACAAGTGATGGAGTACTATGGCAATCAAACAAGTCTATATGCAAGAGTTCTAAAGGTAATGAGGTGGTAATTAGAGTTTTACCTTTGTGTGATGCTTTTGATTGCTTACCCTTTTGGCATGCATCACACAACTTGTTCTTTTCGTACTTGATCATTGAGAGCCCCTTCACCAATTCTTCCTTGGCCACTCTTGCAATGTTCCTCATGTTGATGTGTCCAAGTCTTCGATGCCACAACCACCCTTATTCTTCTTTAGACATGAGACACTTAACAACATTGTTAGTAACATAAGATAGATCAAGATAATATAAGTTTACCTCTCTAAACCCTTCTAATATGATAGTGTTTGATTCACTTTGCCTTATTACACATTTCTTAGCATGAAATTCTACTCTAAAACCGGCATCACATAGTTGACTTACACTTAATAAATTAAACTTTATATCCTTAATTAAAAGTACTTTATGAATCGAAATAGTGGGAGATACCTCAATTGTGCCCCTACCAATGATCCTCAACTTTCCACTATTCCCAAAGGAGACCGTCCCTTCTCTTAGGTAGCTAATAGTGGTGAACTTACTCACATCCCCGGTCATGTGTCTTGAGCATCCACTATCTACTATCCACAAAGTTGGGGCCTCCTTCACCTTTACCTAGACAACATGGAAAACATGCTCTTTTGGTACTCATATCTTTGATCCATAAGCATCATTTAAAAATTTCTTAGGTACCCATGCCTTCTTTGTGGTTCCCTTTGCCCCTAGTCTCCTAGATGCACCAATCCTACCGGTAAGTGAGACAAATGCTACTTCCTTGGTCTTAGGTCTATAACCCAATCCGGCCTTGTTATATACAACCCTTTGACTGTTGATGATCATATCAAGGTTACTTGATCCTACTTGGAATTTCCTAAGGGCCTTTGTGAGGTCATCTACTTGTTTTCTTAACTCCTTATTTTCATTTTCAATATGTGAAACATGTGAAGAGGTAGAGCTAGCATGCAAATCTTTAAGTTTAATAGCTTCTACTCTAAGCATGGCAATTTCTTCCTTAAGATCCTTAATTCTACTTCTAGCCTTAGCTAAATTCATGTTCATGCTAGAAATTATTTTCACTAAGGTAGAGGAGGGTAAGTGGTATACCTCACTTACCGAAGCTTCTGACTCTGATGATGATGAAGTGGAGGAGCTCTCATTTTCACTGCTTGAGCTTCGTTCATCGTCTGATGAGTCTGATTCATCTTGTGCCATAAGAGTGAAGTGGGAGACTTGCTCTTCTTCTGCCTCTGAGGATGAGGGATCATCCCAAGTCGCCTTGAGGTTCGTGGCACTCTTCTCCTTTCCCTTTGATTTCTTCTTGTCACTCTTCTTCTTCTCTTCCTTCTTGTCCTCCCTTTTCTTCAACCGGGGACACTCGTTCTTCATATGTCCCTCTTGGTGACAGTTGTAGCAGATTATCTCCTTAGCCTTACCCTTACCTTTGGCCCCTTTCCTAGCATGTGATTTGTTAGAAAAACTTTTAAATTCTTTATGAAATTTTCTTGCCATAAAGGCCTCTTGGTCACTGTCCATAGAGGCACTTGACTCCTCTGAGTCCGAGGATGATGAGTAGATCACCTTCTTCTTCTCTTTTCTCCTCTTCTTCTCCATTTCTGCAACAAAAGCAATACCTTTCTCTTTTGCCGAAATGTTAGCTTGCTTGTGCAGTTCAAATTCACAAAATAGATCGTCTAATTTAACTAAAGATAAGTCCCTCGATACCTTGTAAGCATCAACCATGGATGCCCACAGGGTGGTTCTCGGGAAGGCTTGTAAGACATACCTGACGATGTCTCGGTTTTCAATTTTCTCTCCAATTACATGGAGCTCGTTGATCACTTCCTTTACCCTTCCATGCAGCTGACTGACTGTCTTGTTGCTCTTCATGGAGAGGGATTGCAGTTGGGCCACCAACAAGTCCTTCTTGGCTCTTTTGGACTCGTTTGACCCTTCGTTCAGTTCTACCAACTTGTCCCATAGTTCTTTGGCGCTCTTGAACGACCCCACCTTGTTCAGTTGCTCCTTTGAGAGCCCGCATTGCAGTGTGGTGGTGGCCTTGGCATTTGACTGCGCCCTTTTCATCACCTCCTTTGACCATGTTCTCATAGGTGTAGGGTCTCCTCTTTCATCGACGGGCGCCTCGAAGCCATCTGCAACACTTATCCAGGTTTCTATGTCGTTCATAAGATAGTACTGCATTCTACCTTTCCAGTACGCGAAGTCGTTGCCATCGAAGAATGGTAGTCGTGCGGTGGAGTATCCCACTTGAAACGCCATTACAATTGCTCCGGTTGACTGTTAGATCTTCCGAAGCGCACCGGCTCTGATACCAACTGAAGGATCGGTGTAGGCGTGCAGAGGGGGGGGTGAATGTACTTTCTTTGATCGTTTTGATCTCTACAAAGATGTTAGCGCAGTGGAAATAATATGCAAAAAAAATAACAATGCTAACAAAGTTCTTTTACTTAGTATCCACCCAGATGGGTGACTAATCCAAGGATCCACGCTACGAGCACCACTTTTCACTATCGAAAATTCTCCTTGAGGTAGAGAAACCTTTACAGCAAAAGCTTCCTCTTTACAGATGTAGAAATATGATGGAGGAAGCAAAGATCACTCTACAATTGCGCAGCACTTCGTTACTGTACGGAACTGTACATACACGTGTAACGAGGAGCTCCTTTTATAGGTGAAAAGGATAGATTCGCAGTCTGTCCAGACCCGCACCAGTCGACTGCCCCGAGGGCAGTCGACTGGCCCGGCATTAAATGCCGGCCAACGGCTAGCCAACGGCTAGTTTTGTGGTATACCAGTCGACTGCCACAAGGCCAGTCAACTGATCCGAAGCTGCGAACTTTCTGAGGGTTTTGGCAGTCGACTGCCTCTGGGCCAGTCGACTGCCCTGCCTCCCAGCTCAGCTCCAGCCACTCCAAACCTTCTCCTTCGCGTGTGTCTTCAGGTCTGCTCCCTTGGCTCGCCCCTTGAAGTCCTCTTCCTCTGGCTATCGTCCCTCGGATGCGCATGCAAGTCTTCCCTTGGCTTGCCTCCATGCCACCCTTCACGTGTGCCCATTGAAGTCCACTTCCCGGCTTGCCCTTGGAGCTCTCCTCCCTCGGCTCTCGTCCCTCGGATAGGTCCACCAAGTGTGATTCTCCAAGTCCTGCAAACTCAATCACAAAAATCAAATACAACATAACACTCTAACTTTAAACCTATTCGCCCACACATCAAAACCATGATCTTCCAATCATTTAAGGGTCGATTGTCTCAACACAGAGCACTTGAGTCGAAGAGCGTAGAGGCGTTTGGAAAGTTGTTGTTGAAGCCTTGGGGGTCGAGCCCCTTATATAATGCACCTGGGGGCGCCTGGGATGCTGGGGGCGCCCTCCACGTGTCACCCAATCCGCAAACCCTCATCCGCAACTCGGTCAGCCCTTATCCCTCCAGGATCGGGCTCAGGGTTTGACGTGGGCGCCCGGGAAGCAGGGGGCACCCTGGTTGACTCGGTCTGCTGACTTCTCGGCTTCAATCGCTTCGTTAGCTTGGACCCAGGGCGCCCGAGGCAAGCTGGGAAGCTCAAATTTGGTGCAACCACCAATTTGAGAATTTTTTTCAGATTTTCTTCGAATTTTTTTAATCGAATTTTTATCGTTAATCGAGGTTGGTGCAACACCACTCGATAATTTCTTTTCTTCCCGCACTACTAATCCAAGACCAAGTCTTGGGATATTTTTTTCGTTTCTCTCTCTTTTCAGTAAATCCTAAATGGCCATGCAAGAAGGCTTCAGTACCGCAAGACCACTGCTTTTCAGTGGGGAGGACTTCTCCTACCGGAAAAGTCGGATGGAGGTCCACCTGAAAACTCAGGTGGACATGTGGATAATAATCCAGTCTGGATTGGAAATTCCGAAGAATGCTGACAGAGTACAACAATCCTACACTGAATGGGATACCGCCCTCAAAAGAAAAATTGAAGCTGACTCCAAAGCAACTCAAACGCTTCAATACGGTCTAACCAAAGAGGAGCTGAACCGAGTATGTCCATTCAACAGCGCAAAGGAACTATGGGGTAAGTTAATTGAGTTGCACGAAGGAACCTCCGACACCCGGATCAGCAAGAGGGACCTACTACTGAACAAGCTATACAAAATCAAGATGAATGACAGTGAAATAGCAGCCCAGCTTCACGCCAGAATTCAGGAACTAATGAACGACCTTCACACAATCGGTCACAAGGTAGAAAATCGTGACCTGATCAGGTATACCCTTAACGCTTTCCCAAGAAACACGTTGTGGGCATCTATGGTTGATGCGTACAATGTTTCAAGGGACTTGTCTAAAATTAAATTAGATGAACTATTTTCCGAACTTGAATTACATGAGCAGACTAACTGCACACTGGCCGAGAAAGGCATTGCCTTTATTGCTGGTAAAATTGGAAAGACAACCAAGAAGAAGCCTCAACCTGAACCCGAGTCTGAGTCAGATTCAGACTCAGAAGATAGCGAAGGAGATCGACCCAAGCTAGTCCGTCTTGCCCGAAACTACTACAAGGAATTGAAGAATCAATCTAATAGAAGAAAGGCCAGCCAAAAGAAGGAAGATCCAGCTGAACCAACTATGAACAAATCAAGTGTGACTTGCTTCGAATGCAACAAAAAGGGACATTTCAAATTGGAATGCCCTAACCTAAAAGAAGCCAAGAAAGCAAGAAGAAAGAAGGCTCTTCAATAAACATGGGACGAGTCCTCCTCCGAAGAAAAAGAAGAGGTCCCACAGTTGAACCTGCTCGCACTAACCGCCTCAGAACAAATCGAGACCTAGTCAGAATCAGAACCGGACGACGGCAAACTCACGTTTTCAGAAGATGGCGAAATCACTGTAAGTGGTTTTTCTAGAAATCAATTATGTGAATTAATTGCCTATCTTTCTCGAGACCTGGCGAAAGCCAAACTCCGAGTCGAATCTCTCCGACAGGAAGTAAAACTCCTGAAAGAGGGAGCTGACTCTGGATCCTTAATTGAGAAGGTTCAAGAAGGAACCTCTACTCAAGTTGAAAAACTTGAGAAAGAGAATTCCTCCTTGAAAACTCAAGTCAAGGACCTCAAAACAGTCTTAGAACGATTCACTTCTGGTTCCAAGGGTCTTGACATGATCCTTGGAAAACAGAAGTCGGTTCTAAATCAATCCGGGTTAGGTTATAGAACCAAGTCTAGACAAAGAATATACTATGCTGTACTGAATCAGTCCAGACCTAAAGTTCAGGCATGGGTACCCAAACTGTGCCTGAACAAACAAACTGGATCAAATCAGTATTGGATCCCCAAGGACAAGATTCACATCTTGCCGAACCATTATCATGGCTTTAGTCCAGGGGGAGCCAAATTAAAAACAATATTCATAGTTAGATAAATTTCTATTCTTGTTTTTAAAATTGTATGATTGCTTGTTTATTTAATTTCTGTAATTTACCATGCTTAGACTTAGGACTAGTTAGTTTAAGGACTGAACCAACTTAACTGAAATTTGAACAACCTAGTATTGGGTAGCGGTGAGATGATAGTACATTAGGGAAGCCTCTTCTAATAAGGTCAAGTACACTCTACTTGGTCTCTTTAGACTGATTCTTTAGACTGGTGAAACTAGCCGAAGCTACCGATCCAAGACCCAAACTAGTTAGACCAGAATTTTTCAAAAAATAATTTTGAAAATGAAATTTCATTAAAAGGCTTTGTCAAGGAAAGGGTTGATGATCCAATAAGGCTACGATCAAAGAAGGCCTAGTGCCTCGCCAAGACCTGGAAGCCAATTTTTGAAATTCAAATTCAAATTATTCTTTGTCAAATTCGAATTTAACACAAATTTTCAGTTAATTGTAGATTCACACATTTTTTAAATAAACTCAAAGTCAACTATTTTTAAAATTAATTTAAGTTTTTCAAAATAAATCATAATTTTTTAAAATAATTCTATCTGCTAAAACCTGTCTCACAAAACCCATAAGGCAAAAATGATTGACAACTCTAGAATGGGTGAGAGGGTAAAAGTTAACTTAAATAAAATTAAGTTTATCTTTGTACTGTTGTTTAGTACAAACATTAAATTCTGTAGCTTAGAATGAACTTGATTATTGCTTAATTTAAATAATAGTCAAACCATGGTCAAAGCAGTCAAACCATGGTCAAAGCAGTCAAACCATGGTCAAAGCAGTCAAACTAGTCAAACCATGGTCAAAGCAGTCAAACTAGTTAATCCATGGTCAAATAGTCAAACTGGTCAACAAAACAACAAAGTTGTCAATTCTCACGTAACCCGGGCGCCCGTGACTCCTCAGGCGCCCCCCCCAATCCCTTTCACTTCATTCAAGGCAGAAAAACTACCATTCTCCCAAACTAGGGCGCCCCGGCCGTTGCGGGCGCCCCCAGTACCAGTCAAAGGTAGCAAAGCTGCAATTCCTTTCCGACTGGGGCGCCCGGGCTATCACGGGCGCCCCCATCCAGCAGCAGAGCAGTGACCATCTGACTAGGGCGCCCGGGAGCTCCCGGGCGCTCGGGAGCTCCCGGGCGCTCGGGAGCTCCCGGGCGCCGGAGCTAAAATGGCTATATAAGCCACCCAAATTCCATTCATTTGCCACATCCAAAACACCTCTCTTCTCCAACTCTTCCCTTCCAAGGCAACCAAGTGACTCTCTTGCTCCCTCAACCTCGACCATGCCTCCCCGAACGGCTACTCGGTATAATTTTTTATTTACGCATTTAAAATTACTTTTCTTAAATTCCTTTCTTTTAAACGCATGCTTCTTATCTTAGAAAACGCCGAGCAAACCAATCAAACCCCGGTACCGAACCTAGTCCAGATCCTAGGTTCCCAACCTTAGAACTTTGTAATAGATTTGCTCGAACAACATATAAGCCTATTAAGACAAGTTACTTAAATAGGCAATTCTTCACTCAATCTTGTCCATTGGCCATGAATGTTATCAACTTTTACCAACTAGACAACCTTGTATTCTGCACTCATCCCATCAACGCATCCCTATGTGCAGAATTTTATAACAACATAGTTAGACAGAATGATCTTGTGTTTGTCACCACAGTTCAAGGGATGCCCTTGACAATCACACCCTCATTGCTCAACCGATTTCTTGGACTACGACTATCTCGCTCCACCTTTTGCTGTTATCCTCCTAGGGATCCTCCCTTTGATGCTCCCTACTCTCACATTACCCTAGATACTCTATACTCCTACTTCTACAGGGATGCTAGAAACCCCTTGGCCAGACGATTTTAGTCTGTTGACCTCCAGGTCCAGGACTACGCTCTTTATAGAGTACTAGTCCGCTGCATTCTACCTTTATCCACTAGAGACGTCGCTACCATGCGACCATTTCACACCTTCCTCCTATACGCATTGATCCATCATCTTGATATCGACATTGGACTCCACATGTTCCACACGATTCTACATGCATCCAGTGTTACCACTCAGGGGCGGGTACGCACCCCCTATTGCCACATCATCACTTCCATTCTTCATTATCACGGTCGTAACATCACCGATGGATAGAAGACCCCGATGACTGACTTCGATGAGATAGGTTTTAGGAATTTTTCCCTAGCTGGTATAGAGGTTTCGGCTACCGGGGTTTTGTCGTGGAGGCGTCAGAGAGCCGGACCCCAGATCGACTCTGATGAGGACGTTGAGGTCGATGTAGCAGATCTGGCGGCCGAGGTTCGAGAGCACATAGACGAGCCCCCACCATCGACACTCTACAAGAGAGTGACGCGACTTGAGACACAGGTCCAGAGCCTCCGGGAAGAAGTGGAGGCAAATCATGCTAAAGAAATGGAGGCAAATCAGGCCCATTACACTGAGTACATGAGTGCCCTCAGAGCCGATATGGGGACTAGCGACGCACGATATCATGAGATGATGTCACTATTTCGATCCTGGCAGCCAGGCTCATCGGATCATCTTGGTCCCTCCTCCTAGTTTAGATTGGTATTGTACGATTGACTGTTTGACTGCCCCTACTCAGTAGGATTGACTTATATTTGACTTGTATGACTGTGCTGGTTCTCTCTTTTACTAGCTGACTTATGGAGTTAACTATTTACTTTTCTTGATTAACTGATCTTTATTAGATTTATGCTTGGTAGAATAGGCTTATTTTTTTAACTGCTTTACACGATTTTAAAATCATCTTCTAAAATTTTAAAACTGCCTTCTTTAAAATCAATCTTTCGACATAGTTTTTTTTTGAAAAACTACCCCTTCAAAATTAGGGCTTTTTCGCAAATGGACTTAGCCTAGGCCCTAACCCTAGAACTGCATGCACCTATAGATCTGGAAGCTAGCATCTCACAAGCACCTTAGGGTACTTTTGATTGATAACCTAGAATGGGTTGAGATGCTTAGGTCTTTGCCTTAATTCAAGATGCTTTAATTCAGTGCATCTGCAGTAATTGGGGCACTAAATACAAATTAAATAGTAATCAGGTTAAGTGTCAAGTCTAGAAAATCTAACTTGAACAGAACACTTAACGTGACTAACCCTAGCGAAAACTACTATTTATAACAGTTAGTAAGTAGCTAATTGGGTTAGATAGGACCCGACAAAGATATATCAAATTGATTTGGTCTAGTTTAAATCTTGAATTGGTTCAGTACAGTACATTATTCTTTTACTATATCCTTGTACAATTTAGTTGTTCTATATTTACTTTGTTTTTTTGATATATGGCAAAGGGGGAGAGAGTGAAAAGGAGGGAAGATTTGAAAATTGAAATTTTTTACAAATTTCAAAATTTTCTTTATCCTTTCTTCAAAAAAATACTTAATTTAAAATTGCCTTCAAAACCGTCTTTTTCAAAAATTTCCAAGTACTTGACTTAAATTATTTTCAAAAATTTCCAAGTACTTGACTTAAATTATTTTCAAAAATTTCTAAGTACTTGACTTAAATTGTTTTCAAAAATTTCAAAGTACTTGACTTAAAGTGGTTGTTATCTCTAAGTACTTATGTTCAAACTTCTCAAATGAGAAAAGTTTCTAAGTATAAACTTTCTTAAAGTACTAAAGAGATTAAAATTTTCTTTCAGAAAATGTTTAGAAAATTGTCGAAGTTAACTTGAAAATTTTTTCTAAATGTAAAATGTCTAAGTATAAATTTTCCAAGTGCCCAACCAAAATTTTTTTTTGGTTTCTAAAAACTTTTGTTGAAAAATGCTCTAAGTGTTGAAAAATTAATTTCATCTTTAGACTTAGAAAATTTTCAAACCCCACAAATCTTTGAAAAACCTAGGGGGAGATTCCTTCCAGGGGGAGGAAACTAAACTAGTATTTTACCTGTTTCGATTAACTTAACATTTTGAATCGGGTTGCCATAAATCAAAAAGGGGGAGATTGTTGGTGCAGGCAGCACCTAAGTCAAACCTTGGTTTTGATAATGGCAAAGGTTTCAAAAGTTAAGATACTATGTTGATCTAACATGTTCACTAAGTGTACAGGAAAAGAAGCCCTAGGTACACTAGGCACGAAGTCCTGGTCGAGGACTGGGCACGAAGCCCTGGCAAAGTGCTGGGCACCGAAGACCTACTTAGAAGGTGGGCACAAAGTCCTGGTCGAGGACTGGGCACGAAGTCCTGGCAAGGAGCTGGGCACCGAAGACCTGCTCGGAAGGTGGGCACGAAGACCTGGTCAGGTGCATCGGGCAAAAGTCCAACTGGAGGAGCCGGTTGGCAAAAGGTAAACTCTCCTGAGAGGAGTAGGTGAGGACGCGTTCCCCGTCGAGGGAACAGTAGGCGTCGGCTCGACCTAGGGCTCCATTTTGGAGACCCAAAGTCAGAACCAAGACAACTACGACTGTAAAATTCACTAACATACTTGCTTTAGTTTGTGTGGTACTAACCCTGGATGCAGGACCGAAGGAACGAGTTGCTGCAGCACAGAACGCCCCAAAGGAGAGGGGCAGCAGCTGGGCAGGGCGCCCCGGAGGTCCCGGGCGCCCCCAAGGTGAAGCCAAATAAGAGTTAAGCAAGAAAACGCTTCGGAAGCACACTGGGCCGGGCGCCCCTTGCTCCCGGGCGCCCCCATGCTCTCGGGCCCCCCGGATGCCTCGGGCGCCCTGGGTCCAAGCTAACAAAGCGTTTTCTTGCTTAACTCTTGTTTGGCTTCACCTTGGGGGCGCCCGGGACCTCCGGGGCGCCCTGCCCAGCTGCTGCCCCTCTCCTTTGGGGCGTTCTGAGCTACAGAAACTCGTTCCTTCGGTCCTGCATCCAGGGTTAGTACCACACAAACTAAAGCAAGTATGTTAGTGAATTTTACAGTCGTAGTTGTCTTGGTTCTGACTTTGGGTCTCCAAAATGGAGCCCTAGGTCGAGCCGACGCCTACTGTTCCCTCGACGGGGAACGCGTCCTCACCTACACCTCTCAGGAGAGTTTACCTTTTGCCAACCGGCTCCTCCGGTTGGACTTTTGCATGATGCACCTAACCAGGTCTTCGTGCCCACCTTCCGAGCAGGACTTCGTGCCCAGTCCTCGACCAGGACTTCGTGCCCAGTCCTCGACCAGGACTTCGTGGCCACCTTTTAGTAGGTCTTCGGTGCCCAGCTCCTTGCCAGGGCTTCGTGCCTACTCCTCGACCAGGACTTCGTGCCTAGTGTACCTAGGGCTTCTTTTCCTGTACACTTAGTGAACATGTTAGATCAACATAATTTCTTAACTTTTGAAACCTTTGCTATTATCAAAACCTAGGTTTGATTTAGGTGCTGCCTGCACCAACAAACCCTACTCGGTAGGGACAGTCAAATATACAATAAGATGGCTGGAATGTCACTCTGATCTAAGAGGAGAGGCCAGGGGGATCGTGTGAATTAGGCTGCCAGGACCGAAATATAGACATCATTTCATTGTATCAACTCTCGTTTGTCTCACGATCGGCTTGGAGGGCATCCATGTACTCAGTGTGTCGGGCCTCCATCTCCTCTCTGAGACTGTGAATCTCTGTCCGCAGTGATGTCAGTTGCTCGTCAGTGGTCGGTAGTGGAGGCTCCTGTAAGTGTTCGTTGATCTCGGCTGCGAGATCGACAACATCTACCTCCACCTCCTCATCTGAGTCGATCTGAGCTCCGACCCTCTGTCGTCTCCACGAGAGAACCCCGATGGCCAAAATGTCTATACCCACTAGTAAAAAGTTCCTAGCCCCGATTTCGTCAAACTCAGTCATTGGGGTGACCTCCCCAACGGTGATGTCGCGACCGTAGTGGTGAAGGAGGGCAGTGATAATATGACAGTAGGGGGCACGTACTCGGCTCTGAGTCGTAATGCTGGACGCGTAGATAATCGTATGAAACATGTGCAGACCAATATCTATGTCCAGATGATGAATCATAGCGTACAGAAGAAAGGTATGGAAGGGTCGCATAGTCACGACATCTCGAGTAGTCAAGGGTAGGACGCAACGAACCAAAACTCTGTAGAGAACATAGTCCTGGACCCGGAGATCTACGGACTGAAACCGTTGCACCAACGGGTTTCGCGCATCTCTATAGAAGTAGGAGTAAAGAGTGTCTAGATCAATGTGCGAATAGGGAGGGTCAAAGGGAGGGTCTCTTGGGGGGTAACAACAAAACGTGGACTGGGAAGGTCGTAGTCCAAGAAACCTAGTGAGTAAGGCAGGTGAGATAGTCAGAGGCATCCCCTTTACAGTAGAGGAATAGCAAATGTCATCTAGCTTGACCAGGTTATTGTAAAATTCTCCACACAGGGTCGAGTTCACTAGGTGTGTGCAGAAGACCAGCTAGTCAAGTTGATAGAAATTAATTGCGTCCATAGCTGTTGGACATGACTGGGTAAAGAATTGTCTGTTTAGAAAACTAGTCTTAATGGGTTTGTAGGTCGTTTGAGCAAATTTATTAAACAATTCTAAGTTTGGAAACCTAGGGTCTGGACTAGGTTCGGCCCTGGGGTTCGGTTGGGTGACGCGACGTTTTCTAAATGAATAAGAAAAATTATGAATTTAAGATGCGAAATAATCGAAAAATTAATTATAAGTGCATAATAAAAATGATACCGGGGAGGCATAGTTGAAGAAGGGCGTTTGAGGGCAAAAGAAGGGCTTCTGGGCGCCTTGGGAGGAAGAGAAGTGAAGGAGGAATTCGGTTTTGGTGTGGGAAGTGAAGAGGGAGTGATAGTCTTTATATAGGGCTCATACGGGCGCCTGTGAGGGCTCGGGCGCCCTGGTCAGGAGCCAGTGACTTTTGGCATTCTGACTGCCTTGAATGAAGGTCATGGAGGTGCCCGTGAGGACCCGGGCGCCCAAGTCAGATGTCAGCCACTTTTGGCAGTGTGTTTGCCTTGGGTGGAGATAAAGGCTCTAGGTGCCCGTGAGGTCCCGGGCGCCCGAGTTGACCATTGACCAGAGTTGACTGTGTTGACCAAGTTTGACACTTTTGACCAATCAATAATTAAATCAATTCACCTCTAAATTTCATTTTTAAGCACTTTTAAGCATGATTCAATGTTTTTAACTTGACAAAGTAAAGAAAACCAAATGAATTAGTTTAGAACAAAATAAATTTGAGTTAAATTAATAATTATTAGGTCCTAACCATCTCACCCAATCTAGTGTTTATCAATCACGTTAACCTTATGGGTTATGTGAGACAGGTTTTAACAAAAATAAAAATTTTAAGTTTGAAAAACATGTTAATTTTAAAAGGTTAAATTAATTTTGAAAATGTTTATTAAGTTTAAGTCTATTTTGCAAAATTCTGTTGAATCTAAGATTAGTTGAAATTTATGTTAGATTCAAATCTGACAATAGTAAAGTGAATTTGATTTTCTATAATTGACTTCCAGGTCTTGGCGAGGCACTAGACCTTCTTTGACCGTAGCCTTATTGGATCATCAACCCTTTCCTTGACAAAGCCTTGTATAGAAAATTCATCTTCAAGTTACTTCTTGAAAGATTTTGGTCTAACTAGCTTGGGTCTTGGATTAGTAGCTTCGGCTAGTTCTACCAGACTAAACAAACCAAGTAGGGTATACTTGACCTTATTAGAAAGGTTTCCCTAACGTACTATCATCTCACCTCCACCTAATACTATATTGTTCAAATTTCAACTAAATCACTTTGTCCTTATTCTAACCAGTCCTAGGTCTAAGCATGATAATTGCAGTAGTAAATAAACAAGCAAGCATGCAATAAAGAAGAAAAAATTTGCAAACCAAAAAAAATTATCTAATTATGAATATTATTTTTATATTGGCTCCCCCTGGACTAAAACCTCGATAATGATTAGGCAAGATGTGAATCTTATCCTTGGGGATCCAATACTGGTTTGGTCCAGCTTGTTTGTTCAGATAGAGCTTGGGGACCAATGCTTGAATTCGAGTTCTAGGTTGGTTCAATACAACATAATAAGAACGTTGCCTAGACTTGGTTCGATAACCGAGTCCAGATCGATTAAGAACGGACTTCTGTTTTCCAAGGATCATGTCAAGACCCTTGGAACCCGAAGTGAATCATTCTAAAGCCACTCTGAGCTCCTTGACGTGAGTCTTCAAGGAAGAATTCTCTTTCTCAAGCATTTCAACCTGAGTGGAGTTTCCTTCTTGAACTTTCTCGGTCAAGGACCTCGAGTCGGCTTCCTCTTTTAGGAGCTTTACTTCCTGTCGGAGGGACTCAACCCGGATTTTGGCTTTTGCCAAGTTGCGAGATAAATACGAAATTAACTTGGATAGTTCATACTCAGAATAACCTCTTACCGTTATTTGGTCATTCTTCGAGATTGTGAGCCTTCCGTCTTCTGGCTTCAATTCCGATCCGGTGTCGACGTCTTCCGAAGTGGTTAAGGTGAGAAGATTTGATTGCGGGGCTTCTTCTTCTTCTTCGGAGGAAGATTCATCCCAGGTGACTTGGAGAGCCTTCTTCCTTCGCGTCTTCTTTGCCTCCTTCAGATTAGGGCAATCTAATTTGTAATGTCCCTTCTTGTTGCACTCATAGCAGGTGACATTAGTTTTGGTTTTTGAGGATGTTGAAGGTTCAGCTGGATCTTCCTTTCTTCGGCTTGCTTTCTTCTTGTTTGTTTGGTGCTTCAGCTCCTTATAGTAGTCCCGAGCTAGTTGAACCAACTTAGGTCAATCCCCTTCACTGTCTTCTGAGTCTGAGTCTGAGTCAGACTCGGGTGCTGGCAGAGACTTCTTCTTAGGGGCTTTCCCTTTTGGTTTTCCTGCAATAAAGGCAATACTTTTCTCGACCAAAGTGGAGTTAGTCTGTTCATGCAATTCTAATTTAGAGAAAAGTTCATCTAGTTTAATTTTGGAAAGATCCTTAGAGTTAGTCTTCTTCTTCAAGGCGTCCCATTCTGAGTAGTGTTGTGCCACTCCTTCCTCGCTCTTGGGAATCTCCAGGCCAGATTGGATGATAATCCATATGTCCACCTGAGTTTTCAGGTGGACTTCCATCCTGCTTTTCCAGTAGGAGAAATCTTCTTCACTAAAAAGTGGTAGTCTGGCTGTGCTAAATCCTTCTTGCATCACCATTAATATTTTCTGAAAAATTAAAAATAGAGAAAACTTGTTCCAAGACTTAGTCCTGGATTAGTAGTGCGGATGAAACTTTAAAACAATGAGAAACGATTGAGTGGTGTTACACCAACCTCGATTAACGAGAAAAATTCAGAAAAAATTAAAATTAAAATAATTCCATATATCCGAAAAACCCCTTAAATTGGTGGTTGCACCAAATTTGAGCCACCCGCTCTAATACCACTTGTTGGATCGGAGAAAATCGATAGAGGGGGGGTGAATATCGATCTAGAATTTTTCGGAAAACTAGAGAAAATACACAGCGGAAAATAACAAAACAATCAAACACAAGTTGGTTTTACTTGGTTAGGAGTCACGGTCGGCTCCTACTCCAAGGCCCACGGTCCTTGACCGTATACTTTGGGCAATTCTATATTTGGAATGATCTTTTACAATTTTACGTACAGATATAGAACTAGAATTGAAATTGCAACACTTTTCGTATATTAAATTTACCGACGCCCGAGGTGGATCGAATTTCGGAGCAGAGGGTCGTCGTCGGCGCTGGAATCTCGAAGTCGGAGCTTGTCGGAACGTAGCGCTTGAACGAAAAATCTTGGAGCGTTGTGAGCGAAGATATCTGAAGCCTTGGGGGTGAACCCCCTTTCATAGCACTCATGGGGGCGCCTGTGTCGATGGGGGCGCCTACACGTGGCCTCTCCTGCGTGATCTCTTATCCGCAGGCTTGGTCAGCGCTTATCCATCTCACAGGGGCGCCTGAGCTGATGGGGGCGCTCGTATGGTCCCGGGCGCCTGAGCTACCTTGGTCCAAAAGGCTTCGTGGCAGTTTGCTCGGTTTGCTTCGGTTTAGCCTTCCACTGGGGTGCCCGTATCCATCCGGGCGCCTAGCCCCAGTGAGTCGCCTAACTCCATTGAGGCGCCTCAGCTGCAGAAACTCATTCCTTCGATCCCTGCAACCAAGGTTAGTTTCAAAACAAAAAGAAACAAACATGTTAGTCATTATTTACAACCTTAGCTGTCTTGGTTCTGACTTTGGGTCTCCTAAATGGAACACTAGGTCAAACCGACTCCTACTGTTCCCTCGCACGGGGAACGCATCCTCACCTACTCCTCTTAGGAGAGTTTACCTTTTGCCAACTGGCTCCTCCGGTTAGACTTTTGCCCAATCCACCTGATCAGGTCTTCGTGCCCAGTCCACGACCAGGACTTCTTGCCCAACTTCCGATCAGGTCTTCGATGGCCAGCCCTTTGGCAGGACTTCTTGCCCAGCCCTTTGCCAAGACTTCTTGTCCAGTCCTCGACCAGGACTTCTTTGCCCAACTTCCGGTCAGGTCTTCTTGCCCAGTCCTTGACCAGGACTTCTTGCCTAGTGTACCTAGGACTTCCCTGCACACTTAGTAAGCTTGTTAGATCACAATAACACCTTAACTTCTGAACCCTTTGCCATTATCAAAACACAGGTTTGACTTAGGTGCTTCCTGCACCAACAACCTGCGCATGGGGAGGGGATCTTTATATAGACGTCTCCCCAAACTCTATTATGTGGAGACGTCTTATCACTTTCAAAGTATATTACATCATGAGATCTAGATTATTTATTAGACCTACCACCGTAATCTTTTGAGTCTAATTGCTATCTCATCACAACAATAAACCTGTCTCATGAGTCACATCGCGTACCATTGATTTTACAGTGCTCTTAAACCATATTCGTAGCAGGATCCACTGCATGATACTGCCCATAAGCCTCTACCGTATCGTCCACGAGCTCAGTCGGTTACCCTGCCAACTGGTCGCGTATCGTATGTTGGGACCGGGTGCATGTTAACATGGATATGGGTTCGTAATTTTAAAATTTAATTACGTGCAGCGGAAGGTTTAGCATAAATAATTTCTTAAATTATTTTAACCACGTATCTAGCATGCAACCTTATGTTGTGGAGACATGATCATACATTTAAAATTTTGCAGAAAGTAAACTAATTTACTTAATACCTTGCTTAACTCGTAGAAAGGGACGAGATCCAACCGTAGCGTCCCTTGGAAGCTCCGCCTCTATTCGCGTCCACGCCGAGTTTTCTTCGGGATGACTTCGCAAAGCCACGAGTTTCGTGCCGACAAGAACTACTAGATTCTCCAAAGGCACGACAAGAATACCAAGAGAGAGATGAAAAACTAACCACCAAATGAAGAACGAAATCAAGATTCCGGGAGGAAGGAAGGAGTCGCGCTCGCTTCTTCTTCGGCTTCTTCTTGGTGGTGGAAGCTCACGGCAAAGGGGGAGGGTTCTAGGGCCGGCGGCACTAGAAGAGGGAGAGGGAGAGAGGCTAGGCAAGAATCCTTGATCTCTTGGAATTGATTTCCAAGCCTTGCTGGTACCTTTATATAGTAGCCTCTTAATCGCCAAGTCTCCTTCTTAACGAAATAAATTTTTCATAAGAAATTTATCTTATAAATTTTTTCTATGAATTATTCCGTTATGCTAAGTTTTTATTATAACTTAATTTATAATAAAAACAACCATGTCTCCCCTTTATTATGGAAAGAAATTTTTTATATAAATTTCTATATATAAATTTCTTTATCATGGTAAATCAATCCATTATTGATTTTATAAAAATAAAATAAACCAATCCAGGGTTTATTTTAATTTCCATGAAAAATAAATCTCTTTATATAAATTTCTTTTATAAAATTTATTTATATAAATTTCTTTATCCATAATTTTATAAAACAACCACGTGCGGTTTATTTTATAATTTGAACCAAAAAATTCGGTTCTCCCCTTTTAATTTGGCCGGCCAAACAAAGAGGGTGGGGACCCTCTTTGGCCGGCCAAACCCAAGCCCCGATCTCACGAATTAAACTCATTTAATTCGTTCAATAAGTTTTCAAAAGACTTAGTCATTTTATGCTTCCGATGCGTCTCTGAAAAATTCAGATTCGACTTATCTCTCTTGATCAGAAAAATCCAATTTACAACTCGTTTTAAATCCCTCGGATTACTCGTAGTGCGTGTGACTAAATAGGCTTTCGATTTATGTTGGCCGTCTATAATTAACGAATTATAGAACGATCATGAGTGGTACCTAGTAGTACATCATGATCCCCAATTAATCGAAAGATCAACGGTTGACCTCAGAAACTATTCTGAAACCCTTCAGCAGCTTTAATGAATCGTGCCTCATTCCCTTCACCATCTTATACCCAGTTGGTTCAGGACACGGTCTATGTGTGTCAGTCCCCACTAGGCTGACTACGTCACACCTAGCCCAAGTAATGTCTTTCTCGTCCAACGGATTCTAATTACTCTCATGTTTCTGAGAGATTCTTACTCTGAACATGTGATGCTCTGGCCAGAGGCTTCAAGTAACAATCCGACGATAGGCCTTGGGTATACATCTCCTCGCAAGGAGTGGTGAATCCTTTGTAGGTGTTCAAACATCTTCGGGCACTTCGGCTTATACCCAACATCCTGGGTCCACACCTCCTTGGAGATGCTTGCTTAAGATGTCAAAGTATAAGTCTTCATGACCAAGATGACTTGAACACCGCAAGTCAAAGGAACATCGCACTTAAGCTGCAGTAAGAACTTCATTGACATATCTATATGTAGATTACCATATGAAGTTTTACAGCTAGTCACTCCAATGAACTAGTTCCCTTAACTAGCATTCATGTTTATCTCCGGACATCCAATGTCACCAGCCAGTGAGAATCAGCTGATTAGAGAATAACCCATGCTAGTCTCACAGAATTGATAGG
>JAGFNQ010006309.1:19348-70846 GCA_024364735.1 Boesenbergia rotunda
ACATATACATTTTATGGCATGCTTTGCGAGTTGATAATCCGTGTTCATATGATGCATGTGATTGCTATATCTTGCTCTATCTTTTTCACATGTGTTCGTATGGTTATCCAATAACCTATCACATCTTTGTTGATTTGGGATACCCCTAGGGTTGAAGGGGAGCCTGTTTAAAACTTAACAGCCCGTCTAGACCCTTTTTGTGTTCGACAAAGGGGGAGAGTGTGGATTGGTTAAGTTTAGGATGATCATGTTGTAGGGGGAGGATCTGGATTCCCCTATGATTCCAAAGTTGAGCTATTGATTGAGAATCCCTAAACTTAAAATCGGATTGTCAAACAACAAAAAGGGGGAGATTGTTGATGCAGTCTTGCCCTGATTGTTGTTTTGGTGTTGACATCAATTTTAGTTTAGGTTGATTATGATTATGATTAAGTCCTGGTCGGGGATCAGGCATGATATGGAAAATCCTAACCTGAACGGTTAGGTGTTGGAAAATCCTAGTCTGGGAGGCCAGGTGTTGGAAAATCCTAGTCTGGGAGGCTAGGTGTTGGAAAAGTCCTAATTCGGAAGGGTTGGGTGAAAAGTCCTAGCTTGGAGGGCTAGGTGAAAAGTCCTAACTTGGAGGGTTAGGTGCAAATTCCGATCCCGGAGAATTAGGTGAAAAAGTCCTGGCTTGGAGGGTCAGATGCCTAGCTTGGAGGGCTAGGTTGGATGAAGTTCTAACTCGGAAGGGTTGGGTGAAAAGTCCTAGCTTGGAGGGCTAGGTGAAAAGTCCTAGCTTGGAGGGTTAGGTGCAAATTCCCAACTTGGAGGGTTAGATGGAAAAATCCTTAGCTTGGAGGGCTAAGGTGGATGAAGCCACTAGCTTGGAGGGCTAGGGTTGAGTCTCTGGATCGGTCTGGTGACCGATCAGGGACATTGGCACGCTGCTCCTTAGTGGATCGGTCCGGTGACCGATCCAGCTATGTCTGATCGGACTGGTGACCGATCAGGGAGCACACAGTGAGGTTGGGAACCTACTGTGTGGCTCCTGATCGGTCCAGTGACCGATCAGAGAGCAGGCTGCTTCCTCACTACCTTACTCCTGATCGGTCTGATGACCGATCAGGGAGTGGGAAGTGAGTGAGTTCCCTTGCTGATCAAAGTCCTGGATCGGTCTGGTGACTGATCAGGGATCTTGGATCTGATTAAAAAATCACTGTTCATATGTCCTGATCGGTCTAGGTGACCGATCAGGCTTCACTCTGATCGGTCTGGTGACCGATCAGGCTTCATCCTGATTGATCTGGTGACCGATCAGGTCTGTGTTACCATAAGAGCTGGGAATCCCAGCACTACAGTAGATCGGTCTGGTGACCGATCCACAAATCCTGGATCGGTCCAGTGACCGATCACTTTAATTCAAATTGCACTGTCAGACGTGGTCAGAGCGTCTGATCACATCCGATTCGCTGATGTTTGCTTCTGATATCTGATTTACTGGATGATTTGCTGCTCTAACAGTCTGATTAAGCTGCAGGTGACAGGGGAGGATTCAAACACTCAAGGAGAGGTCAACGGAGGCTTTCCTTGGAGCAGGTTTGTCCGATTCTCCATTTCAGGTTGCAACGGCCGAGCTGTAGACTGGAGCCGAGACTGGGGCTTGGCTGAGGGGATCTCAGGAAGACCAGAGAGGGCTCAGTGGTAGCTGGTGTTGGCAGCAAGATAGCTGGAGGCTATGGAGGATGTTGTCACCTGGTGCTGGGTGGAGGATCAAAAGCACGGAAGTGAGCTTTGTAGAAGCAGAGTTCTGAAACTTGTGTTCTTGCCGCGCCTAGTGTTCTCCACAATCTGCTTGCTTGCTGCGTTCTTGAAGCTGTCATCACTTTGAGCAAGCAATCGAGAAGCAACCAGTCTTTACTTGAGCGCTTGAAGGAGAGAACAAGTAGCTTGGAGTCCGACAGTGGGAAGACACGGAGAAGGGTTCTTGCGTGAGATCGCCACTGGGTGGAGCTCAGGGAAGCTAGCTGTGTTCTTGTCCTTGCTAAGTGGTTGAGTAAGATCTTTCTCGTAGTTTCTTTGTGCTTAAACTCTATTCTGTCTGAAACGCTGTGGAGAGGTTTTTCCACTGAGAAGGAGGTTGCATTATATCCGGTGAAACCGGGGCTTGATCTGCCGACGATCAAGGGATCGCCCACCTTAAGGGCACGCCAAAGAGTAGGGGCAAGTTATCCCCGAACCTTGTAAACCCTCTTGTTAGCGTTCTTGGCAGTTGTCTTTGTATTGATCTTGTCTCTGCTTTAGCTTACTGCACTTTCAGTTTCTTTTGTTTCTTTCGCTGCTGTGCTACTGATAAGTTAAGTGCAGGAAAATTGTTAATCGCAAGTGAAAAGTGATTGGCTATATTCATCCCCCCCTCTCTAGCCATCTCGTTTCCAACACACCCGACCTCCCTTCTTCGACGGGGCAGATTTCCAGTATTGGAGATCACGCATGGAGTATTATCTCAAGACGGACATAGGTATGTGGTTCTCGGTAAAGGAGGGGTTCACCCCTCTGAAAGACGCTGAGGGAATGGAGCTTGACTCCTCAAGATGGTCGGCTGAGCAAACTCACAAGGGAGAAGCCGATGCGAAAGCGGTGGTCACCTTGCAGTGCGGGATGACCAAGGACCAATTGATAAAAGTTGGTCCCTTCACAAGCGCCAAGGACCTTTGGAATAAGCTTATCGAACTCCATGAGGGTACCCAGGACTCAAGGATAGCCAAGAGGGACTTGTTTCTCAACCAGCTCCAAAATCTCACCATGAAGGAATCCGAGACGGTAAGTGAACTCCATGGTCGTTTCAAAGAGATACTCAACGGTCTCCACTCCATTGATGAAAATGTCGAGAACCGCGACCTTGTGAGGTATGTTCTAAAAGCCTTCCCGATGAATGCCTTGTGGTCATCCATGGTGGATGCCTACAAGGTATCCCAGGATTTGTCAATTGTTAAAATAGATAATTTGTTTTGTGAAATGGAGCTACACGAAATTGCTAACAAAGGCCCCAAGGAGAAGGGGATTGCACTTGTGGTAGGGGACAAGACCAAAAAGAAGAAGGAGAAGGAGGTCTCTTCTTCCTCATCCGAGTTCGAGGAGGATGGTAGCGAGTCTTCTTCATCTGAGATGACTAACTTCGTAAGAAGAATGATGAGGAAGAGCCGACGCTACAAAGGAAAAGGTAATACAAGTGAAGTTAAAGTTGATAAGACTAATGTTACATGTTTTGAGTGTAGCAAGAAAGACCATTACAAGTGTGAATGCCCAAAACTAAAGAAGAAGGAGGAGAAATCAAAGAAGAAGAAGAAGGCTTTGAAGGCCACGTGGGATGAATCCTCTTCTAGTTCATCCGAAGAAGAAAAGGAGGAGAAGAGTACTCGCCATGTAGCTCTCATGGCCATTAAAAATGTAGAGAGCAGTGATGAATCCATGGACTCCTCAAACGTGGTTTCATCATCTTCGGATGATGAAGAGGTAATTTCTTCTGAATTAGACAAATGCTATAGGACTATTGCATGCTTAACCGAATTGTTAAAAAAGTCTAAAGAAAAGGTTAAGTCATTAAAAGTAGAAGTAGAACAACTAAAATCCTCTAAGGATGATGATCTTGATGACTTGCATGTTGAAGTTTTAGAAGATGAAAACGAGGCCTTAAAGAGTGAGGTTGAGAAACTCAAGAGTCTTCTTGAGAAATTCTCAACTAGCTCTAAGACTTTGGATATGATTCTAAACGCTCAAAGAGCGGTTTACAACAAGGTCGGTATAGGTTACCGACCTAAAGAACCAACCTTTGTTTCTTTGATGTCTAGGACCCATGTTAGATCACCTAAGGTTTCTAGTGTCCAAAAGAAAGTGGTCAAGGCATGAGTGTCTAAGTCATGCATTGTAGGTGCTTTAGGTCCCAAGATTTGAGTACCTAAATCTTCTATCTTTCGTATTGTGTAGGCTTTGATTGAGGGGGAGCATCTATCAACTTGGTTCGTTGATAGTGGGTGCCCCAAACATATCACCGGTGATAAATCTTTGTTCACTACCATACAAAGCAAAAGTAGAGGTAATGTATCTTTTGGTAATAATGGTAGCCTTAAGGTTGTAGGGATAGGAGACATTCAAATATCCGAATGTCTTATACTTAAAAATGTCCTTCTAGTCAAGGGGATGACTTTTAATCTCCTAAGTGTTAGTCAATTGTGTGATGCGGGTTACACAATTTAATTTCATCCAAGTCAATGTCTAGTTAGACAAAATGACACACTTGACACGGTACTAGTAGGCACAAGGATAGATAATATTTATCAAGTTTCTTTTAAAAGTGCTATTAATGCTTCTGTTAAGTGTTTCATGTCAAGAGAAGATGAGTCTACACTTTGGCACCGGAGATTGGCACATGTGAACATGAAGAACATCCGGAAATTGGCCAAGAAAGGACTTGTTCGTGGCTTACCAAGCATCAAGTACGAAAAGGAAAAGATTTGTGATGCATGTCAAATGGGTAAGCAAACGAAATCTTCTCACAAAGGTAAAAGCGCTGTAAGTACCTCTACTGCTTTAGATTTACTACACATGAATTTATTTGATTGTAGTACTATAATATCTTTGAATGGTAGTAGGTATTGCTTTGTGATCATTAATGATTATACTAGATATACTTCGACCTATTTTCTAAAATATAAGGATCAAACGCTAGATATATTTATTTCATTTTGTAGAAGAATTGAAAATGAAAAATCAACAACAATTAAAACAATTAGGAGTGATCATGAAGGAGAATTTCAAAACCATAGATTTTTAGAATTTTGCCAAGAGAGAGGTTATTGACACGAGTTCTCCACTCCTAGAACACTACACCAAAATGGTGTTGTAGAGAGGAAGAACCGAGCCTTACAAGAGGCTGCACGAAGCATGCTCAATGAGTACTCTTTACCGAGTTACTTATGGGCTGAAGCTGTGAATACAGCTTGCTATGTGCAAAACTGAGTCCTCATTCACAGATTTTTAGGAAAGACTCCTCACGAACTTTGGTTTGGAAAACCACCTACAGTTAAACTTCTTAGGGTGTTTGGGTGTAAGGTGTTTATTCTAAACACCAAGGACCATCTTGGAAAGTTCACAGCGAAAGCTAATGAAGGGATACTGGTCGGGTACTCTCTTGTCAGCAAAGCTTACCGAGTCTACAACAAAAAATCTAGATTGGTCGAAGAATCTTCTGATGTTGTTTTTGAGGAGATCCCAAAAGCAATTGATCAATCAGAAGATGTAGAAGGAGTTCAATTCAAACTTAGGAAACTAGGTTTGGATGAGAGTCCGAGTGTTGGAGATGGTGCTGATGAATCTGATGACGGTGAGCCTAGACAACATGTAGCTCAGCCGGACCCTGAGGCTGAGCCTGTGTCTAGTGACACCATCCAAGAAGCGCCTCCAACACCAAGGCAAACTAGGTTAGCCTCTAGTCATCCCCAAGATCAAATTGTTGGAGATATCCATCATGGGGTTAGGACTAGATCATTCTTTAGGAATGAGGCTAATGAGGTTGCCTTAATTTCAGAAATTGAACCTAGGAAAATTGACGAGGCATTGCATGATCCCGATTGGATTATTGCTATGCAAGACGAATTATGACAATTTGAGAGAAGCCAAGTTTGAGACTTAGTCCCTAGACCTAAGAAGACCACCATTATTGGAACCAAATGGGTCTTCAAAAATAAATTGAACCATAAGGGAGAAATCGTAAGAAACAAGGCACGCTTGGTAGCCAAGGGCTATAGTCAAGTTGAAGGCCTTGATTACGATGAGACCTATGCTCCCGTGGCACGATTAAAATCCATTCGATTGATGCTTGCATTTGTAGCACATAAGGTTTTAAACTCTATCAAATGGATGTTAAATCGGCCTTCTTAAATGGTTTCATAAGAGAAGAGGTCTATATTGAGCAACCTCCGGGGTTTGAAAATTCTGAATTTCCAAACCATGTGTTCAAGCTCAAGAAGGCCCTTTACGGCCTAAAACAAGCACCTCGTGCTTGGTATGAGCTGTTGTCGACATTTCTTATCGAAAAAGGCTTTGTGAGAGGACAAATAGACCCTACACTATTTCTACGAAGAGATGGTGACAACATATTTGTAGCCCAAGTATATGTCGATGACATAATTTGTGGTTCCAACAACAAAGGCTATTCGAATGAATTTATTGGACACATGGAGAGTGAATTTGAGATGAGCCTAGTGGGAGAATTGACTTTCTTCCTTTGACTCGAAATCAAACAAACTCGAAACAGAATCCATGTGCACCAATCAAAATACACTCAAGAGATGCTCAAGATGTTTAATATGAGTGACTCTAAAGAGGTAACCACTCCTATGGTGACAAATACGAGATTAGACAATGATGAGAGTGGGAAATCCGTTGACCAACCCAATACCAGAGTATGATAGGTAGTTTGCTATACCTCACAGCTAGTCGCCTAGATATACTTTTTGTTGTCGGTATGTGCGCTAGGTACCAAGTTTGTGCCAAGGAATCTCATTTGATTGCTATTAAAAGAATTTTGAGATACCTTAAGGGCACGATTGGAGTCGGTCTTTGGTACCCTCGTACCGAGTCATTTGACTTGATTGGCTATACCGATTCCGACTATGCCGGGTGCAAGTTGGATCGGAAAAGCACAAGTGGGGTTTGCCAATTCATAGGATCATCGTTAGTAAGTTGGTCAAGTCGGAAGCAATATTGTGTTGCTCTCTCCACGACCGAGGCAGAATATATCGCCATGGGAGAGAGTGTATCGCAATTGTTGTGGATGATTCACACACTAGAGGACTATGGATTATCCTACAAGGGTGTGCAAGTGTTGTGTGACAACATAAGCACAATAAACCTAACAAAGAATCCAGTCCATCATTCAAGGACCAAGCACATTGAAGTGCGTCACCACTTCATTAGGGATCATGTTGCTAGAGGAGATATTGTACTCTCACATGTAGAGTCAAAATCAAACCTAGCAGACATTTTTACTAAACCACTCCCCGAAAATGAATTTTGTTTCTTAAGGAGGGAGTTGGGAATGTGCCGTGCGTTATAGGATTGAAAAGAAAACAAAACCCTTCATGATCATTTCAAATTGTTGGGGAACAATTATTGGGCAACTTGGGGACATCTCACAAACACTATAAGGTTTAACAAAATATTTTTGTTTGCTAGAAATGGGGTGAGATGTTAGGATCAACCTAATTACTCAAAATGTTCTTGCATCCCTTGAGAAATTAGGTTGACGAGACAAAAATCATTAACTTGACCAAGTATGGGGAAAATCAATGCATAGTACATGTGTATTTGGTTTCATGATCATACTTGGACATTCCAATCAAGGAAACTTGATTGGAGACTTATTTTGATACAAACTTGTTTCTAATTGGATGGATGTTCTGATTGAATTTGACTTCACTTGGTTGGGTTTTTGTTTTTACGACGGAGAGGTTGTAGAATCATAAGGTTTCTTGATTCTTGATTGGGGGATAAACTCTAGTCAAGAAAACACCTCCAGAATCAATAAACTCTGGCTGATCGTATCAGAATTCGAGAGAAGGACTGACGTTACGATTTCTGAAACCGTATCAGAAAGTTTTTGATATCTGATCGGTCCACAGATCGATCAGTGAGCTCACAGAACCATGTATAAGCGATTCTGTTCGATCCGCAGACCAATTAGGGTCATCCCTGATCGATCGGTAGACCGATCAGGAGTTGACCTAATCAGTCCAATTGACCGATCAAGCTAATCTGCAAGAAATCCACAGAAGGGCTCTGTGTTGGACCTGATCGGTCCACTGACCGATCTGGCCACCCTCCTGATCGGTCCATAGACCGATCAGTGAGGATCACAGATCCTGTTCGATCCCTGATCGATCCACACACCGATCAGGGACTTCCCTGATCGGTCACCAAACCGATCAGAATACAGCCAGACAGATCAGGATGTTCCCTGATCGGTCTGGGTACCCAGGGATCGGATGGTGGATCCGATCTACCGCATTAACTTTGGTTGGTGATCGGTCCACCAACCCACTTAATCGCTTCTCCTCATATCCTCAACCCTAGCCGACTCCCTTCATCTTCTTCCTGCGATTTGTCTCTGAGGGTTCTTTGTGAGGTGTGAGTTCTTGTGAGTTCGCGAGCCCTTGTTCCTGCGGATTGTTTTTCTGCGCTGTGCTGTGAGTTCCTCTCTTGCTCCTGAGTTCCTTCTTGCACAAGTTCTCGCGAAGCACCTTGTGTTCTTCTTCCTGCGCAAGTCCTCTGCGCCCTCTGGGAGTTTTCTGAGCTCCATTCTCTACACAGAAGGTGTCTTCCAACTTATTGAGCGACTTCTCTTAAAGTGTTCTTCCCAAACGATCCAATCAACTTCATGGCTCCCAAGTAAGCTTACTTTAGGGTTTTCTTTCTGTTTGTTACATAATTTTGTGATTTTTGGACTAATCAGGTTGCTTTAACTTATGCTGTGCCATGATACTTTTCTGTCGTGACCTTCATTTGGTCCATTCCACCTTTGTGCCGTGTCATTCATTTTATTTGATCATTGTTGTGAACTTAACTTTGTTGGACCTTGGATGGCTATAGAGGGGGGGGGGTGAATGTAGCTAGACACACAAATCTTTTGATCTTAACAGATTTCTGCACTTAGAGATTAGGCAGCGGAAACACACAAAATGTAGAAACAGAATTGAAGAACAGAAATCAAAACAAAGACAGCAAACCAGACGACACAGCGATGTACAAGGTTCGGGGATAACTTGCCCCTACTCCTTGGGGTGCCCGTAAGGTGGGTGATCCCTTGATCGTCGGTAGATCAAGCCCCGGTGAACCCGGATAAGATAGAGCCTCCTTCTCGTTGGAGAAACCTCTCCACAGATCTCACGGATGATGGAACTTGAGTACAGGAGATCACACAAGAAGGAATGCTCACTCAGATCTCACAAGGATGTAGTAGAACGCTTAAACACAAAGCAACAGAGAGCTCGAATACAGCCCAGCCAAACTTCCCAAGTTTCTGTCTCATTCCCCCCAGCTCCTCTGCTTCCAGCTTCGTCTCTTAAGCTCCTGCTCAACTTCGCCGGCTCCATCAGCACCACTGACTCACACCCTGACCCACTGACCTCTCTGAGCACTCAGTCCACTGGACACTCCTCCAGCTGAGCCTCCGTCAGTTGCCAGCCGCGCCTTTGTCAGTTGCAGTTGCGCCAGACGCCGTTGAGACCTGAAAACACAATAGATCCAAACCTGCTCCATGGAAAGTCCTCCATTGACCCTTCTTGAGTATTTGAATCCTCTTGTATCACCTGCACACTCCAACAAATGCTTAGCAATGCATATCAAAACATATCAGCAGTGTATCAGAGAATCAGCAGAGAAAACAGACGTGATCAGAGCGTCTGACAGTGATTTCAAATTAAAGTTACAGCTACTGATCGGTCACTGGACCGATCAGAGTGAAGCCTGATCGGTCACCAGACCGATCAGAATAGGCACTGACCGATCAGGCTCAAGCCTGATCGGTCCACTGTGAGAAAATCATAATCGCGGACATCTGATCCTAGGTCGTGGATCGGTCATCGGACCGTTCTGGCACTCTGGATCGGTCACCAGACCGATCTGGGGCTGAACAGAATCCAACCAAGGTTTCTGTTCTCTCCCTGATCGGTCACCAGACCGTTCTGGCACTCTGCTGCATACTCCAGATCGGTCCACAGACCTATCCAGCAGTCTGCTGCACACTCCAGATTGGTCCCCAGACCAATCAGGCTGTGCCCTGATCGGTCACCAGACCGATCCAGAAGTGAACTTCGTGCCAACTTCCTTGATCGGTCACCAGACCGATCCAGGCAAGGTCAAATCCATTTTAAGTCACGAGAACAAGCCTCCAGCCCTTCTCTGACTCGTTCTTAGTCCCCTGGACCAAGACTCCGTGCCCAGTCTCACTCACCGGGACTTCATTCAACCTGGCTTCACTCACCAGGACCCGACTTCACTCACCGGGATTTCAACCTAGCTTCACTCACTAGGATTTCAATCACCCGGCTTCACTCACTAGGACCCGGCTTCACTCACCGGGATTTCAATCACCTGGCTTCACTCACCAGGACCCGGCTTCACTCACCGGGATTTCCATCACCTGGCTTCACTCACCAAGACCCGAATTCACTCACCGGGACCCGGCTTCACTCACCAGGATTTCCATCACCTAGCTTCACTCACCAGGACCCGGCTTCACTCATCGGGATTTCAACCACCTAACCCTCCGAGTTAGGACTTTTTCACACCTAACCCTCCAGGTTAGGACATTTCACACCTAGCCCTCCAAGCTAGGACTTTCTCACACCTAACCCTCCAAGTTAGGACTTTTCACATGCCAGCGTGCGATCTCCTGATCCACCTGGACATAATCCGAACTCAACCAGACTTAAATCAAACTTAAATCGGTGTCAACACCAAAACAACAATCAGGATCAGACTGCATCAACAAACTTGACCCATTCAAAATATTTTGTCGTGACCTTAATCCTACTTTAATCTCACTTGTTCAATTATTTTTCTTGTTTACCCTTGATCTGCCGTGACCTTGCCTGAAATTGATCTATTTTCTTTATGTCGTGACCCAAATTGTTCAACCCTTAGGAAATCTTCGAAGGGGAAAGCACCTACCGAGGGGACCTCAAGGTCCAAAGCCCCCTCATCCTCTTCCAGACTTCAACCATCCTCAAGCTCTCGATTCCCCAATGCACATTTTGAACAAGCCTTCCAAACTAGAACTTTTAAACTCCTCCCTTGTAGATCGATTGACAGACCTTTCTTATATGAGCACTGTGTTGGTGCAGAAAGCACCCAAGTCGAACCTGTGTTTTGATAATGACAAAAGGGTTCAAAAGTTAAGGTATAATGTTTATCTAACATGTTACTCAAGTGTGTAGGGAAAGTCCTAGCGAAGGGCTGCTAGGCAACTGGCGAAGGAATGCCAGGATACAAAGCCCTAGCGAAGGACTGCTAGGCACCTGGCGAAGGAATGCCAGGATATGAAGACCTAGCGAAGGACTGCTAGGCACCAGGCAAAGGACAGCTTGGTACTGAAGACCAGGCGAAGGACTGTCAGGATCAGAAGACCTGGCGAAGGACTGCTAGGCACCGGGCGAAGGATAGCTTGGTATCCAAGACCTGACAAAGGACCACTGGGAAAAAGTCCAACCGGAGGAGCCGGTTGGCATCAGGTAAATTCTCCCGAGAGGAGTAGGTGAGGACGTGTTCCCCGTCGAGGGAACAGTAGGCGTCGGTTCGACCTAGGGTTCCATTTGGGAGACCCAAAGTCAGAACCAAGACAGCTTAGGCTGTATAAACTTAATACTCCATTGCTTTGTACTTGTTTTGGACTAACCCTGGATGCAGGACCGAAGGAATGAGTCATTGCAGCTCAGAACGCCTTAAAGGAGAAAGGCAGCAGCTGAGCAGGGCGCCCCCAGTGTTCCGGGCGCTCCCAAGGGCAACACAAAATAGACTAAGCAAAAAGAGTGCTTCGGCAGTTCATGGGCGGGGCGCTCCCGTGCTCCCGGGCGCCCCCAGCATCCCGGGCGCCCCCAGCTTAAGCTAACGAAGCAAGCCAGCTAGAAGCCAACATGATAAGAGCCTGACCCAGTCAACCCGGGTGCCCCCAGCGTCCCGGGCGCCCCCGTCAAAGTCTGATCCCGAGTTTGAAGGGATCAGAGCTGACTGGTGGCAACTCGGATCAGCTGACACGTGGGGGGGGGGGGGGGGCGCCCCCAGGGGCTATAAAAGGGCCTCGAACCCAAGGCTTCAGCAACTCGATTCTTCCANAATACTATTAACAGCATGCTTTTAATGTGCATTGTTAATAATGCGCTGCTGAAAAGTAATTTTCTTGTAGTGACTTTCTAAGCTTGATTACTTAATTTGATTAATGTTTAATTATATTTATTGCCCTAAATAAGATCTTATCTACCCAAATGCTACGTGTCGCACCGATCAGAATCGCAGATAGGGAACTCGACTGCGACCTGATAGTGCTTGATATGCCAGATTATGATGTGATATTGGGCATAGATTTCTTGGACAAATACGGCGCCTCTATCGAGTTCCGTAAACGAAAGGTTATCTTCCGACCTGAGGTGGGAATTCTATTTGAATTTATTGGAGAGCCAAAGAGGAGAACAAGCAAATTCTTATCGGCTCTGAAAGCAAGGAAGATGTTAGAAAATGGATGCTCTGGGTTTCTAGCTCATGTGGTTGATACCAGTCCTACTGAGGGCCCGAAGCTAGAAGACGTCAAAGTCATATGCAATTACCCAGAGGTATTTCCCGATGAATTACCAGGGTTAGCACCTGAAAGAAATATAGAATTTGCAATCGAATTGATTCCTAGTACTAACCGCATTTCTAAAGCACCGTACCGTATGGCGCCGACGGAATTAAAAGAATTACAGGGGCAGTTACAGGAGCTGCTCGACAAGGGACTTATCCGCCCTAGTCATTCTCCCTAGGGAGCTCCCGTACTGTTCGTGAAAAAGAAGGATGGGTCGATGCGAATGTGTATCGACTATCGGGCACTGAACAACGTGACTGTCAAGAACAGGTACCCTCTACCCAGGATAGATGACATGTTCGATCAACTGAAGGGAGCCACGGTTTTCTCTAAAATTGACCTGAGATCTGGTTATCACCAAGTCAGGGTGAAAAAGGAGGATATACCGAAGACGGCCTTCCGAACCAGATACGGACATTATGAGTTCGTAGTTATGCCATTTGGAGTTACCAATGCTCCAGCTATGTTTATGGACTTAATGAATCGGGTATTCTCGGCATTCCTCGACAGATTTGTGATCGTCTTTATCGACGATATCCTTATATATTCGAGAACTCCCGAAGAACATGCTGAACACCTGAGTAAAGCATTACAGATTCTTCAGAAGGAACAACTGTATGCTAAATTTTCCAAATGCGAGTTCTGGCTCGATCAAGTATCATTCTTGGGACATGTTATCTCCAAGGAAGGAGTAATGGTGGACCCGACTAAAATCGATGCTGTGAGTAACTGGACCAGACCCAAGAATGCCAGCGAAATCAGAAGTTTCCTCGGGCTAGCAGGCTATTACAGAAAATTCGTAGAGAACTTCTTTCGGATTGCAGCCCCGATGACAGCTCTTACAAAGAAGGACAAGAAATATGTATGGAGCGATGAATGTGAGAAGAGCTTTACTGAACTGAAAAGGAGGCTGACTAGCGCTCCGATATTGACTCTTCCAGGAAGCGATACGGGTTTCGATATGTACAACGACGCATCCCAACTGGGACTCGGAGCTGTGCTTATGCAAAATGGGAAGGTAATTGCCTATGCCTCTAGGCAGCTGAAGGAACATGAAAGAAACTACCCTACCCATGACTTAGAGTTAGCAGCGGTGGTCTTTGCACTGAAAATATGGAGGCACTATCTATATGGAACTCAGTGTAAAGTTTATACAGATCACCGGAGTCTACGATATTTCTTCATCCAGAAAGATCTGAATATGAGACAGCGCAGATGGCTCGAATTGGTCAAGGATTATGACTGTGAGATCCTGTACCATCCGGGAAAAGCCAACAAGGTAGCCGATGCTCTCAGTAGAAAATCATGTGCTGCCTTGATGTCTTTATCAGCTTTGTCACAACCCTTAGGGGAAGAAATTATGAATTACGGGATTGAAATCATATCAGGATAGCTGTCCACCCTGATGATTACGCCGACATTATTCGACGATATTCTGGAAAAACAGAATCATGATCCGAGTCTTCAGAGAATCAAGCAAGAGGTTCTCGAAGGCAAGGACGATGGATTTCGGATTTCGGACAGCGGAGTCTTATATCTTCGGGATCGATTATGTGTTCCCGACGACTCCGATTTACGGACAAGAATCCTTGAGGAAGCTCACGGAACGCCTTATGCAATGCATCCTGGGTCTACCAAGATGTATCAAGATCTGAAGAGCAAGTTTTGGTGGTCCGGTATGAAGCGAGATGTAGCCCACTATATCAGTATGTGTTTGACCTGCCAGAGGGTCAAAGCAGAATACCAGAGGCCTGGAGGAGTTCTGCAACCTCTGCCGATTCCCGAGTGGAAATGGGAAGACATCTCTATGGATTTCATCTCAGGACTACCTAGAACAACGAACGGATATGATGGTATATGGGTTATTGTGGACAGGCTAACCAAGTCTGCCCATTTTCTGGCTATCAGGATGACCTACTCAGTAGAGCAGTTGGCTCAACTGTACGTCAAGGAAATTGTCCGACTACACGGGGTTCCCAAGACCATTATCTCTGATCGGGATGGTCGATTTACTTCGGATTTTTGGGAACACGTGCAGAAGGCTCTTGGCACGAAGCTGAAATTCAGTACGGCCTTCCACCCCCAGACTGACGGGCAAACTGAAAGAGTGAATCAAATATTAGAGGATATGTTACGAGCTTGTGCCTTGGACTTCAAGGGAAGCTGGTGTCGATACCTGAGCCTGGCAGAGTTTGCTTATAACAACAGTTATCAGGCTACTATCGGGATGGCACCGTACGAAGCACTATACGGAAGGAAATGCCGATCTCCTATATGCTGGCTTGAGAGTGGTGAAAAGAAGGAGATGGGACTCCAGACTGATATTATAGATGAAACCACTCAGGCTATCAAGAATATCCGCCAGAGGATAGTGACTGCTCAGAGTCGGCAGAAAAGCTACGCTGATAAGCGACGCAGACCACTAGAGTTTGATGTTGGGGATTCAGTATTCCTTAAAGTGGCCCCTATGAAAGGGGTGATGAGATTCGGGAAAAGAGGGAAGCTGAGTCCGCGATATGTGGGACCGTACCAGATCCTGAGACGGGTGGGCAAAGTGGCCTACGAACTGGAACTACCACCAGAAATGTCGGCTATCCACAATGTCTTCCATGTATCAATGCTCAGGAAATGTACCTCTGATGAGAATCAAATTATAGAGCCCCAACCAGTACCAAATCAAGAGAACCTAAGTTCCGAACGCCGACCTATTCAGATCCTAGATCGGGAAGTCAAAAAGCTAAGGAACAAGGAAGTGCCCTTAGTAAAGGTTCTGTGGCGGAATGAACAATTCGAAGAAGCCACTTGGGAACGAGAGGAGGCAATACGATTAAAGTATTCGGAACTGTTTTAAGTTCGGGACGAACTTTTTATAAGGTATGAGGGATTGTAACACCCCAAATTTTCCCATATATAATGTTATGAATTCATGAAACATTATTATTATGAAATTTCATGATGGGCTTGGCTTAATGGGCTTTGATGTGGATTAGTGCAAAATGTGATAAAAAGAAAGTGTAGAAAGGAGGAAGCAGGGATCGAACTTTGAACCTCCTAGTTGCACTAACCATGTCATAACCAATGCACCAAGAATGTTTTCATGTTGAGAGAATGAGAAACATGCTTGTTAAAGCTAGGGAAGTGAAGAGACATGTCCCTTCATGAGAAGAGTATAAATAAGAGAGGGGGAAAGAAGTTTCATTTCTTCTTCTTCTTCCCCACTCCAATTTCCGAAACCTAGAGCCCCTCTTCGTCCTTTTTAATTTTCGAAATACACCCTAGGGTTCTAACCCTAGGGAATTGGAAGGAAGAATATCCCATCCAAGGATCTTGCTCTCTACTAGGGTCAAGGGTTCTAGAGAAGTTCTAGTAAAGGAAACTCTCACCCTTCCTTCAACCAAGGGTACCCTAAAGATTTAGAGAAGGTGAAATTCAAGCGAAAGGATGTAAGTATCCCCTCGCCTGCAGTGTAATTGTTGTTACATGATTCTTTGTTCTCTTGTTTTTCGAAAATGGGTGTATCCCTTGTGAGAGTTTCGGCCAACCCCAAGGAGGAGGCCTTGGCTACTCTTTGATGCATGAGGAGACCCCTTGGAACTTAGGGTATATGTATATGTTGTATCCCTTCAAAAATGTTATGAACAAAACCCTAAGGTTTTGCCCTTATGTAGGTTTCGGCCACCCCTTAGGGGAAAGCCTTGGTTACTTCTTGATGCATAAGGAAACCCCTTGGAACTTAGGGTATACTTATATGTTGTTTTCCCTACATGTTGTGATGACAAAAATTAGGGTTGAACACCCTACAAGGTTTCGGCCATGGATGGAAAAAAAACTAGGGTTTAGGATTGTATGATTTCCTATGATGTATCCATGCTTAGTAGTGTAGACAAAGTGTTTGTGTAAATGTTTGTGTGAATGTTTGATTTCAAGAACCCTAGTTTCCCCTACCGTTGACCTTCGGCCAACCCTAGAAGAATTAGGGTTTAGGGTGCATGATTATCCTATGATGTAATCCATGCTTAATAAGGTTGCATGATATGTATGTGAGGTGTTTGTGTAAATGTTTGTGTGAAGGTTTGATTTCAAAAACCCTAATCCCCTTACCCTACACCATTCGGCCAACATGGAAGTATTAGGGATTGTGAAGGTTAAACTACCCTACGAAACATGATTATGTTTAGTAAGATGATAGGTATATGTATGTGATGTTTAAATGGAATGTTTGATTGGAAATCTTAATGTTCTCTAGCATATGATATTCGGCCAGGGCATGGAACATTAGGGTTGTGAAGGTTGATTACCCCATGATGTATGCTATGCTTAGTATGATACATGATGTATATATATGTGATACTTGTATGGGATGTTTGATGTCAAAAACCTAAGCTACCTCTACCCTTGACTTTCGGCCAAACCTTAGGTTTAGGGTTAAGAAGAACTCAATTAACCCATGAAGCATGCTACCTCTTCCTATGACATGAATATGATTTATGTGACCAATCTTGTCATATATAAAGTATGTTTAAGTGGTTGAAATATGATGTATGTATGAGCATGTCTTATAGCCCATGGGGCACCCTTATGAGATTGCATGTGATGTGTATGTTAAAATGCTTGAAAGGATACTCCACTAAGTATGGGATCAAGAGCACCCCTTATGTTGTGTGGTGTGTCCCTATGGGATCATGAGCACCCCTGAAGAGTGGTGTGTCCCTTGAGAAGTGAATTTGGAGTACTCCTTAGCATATATGGAAAGACATGATAAGTATTTTACTTTGTAAGTTGTGGTACCCGACTCGGAAGGGGGTCGTTAAACAAATCCGGGGTGCATGTTAACTTAAGGTCATGGCTCCGGTAGGACGGAAGGGTCCTGCTCTAATGGGATTGGTGGCTCGCTATCCCAATTCATTAGGGAACGCGCATAATGTGTACACAACTGGGCCCTATATGATGTTAAAATATTTTTAAGTAATACCTTTATGGAATTGTTTTGAAAACATTTATTATGTGTGAAGGGTATGCTTAAGATACTTTATACTGCTTGCTTAGAAACTTTGATGTTTAGTATGCTATGATAAACTCATGCTTATGATTCTTTATGTGTACATGTTGTATTCTTTCGTATGGATTTTGCGAGTAGGACAGGATCCTTACTAAGCATTTGTGCTTACTAGTTTATGTGTTGTCTTATGCTGCAGATAAGGGTAAGGGACACTTAAACTAAAGGAAGAGGCAGGAGGGCTGAAGATGTGTAGGGTGGTGGCTCGGGAAAGAAAGATTCTTATATCTACATTACTATGCCATGTTGATGTTTTCTTTAATAATAAATATTAGTGATTACACTTGGATTACTCTTATATGTTGAGTTGAGCTACTTGTGAACCTACCATGTTCTAATTATTAAAACATGATATCTGATTGGCATGCACTGACTAATATGCTTAGTACTTATAAATATCACTTGGTAGTTTTAAACAAGCATGCTCAGTACTTAGTCCTTGCACTTTTGTTTGTTTTTAATTTTATGCTAGGAAAAAAAATATATAATTAGATGATTGATTGTTACGTAACCCCGCCCCGAGAGTAGATATAAGGGCGGGCGTTACACGAGGTAGCTTTGGCTAGTTCCACGGGGCTAAAAAGACTAGATAGGGTATGCCTTACCCTACCTGACTCCTTAGACAAACTTCCCTAACGTACTATCATCTCACACCATCCTAATACTAGGTTATGCAAGTTTCAATCAAGTCAAGTCCTTAATTAATCATTTCTATTCCTAAGCACGACAATTTTGCAGAAAGTTAAATAGACAAACATTCAAACAATTAAAAAGAAACATGTAAAGAAATCATCTAAGTATAAAATGGTTTTTTTATTGGCTCCCCTTGGACTAAAGCCTTGATATGGACTATCGAGGATATGAATTTTATCGTTGCGGATCCAATAGTGATTTGGTCATACTTGATTAGTCAAGCTAAGTGTGGGACCCATGCTTGGACTCAGGTGCGAGTATGGTTAAACATAAAATAGTATGATCTATACCGTAAGTTGGTTTTGTAGTCAAGTCCAGATAGGTTAAGAACGACTTTCTGTTTTCCAAGAATCATATCAAGATTCTTGAAACTCGAGATAAACCGCTCTAGGACAACTCTAAGTTCCTTGATTTGAGTTTTCATAGAGGAATTCTCTTCCTCAAGTTGTTGGACTTGAGTTAAGATTCCTTCCTGAACAATCTCAGTCAAGGAGCTTGAGTTAGTCTCCTCCTTAAGGGCTTTTACCTCCTTTTGAAGGGACTAAACTCGGACGTTGGCTTTGGCCAACTTATGTGATAGATATGAAATTAAGTCATACAAATTAAATTCACGAAAACCTTTTACGGTGATTGACTATCTTCTGACATTGAAAGTGTTCCAGTTTCGTGGTTTTCTTCGTGCTTTGCTTTAGACTCGGACTCGGTGTTGAGTTCTTCTGGTGTCGTCAGCGCAAAGAGGTTGGAGTGGGGTACTTCTTCTTCGTCCTTCGAAGATGACTCATCCCATGTAGCTTGGAGCGCCTTCTTTCTCCGTGATTTCTTGGCCTCCTTTAAGTAGGGACACTCTGATTTGAAGTGGTCCTTCTTGTTGCACCCATAACAGGTGATGTTTTTCTTGCCTTTTCGACTTGTTCTTAGTTTAGTCGGATCATCCTTTGGCTGAACCATCTTCTTCTTCTTTCTCTTATCTTTGTTCATCTTGTAATTGTTTCGAGCTATTTTGACTAGCTCGGTATAGTTGACGCCGTCTTCGTCAGATTCCAAGTTGGAATCAGACTCGGGTATTGGTTGTAGCTTTTTCTTCTTCAATTTACCTACAACTTTACCTGTAATAAGGGCAATACCTTTCTCAACTTGTGTAGAGTTAGTCTACTCATGTAATTCATGTTCTGAAAATAGCTCATCTAAGTTAGTTTTTGAAAGATCCATCGAAACCTTGTAGGCATCCACTATAGATGCTCACAAAGTGTTTCTGGGGAAAGAGTTTAAGGCAACCTTATCAAGTCTTGGTTTTCTACCTTATGGCTAATGGCGTGAAGACCGTTCATCAACTCTTGGATGCATGCGTGAAGCTGTGCAGCGTTTTCTCCTTCTTGCATCTTGATGTTGTAGAGTTTGTTCAGGAGCAGATCCCACTTGCTGATCTTGGTATCCGAAGTCCTTTTGTGATGCTCAATTAGCTTGTTCTAGAACTCCTTTGCATTGTTGAAGGGGTTGACGCGGTTGAGCTCCTCCTTTGTGATGCCACACTGAAGGGTCTTTGTTGCCTTGGCTTCAGTTTCAATTTTCTTCTTTAGGGCAGCATCCCACTCAGTGTATCCCAAAAATTTGCCTTGTGCATTCTTTGGGATTTCTAGTCCGGCCTGGATGAAAATCCACATTTCCACCTGAGTTTTCAGGTGGACTTCCACGTAGCTTTTCCAATAGCTAAAATCCTCTCCTAAGAAGAGAGGAGGGTGGGCAATGTTGTATCCTTCTTGTTGGGTCATAGAGAATCCTAAAAGAAACAGAAACAGAAAACTTTGTTCTAAGACTTGGCCTTGGATTAGTAGAGTGGTATGAAAATATATATAAGAAAATCTCGAGTAGTGTTGCACCAACTTCGAGAAATGAAAATTTTACATTCGAAAAGTGAAAAATTATTAGAAAAAGGGAAGAATAACTTTTCTGATTGAAAAACAACGAAAAATCTGAAAAACCGCTCAACTGATGGTTTCACCGAAATTGAGTAACCCGCTCTGATACCACTTGTGGGATCAATGTGATCAATAGGGGGTGAATATTGATACAAAATTTTCGGATTAAGACATGAGTAAGCACAACGGAATAATCAAAAGGACAAGCAACAACAACATTAACAAGCTTTGTTTTACTTGGTTTGGAGTCTGTGATGACTCCTACTCCAAGGCCCATGGTCATTGACTATTTTCGTTGGGCAATTCTATAATCTACAAAATGAGTTACAGAGTATGAAGATTTAAGTACAAAAAAATGAAACTTTATACCGACAACACTTGCTTAAGGAAGAAGAAGTCGTTTCATCGTAGAAGTAGCGTGTCGTCAATCTTGGACTTGTTTTGGCGCGGAGAACTTGAGCACGAAAACTTGATCGCAGTGATTTTGAACACTTGAAATGATGTCTGGAACTAAGGTGGCGAAGCCCCTTTTATATTAGCACTCGGGCGCCCGAGTGCACATGGGGGCGCCTCTACGTCGTCGATTCGGCTGCGTCGTCATCCGCTGACTCGGCCAAATTCTATACTCTCTCGGGCGCCTAAGTGCTGACGTGGTGCATCCAATCAGCAGCCACCAACTCATCTTCGCCATCATTGAGCAAAATCCACTGGGGTGCCCGAGACCTCTTGGGCGCTTGGCTTCTCGGACGCCTGAGTCCTCTCAGGCACCCCCAATGCAGTCAACTGCTATTCTTAGCCTGCAATCAGGGTTAGTCCAGGAAAATAACAATATATATAGTATGCATGAATATTTGACAGCTAGAGTTGTTTGATCCTGACTTTGGATTTCAAATGAAATCCTAGGTCAGAATGACGCCTACTGTTCCCTCTTCCGTAGAACACATCCTCACCTACTCTACTCTAGAGAAGTTACCTTTTGCCAACCGACATCTCCGGTTGGTCTTTTGCTAGGCCTCCGAAGCTCCCAGATCTCGAGATGCCTGTATCTCAACCCGTCCCTACTTCTGTCCGTAGTCCTCACTTGGCTAAGTCTTCTGCCCGATCTTCCGGATCAGGTCATTGTGCCCAGTCCTCGACCAGGTCTTCGTACCCAACCCTCGATCAGGTCTTCGGTGCCTAGCCCTCGGCTAGGACTTCATATTCAGTCCTCGACCAAGACTTCGTGCTCAACCATGCAGGTCAAGACTTTGTGCCTAGACAAACTAGGACTTTCCTATACACTTAGCAAATATGTTAGATCACAACACAAACTTAACTGTGAACCCTTTGTCATTATCAAAACTAGGTTCGATCTGGTGCTTCCAGCACCAACATTTATATTGGTTGAAATTTTTCAAAAAAATTATCACTACTAAAATTAAATTTTTTGATTATATGAAAAATTTTCACGTAAAATAATTTTTTTCTTAAAATAATAAAAATTATTATTTTTAGAAAAATAGTTATTTTTGAATATAAATACTTAAAACTGGAATTATTGGGAAAAATAAGTGACTAATTTTTCTGAATATGTAAAATATAACATAAATCCATTGAAAAATTAGTTTAGTCAAAGATTTATTGTGAAAAAATTATAAATTGAAAAACTCACTTCTTGAAAAAAATCCAAAGAAAATTATTTATCCATCCGAAAATTCTGTAAATTTTTATCAATGTGTCAAAATGTTAAATGTGACTCTGTAAAAATTTTGACTCGAAAATAATTTTTCTTTGTGTAATAAATATTATTTTCTTTACAAAAGTATAAGTTTTTAAAAATAAAAGTTGACATTGAAAAATCATGTTTTTTTAAACAATCAAAATACAATGACCAATTTTTGAAAAATTCATTTTCAAAATTAATCTTGGAAATATTTTTAAATTTAATTTTTTTGATAAAAAAACTCATAAAAATTCGTTTAACGGTCTAAAAATTCTAAAAAATTTTGTGCCAACAAATAACTTAATTACTATTCATAGTAAAATATAATACAAGTTAATACTGGAGAGCATACTAGTAAAATGGTTTTGTTGCTTTAGTTGTCAGTTAATTTTTCTAAAGCGACCTCGCTCTGATAACAAATATAAGATCATGTAGGATTAACTAGAAGTGAATAAATAGTCCTGCAAATAAAAATTTAATATCATACTTTTCTACTTTAGCAACGGCATACTAATTAAACATATAAATATAAACATAAAATAGAAAGTAGGGACTCGAGATTTACTTGGTTACAACCTAGGTGGTTGTTAATCCAATACAATTCAAAGCACTAGCGAAAACTCCTTTGACAATAGTCAGAGGCAGAAAAGTCCCTTATAATAGTTGATTGTATAGATAGTTAGAACGAGTTTAGAAAAGAATACAGAGTGTGTATTCTTTCTGAACTCAAACTATTTATAGCCTTTTGGAAAACTAGCTGTCTTGTTGACATGGCCTATTCTAGGCGCCTGGAAGCCTTTTCGGGTGCTTAGACTCTATCGAGTTTGATCCACTTGGAACAATATACAGATGAGTTTTGCGATCCCAATGCCTGGAAGGGGTTCCGGGCGCATGGATTGTTGCTGATGTGACTTCCGAATTGGATCTCTTTGTCAAACAACATGCTGACATGGCAGCCCATTCCAAGCATATGTAATCTGGGTGCCTGGACCAAATCCAGGCGCTTGGAATGCGGGTGCCTGGACTTAAGCACAAGCACCAAGAATAGTTAATTCTGAGTTGATCATTCAGTTGTGCTTGGGTGATGCTTCGGTCATTCAGAGTTAAGTTCATCCGAATCCAACTTCGACTTTCTCCTCAAGCAGATTTCCTCCCCGGCTTCTTATCCCTCGGACGTCATGTGCGTCCTTCTCGCTCTACCGGTGTACTCTTCCGCAGCTTCTTGTCCCTCGGATGCACCGAGCCCGTCGACTCGCTTTCCGTTCCATCTTTCTCGTTTGCTGCATCTTCCGCACAACTTCTTGTGTTCCTAAGTTCCTACACACTTAAACACAATGTATCAAAACAAACACAGGACCTAACTTGACTCGGTTGACCGTATCAAAATCAACCCGAAAAACTTACAAGTAAGATAAGATAAAATAAAATAAATTTAAGTATAAATAATAATATAGTAGAATAAAATAAAAAAGATAATTTTACTCATCCTAAATGTTTCTTGATCCGGTCGGGTAGTTTTTCTGGGTTGATCGGTAGCCCGGTCGGGTCAAGTCTGGGTCAGGTGAAGATGGTCAAGTCAAGTCTGGATCAGGCCAAGATAGTCGGGTGCACTAGACGCCAATCCAGCTGGAGTAGTCAAAGTCCAAGGTTGCTTGGGCTAGGGGTTGGATGGCGATATCCGGTCGGGAGTTACCGATTGGGAGTCACCGGTAAAGAATGTTCGGTCGGGCAGAGTTAGAAGCACTCACCGGGCCCCCTAGGTAAGGAAGCGCTCGGCACTGGGGTGGTCCTCCCGGTTGGGAGTGCACGGTCGGGCACGCTTGGTCGGGCGCCCTGGGTCGGGCACCTTGGGCTGAGAACGGTTAAAGGTAATTAGTCGGGCAAGCCCGATCATGACTACTCAGTCGGGCTGAGGTAAAAACACGGGTTAGGTTCCCTAGCGAGAGGGGAATAACAGAGGTATTCGGGTCCTCCTGGCCGGGTTCTTCCGGTCGGGACCTCCTGGAAGGGCGCGTCCGGTCAGGAATTCCTTGACCCAATGGCTTAGGCATCCTGCCAACCCCTCCATAAGATGCCTATCTTGCCTGATTGACCGCCCTTACTCAGTCAGCCAGACTTTGGTAGGTTTACAGCTACTCGGTAGGAAGAGCCTGAGTGACCGAGCGGTCGCATTACTCGAATAAGTTGGCTGTGATCAGACTTCCAAAAGCTATGTGATCTTCCCAAATCTTCCATTATGAGGGCAGGATTGCTGACGTAATCTTGACCTGACAGAGTAGCAGACATTAATTAGGAGCGGAGGAGACAGTTGGAGCAGGTTGTCAGGCGGTTGTGGCAGGTTGTCAGGTGGCTGTGGCAGTCTCATAGAGTGACCAAGGCTGTCAAGTGGTCAGCTTGTTAGTAAATCAGGTTTTAATGAGATAGGACAGCTCTGACAAGGCAGAGGGCTTCTCCTCTCCTATATAAATCCCCCTTGGAGCTCCAAGGAAGGGGTTCCAGCATTTGAAATCCTTCTTCTCCTCCTTTGTGTGTTCTTGTTTTGGTCCGATCCGATCCACTTGTGTCCCACTAGTTCTCAAGCCCGACTCCGACCCCCACACTATCGCAAACTGGGTCAGCTTGGTCAGACTGAGTCATACGAGTGAAAACCACCTTCACTTGTCGACAGGATCAAATTTGGCGCCGTCTGTGGGAATCTAGACTGATCGAAAGACGAAGATGAGTGACTCCAACATGGTGACTGATACTCTCTCACAAGAAGACCTCGAGTTGTTGGTAGCCGCCAAAGCTCAAAAGCTAGCAACCGAGCAGAAGACAGTCGGCCGCCCTGCTCAGGAAGGTCCCTCCGAGCCGGTGGCTCGTGCTGGCACAGAAGGCGGAGTTCCCTCGGGTGATAGCCCTCACTTCCCCCGAGCGTTCTTCGACCCTGCAGAAGGGGCTGGACAGTTTGACCCACAAGAAGTATCTTCTAGCCAAGCTAGAGCCAACAAAGGGAAAGCCCTAATTATCCAGGATCCGGCTGAGCGCATTGGGTTTCCCTTCTCTAGTCAAGTTCTGTAAGAGCCTGTTCCCAAGCATTTCCGACTCTTGTCCATCCCTAAATATGGAGGATCTACAGACCTAGAGGAACACTTAATGAAGTTTGAGAATGTCGCCTTGTTGCACCAATACTCAGATGGTATCAAGTGCCGAGCATTCCTGACCACTTTGGCAGGGCTTGCTCAGCGTTGGTTTGATAGACTCCCGGAAGGGTCTGTGCGGGAGTTTGCTGATTTCAAAAGACTCTTCACCCAGAACTTTGCAAGCAGCAAGAGGCATCATAAAACAAGTCTTAATCTTTTCGCCCTGAAGAAGAGTCCCAAGGAAACCTTGCGGGCTTACATCAAGAGATTCAACCAGGTTGCGTTGGATGTACCCACTGCCACCTCGGAGGTGTTGATCAGTGCCTTTGCCCAAGGTCTACAAGAAGGGGAGTTCTTCAGGGCATTGATCCGGAAACCCTCGAAGGATTTTGAAAGCCTCCTGGGCAAAGTCGCGAAGTATGTGGATGTAGAGGAAGCACAAGCTACCCGACGACGAGAGGTCGGGCCATCACCAGTAGCCCATCATAATCAAAGAGCAACACCCCCAGGGGGACCTCTTCGAAGCCCCCGAGGCATGGGGCATAGGCCTAGAGCTGAGAGAAGCATGGTTCAGCAGGTGGCCCAGGGATGCCTCCCCAATAGATAACAACCCTACTATTCCTTTCATCACAGCCACACCCACGATACTCAAGATTGTTGGCAAGCTGGCCGAGGGCAAGCTTGCCCTGGCCGAGGAACTCCTAGAGGGGTTCATCAAGGAGGAGCACGAGGACGAGGAAGGGGGCAGCCAAACCGACAAGACCCTAATACCCAAGTGGCCACCCCCGCAACACGACAGCTATTCCCGACCCCTGGCTCTCCCAGGCCGGGAGATGCAAATGAAGAGCAAGCCAACCAACAGAATGCAGTGCATGGCTCGATCAACGCCATCTTGGGTGGCCCCACTTATGGAGACTCTAATCGAGCCAGAAAGTCTCAAGTGAGGCGCTTGGAGATCCACCAAGTGCGTAGCAATCTACTCAAGCCAGAGGGCTGTAGATCAGCTTTGACCCTCAAGACCTACAAGGTGTGAAAGTCTCGCATGATGACACATTGGTTATCACGGTGGTCATAGCGAACTACCAGATTCATCAAACCATTGTGGACACTAGAAGTTCAATAAACATTTTATACAAAAAGGCATTCGAGCAATTGCAAATTGAAGCCAGTGAGCTATAGCCCGTGGCCACACCCCTCTTTGGGTTCATGGGAAATGAAGTCCAGCCAATAGGTCAGATCAAGTTGGTCGTCTCACTCGGGGAAGAGCCCTTGCGAAGGACCCGATGGTCAACCTTTTTGATAGTAGATGCGCCCTCGGCCTATAATGTTATCATGGGTAGACCTGCACTTAATGAGTTTAGAGCGGTGGCCTCTACCTTTTACTTGAAGGTGAAGTTTCCGGTTGGTGAGCAGGTAGGAGAGGTCAGGGGTGACCAGAAGGTGGCGCGCCACTGCTATGTCGATGATGTACGAACGGAGGTGTGGAAGGCATTCCGAGCCCCCCAGCTAGTTGCAACATGGTGCAACCCTCTCCCTGGGCTGAGTTAAGAGAAGAGAAAGAAGAGATCCAGCTCCTGCCAGACCGAGAAGAGACGAAGGTGAAGATAGCTCCCGGGTTACATCCTGACCTCAAAAAATAGTTGATAAAATGCTTAGCCGAAAATCAGGATGTGTTTGCCTGGTCGCAGCGAGATCTGAAAGGAGTCAGGCCGGAGGTCATGGAGCACAAGTTACATGTTTATCCTGATGCCAAGCTTGTGAAGCAGAGGAAGAGGGATTTCAGTCCCGACCAAAACAAGATCATTCAGGCTGAAGTAGAGAGGCTCTTGGAGGCCGGGCACATCCGGGAGGTGCAGTTCCTGGCCTAGCTATCAAATGTTGTGCTAGTCTCTAAGCCAGAAAATAAATGGAGGGTATGCATTGATTTCAGAGACCTTAACAAGGTCTGCCCCAAAGATTGCTACCCGCTCCCCCGGATTGATCAGATGGTGGATTCCACTGTGGGAAGTGAGCTCATCTGCATGTTGGATGCCTACCAAGGGTATCATCAAGTGACGTTGTCTCCCAGTGATCAGGAGAAAGTTAGTTTCATCACAGCCGAAGGCACCTACTGCTATACAGTCATGCCCTTTGGACTCAAGAATGCAGAAGCTACCTACCAAAGGTTGATGAACAAGGTATTCAAGGAGTAGCTCGGGAAGAACATTGAAGTGTATGTAGATGACATCCTCATCAAGTCCCTCAAGGCAGCAAACCTGGTGGCCGTTGTGGAGGAGACCTGTTACACACTAAGGAGGTACGGTCTCAAACTCAACCTGTTGCTAATCTCTCCTAAGGGGGATCATCTTCACTTGACCGTATGATTGGAATATAGGGCCACCAATAATCAAGCAGAATATGAAGCTCTTCTGGCAGGGTTACAGGCTGCTAAGCATGTGGGTGCTGCTCGGGTCCTGCTTCACTCCGATTCTCAACTGGTGGCTCGGCAGCTAGCTGGACAGTTTGAGGTGAATGATGAACGGTTACAGACTTATGTAAATGCTTATGAGTGGCTAAAGGCCGAGTTCCAAGAGGTTCGGATACTTCAGATCCCCCGAGGGGATAATCTCAAGGTGGAGTTGGCTAAGTTAGCCAGCGCTATCACTCCATGGATCTTCACTCAGCCCTCGCCCTAAGTCATGCTGGTGGCTCTTGTAGAAAGGGAGACGGAGATGGAAGTGGATGGTGATTGGAGAGCTCCCCTCATAGCTTATGTGCAAGATGGGGCTCTCCCAACTCACTCGGAGCAAGCTCGGCTATTGAAGAAGAGAGCAACCCGATTCACTCTGGTGGGGGATACTCTGTACAAGCGGGCTTTCTCTAAGCCACTACTCAAATGCTTGGGGGAAGAAAATGCGGACTATGTATTGAGGGAGATACACTTGGGGTCTTGTGAAAATCACTCAGGAGGTCGGTCTATGGCTCGGAAGGTCTTGCTAGAAGGATATTTTTGGCCGACACTTCAGAAGGATGCTGATCAGCTAGCCACCTCTTGCCTTTCCTGACAAAAACACCAGAGCCTATCTCATCGGCCAGTCGAGGCTTTGAGGGCGTCCACTCTGTCATGCCCTTTTGATCAGTGGGTCATGGACATAGTGGGACCTTTTCCCCTTGTAGTCGCCCAGAAGAAATTCTTACTAGTTGCTGTGGACTACTTCTCAAAGCAGATCGAAGCGAAGGCTCTGGCTCGGATCACCGAGCAGGTTGTCATCAAATTCTTATGGCAAAACATGTTATGTCGGTATGGGATACCACATAAGTTGGTGTCAGACAATGGTCAGCAATTCCAAGGTCGCCAGATTCAAGAATGGTGCGCGACTTATGAAATCAAGCAAGCATTCACTTCATTGGCTTATCCCCAAAGCAACGGTCAGGCAGAGGTAGCCAACCGAGAAGTCCTGAAGGGCCTCAAGACTAAGCTGGATCATGTGGGTGGTACCTGGGTGGACGAGCTGCCCAGTGTCTTGTGGGTAGGGGTGAGTATTCGGTTAAAACTGAACCGAACCGAACCGAATAGACCGAAAATCGAATAAACCGAATTTTCCCTAAAAAACAGAACCAACCAAATTTGTGAATCAAACCCGAGAAAATCGAACCGATAAAAAATCGATTAATTCAGTTTTTAACCGAATTAACGGATTTGGCCGAATAATTTTGACCGTAATCCAATTTTATGTATTATGTTTATTTACCTGTGAATCAAAATTGAAAATCAATCGAATTAATTTGTACATCGGATGTATTGGCAAATTTAATGCAATTGTAAGTAATGTATTAAGTGAGTTGATTTACGTAATCTGTGCTTGATATCATATGAATGCATTATAGGTTTTTTAATAACATATTACTTATGTTATTTACACGAGCAGCTGCAGTGCACTGTGCACTGCAGCAGGTAGCAGTCAGCAGCACCGCAGTCTGCACTCCGCAATCCGCACCCGCAGCAGCCGCCAGCCAATCCAACCCACCTGCGGTCCAGCTCCCATGACCCACTCAAACCGAACCGAATAATTTCGGTTTATTCGGTTTAACCGAATAACAACGTGAAAACCCGAAACCGAACCATTATAACCGAAATAACCGAATTTTAAAAACCGAATTAACTGAAATTTCGAATTAACCGAACCGAAATTAAAAAATCGGTTGGTTCGGTTAGTTTATTCGGTTTAACTGAATTTTTGCTCACCCCTACTTATGGGCTCTCCGAACCACCCCCAAAAAAGGCTCAGGCTGTACCCCGTTCCAGTTAGTGTATGGTAGAGAAGCAGTGGTCCCGATGGAGGTGGGATGTGAGTCTGACAGAAGGCACTTATATGGAGAAGACAATGCAGAGAAGAGGCGCCTGGAGCTGGATTGGATAGAGGAGATTCGGGATCGGGCAGCGGTCTGCATGACTGCCTACAAACAAAGGATGCAGCGCCGATATAACCAGAAGGTCATACCCAGGAGTTTCCAAGTAGGCGACCGTGTATGGAAGAGAGTCAGGCCAGTGGGGGAAGTAGGCAAGCTGGAACCACAATGTGGAGGACCCTTCTTGGTGATCGAGAAGTTGGGATCGGGAGCCTACTATTTGCAAGATGCCCAAGGAAAGAAGCTGGGAAGGCCTTGGAGTGCAACGCACTTAAAATTGTATAATGAGTGAGGTTGAGTTGAGTGACCCCTGTAATTGTATTACCTAAATATGATGATGATGCTCAGGGTATCTAAAAGCTCTATACCTAAACTCTCGCTCAGGCGAGTTATAAGTGGGCATGCTCCCACACACCCGCCGACCTCGGTGCCGATCGGGCGTGGCGCTCCACGCTCGGTTGGGTAAGCCAGGCGGTGCCCAGACTCTCGCTCAGGCGAGTTATAAGTGGGCATGCTCCCACGCACCCATCGACCTCGGTGTCGGTCGAGCGTGGCTGCCCACGCTCGGTCGGGCAAGCTAGGTGATGTCCAGACTCTTGCTCAGGCGAGTTATAAGTGGGCAGGCTCCCACGCACCCATCGACCTCGGTGCCGGTCGGGCGTGGCTGCCCATGTTCGGTCGAGCAAGCCAGGCGATGTCCAGACTCTCACTCAGGTGAGTTATAAGTGGGCACGCTCCCACGCACCCATCGACCTCGGTGTCGGTCGGGCGTGGTTGCCCATGCTCGGTTGGGCAAGCCAGGCGATGTCCAAACTCTCACTCAGGTGAGTTATAAGTGGGCATTCTCCCACACACCCGTCGACCTCGGTGCTGGTCGGGCGTGGCGCTCCACGCTCGGTCGGGTAAGCCAGGCGGTGTCCAGACTCTCACTCAAGTGAGTTATAAGTGGGTGTGCTCCCACGCACTCGTTGACCAAGGAGACAGTCGGGCGTGGCTGCCCACACTTTGTCGGGCAAACCAGACGATGTCCAGACTCTCACTCAAGTGAGTTATAAGTGGGCATGCTCCCACGCACCCATCGACCTCGATGTCGGTCGGGCATGGCTGCCCACGTTCGGTCAGGTAAGCCAAGCGATGTCCAGACTCTTGTTGGGACCGGGTGCATGTTGACAAGGATACGGGTTCGTAATATTTTAAAATTTTACGTGCAGCGGAAGAATTAGCATAAAATAATTTCACAAATTATTTTAACCACGTATCTAGCATGCGACCTTATGATGTGTGGACGTAATCATAAATTAAAACATTGCAGAAAGGTAAACTAATTTACTTTGTACCTCGCGTAACTCGAAGAAAAGGGACGAGATCCAACCGTAGCGTCCCTTGGAAGCTTCGCCTCTATTCGCGTCCACGCCGAGTTCTCTTCGGGATGACTTCGCAAAGTTACGAGTTTTGTGCCGACGAGAACTACTAGATTCTCTAAAGGCACAACTAGAAGATCAAGAGAGAAGAAAGGAAACTAACCATCAAGAGACGGAATCTAAATTCCGAGAAGGAAGGAGATGTGATCCGCTTCTTCTTCTCCGAGGTCGTCTTGGTGGATGAAGCTCACGCCCACCTTGGGAGTTGCGCCGGCCCTAGGGGAGGAGAGAGAGCCGGCCCTAGAGAGAGAGAGGCGTGTAGAGAGAGAGAGAGAGCAACTAATCTCTTGATTAATTGATTGGGAATTCAAGGCTTGCCTTTGGTACCTTATATAGTTGCTTCTCCCTTGCCAAGTCTCTCTTTTAACGGAATTAACGGAATTAATTTTCATAAGAAATTTATCTCATAATCTTTCTTATGAATAATTCCGTTATGCCTAGTTTTATTATAACTAACTTTATAATAAAACAAATACTTCTCTCCTTTAATTATGGAATAAATTTTATAAGAAATTTATAATCTTTCTTATTATGAAAAAATCAATTCATAATTGATTTTATAAAATTAAAATAAACCATTCCATGGATCATTTTAATTTCCATAAAAAGAATAAATTTCTATAAATTTATTTATATAAATTTCTTTATACAAATTTATTTATCCATAATTTATAAAACAAATCGCGCTAGATTTATTTTATTAATTAAACCAAATAAATTGGTTTCTTCCCCTTGTTGTGGCCGGCCAAACCAAAGGGGGTTAACACCCTCTTTGGCCGGCCAAATCGAGCCGAACCGATCGCGAATTAAACTCATTTAATTCGCCCAATAAGCCTTCAAAAGACAGCCATTTTAAGTTTCCGTTGCGCCTCTGATTAACTCAGATTCGACATATTTCTCTTGATTGGAAAATCCAATTTTCAACTTGTTTTAAATCCCTCGGATTACTCGTAGTGTGTGTGACTAAATAGGCTTTCAATTTATGTTGGCCGTCTATAATTAACCAATTATAGAACGGTCATGAGTGGCACCTAGTAGTACATCATGACCCCCAATTAATCGAAAGATCAACGGTTTGACCTCAGAAGTAATTCTGAAACCCTTCAGCAGCTCTAATGAATCGTGCCCCATTCCCTTCACCATCTTATACCCACTTGGTTCAGGACACGGTCTATTTGTGTCAGTCCCCACTAGGCTGACTACGTCACACCTAACCCAAGTAGTGTCTTTCTCGTCCTTTGGATTTCTAATTACTCTCATGTATTTAAGAGACTCATACTCTAAACATGACATGCTCTGGCCAGAGGCTTTGAGTAACAATCCGACGATAGGCCTGGGTATACATCTCCTCGCAAGGAGTGGTGAATCCTTTGTAGGCTGTTCAAACATCTTCGGGCACTTCGGCTTATACCCAATCATCCTAGGTCCACACCTCCTTGGAGATGCTTGCTTAAGATGTTAAAGTATAAGTCTCCATGACCAAGATGACTTGAACACCGCAAGTCAAAGGAGCATCGCACTTAAGCTGCAGTAAGAACTTCACTGACATATCTATATAGATTACCATATGAAGTTTTACAGCTAGTCACTCCAATGAACTAGTTCCCTTAACTAGCATCCATGTTTATCTCCGGACATCCCAATGTCACCAGGCAGTGAGAATCAGCTGATTAGAGAATAGCACATGCTAGTCTCAACAGAATTGATAGTGTCCGTATTTATCAATTCATCGACTAGGGACAATTTCAATACTTCACAATTGCACATGTAGAGATAATCACTAGTTGTGAATTCATCACAAATTCTCTCATGCTGTGAATTGTATTGCGGACATTCAGTAAATGAGTTTAAGATCTCAATCAAATACACGAACATGTATACTCAAATAGTGAATATTCATTTATTAAAGTAAATGATTACAATCATAAGGCGATTGCCTTAGGACACTTCTCTCATATTACTAACAACTCTCACTCAGGTGAGTTATAAGTGGTCATGCTCCACGCACCTATCGACCTCGGTGCCGATCGGGCGTGGCTGCCCATGCTCGGTCAGGTAAGCCAGGCGATGTCCAGACTCTCACTCAGGTGAGTTATAAGTGGGCATGCTCTCACGCACCCTTCAACCTCAGTGTCGGTCGAGCATGGCTGCCCATGCTCGGTCGGGCAAGCCAGGCGATGTCCAGACTCTCACTCAGGTGAGTTATAAGTGGGTGTGCTCCCACGCACCCGTTGACCAAGGAGACAGTCGGGCGTGGCTATCCACGCTCGATCGGGTAAGTCAGGTGGTGTCCTTATTCTTGGGCGCTCGTGTTATGAAGGAGCATTTTCCTAAGTGCTAGCCGACCCCGAGTGATAGATCCCGAGTAGGGACCTCGGCTAGACCGAGTGACAGATCCCGAGTAGGGACCTCGGCTAGACCGAGTGACAGATCCCGAGTAGGGACCTCGCCTTGACCAAGTGATAGATCCCAAGTATGGACCTCAACTTGACCGAGTGACAGATCCAGAGTAGAGGTCTCGGCTTGACCGAGTGACAGACCCTGAGAAAGGTTCCTAGCTGGCCCACATGACGGATCTTGAATGAACATATGTTTTGAAAGGCGTGAGCCATTTCTGCACAACAACCTCTAAGTCTTATCCAAGGATGAGCCGAGTCGTCCAAGGATGGCCCGGTAATTAGTCAGATGTGATCGTCACAGCCTGACTGATCGACTAGCTGGGTGAGGGCCCAGACAAAAATACATCCGTGAGAAAAAAGATTCTCATCAAGCCCAAGTGACCGATCCCAAGTCAAGGTATTAGCCTAATCGAGCGATCGACCCCGAGTAAAAGAATATCAGCTAGCCCATGTAATTGATCCCGAGTGAATTCTTGGCCTAAGGTGCACGAAACTTTTATTTACGATGACCAACAAGCCTTAGTCATGAACAAGCCAGGCCTCAACAGTCTGCTGGTGAATGGGCCGAGCGCATGCATCCGAATGCAGATGACCAACTGATCTATACAGACATCGAGCATTCCTTAGCTCGTGAAAATCGGGGAAAGAGAAAAAACAGTAAGGGATGAGTGACTAATCGAACCAAGGCCAATAGCGTAGTTCTACTAAGTAAGCTAAGAACGACTAAGTGGGGACACGGTGGAGCAAGAAAACTCTTAAGAAAATGCAATATTAAGCAAGAGTCCATAGTCACCGAGTTCATTACAGAGTTACTAATTAAGTCAAAAAAGGACCGAACTGACTGACTGAAGCAATAAAGAAGATAAGTTACACACTAAGCAAATGGGGCAAAAGCGTCCTCAGGGAGAAGAGCCTGGATCAGGGTTGGCCTAACAGCGTTCGGAGGAAGATCTGAGAGAAGGTGCCCGGCCTCCTTAAGTTGATTCAGGGTGCCCTTGATGCCGTACTTGAACATGTTGGCCATGCGGCGGACCACCTGGCAGTTGAATTGCTTCGACTGGAGGTAGGCTGACCGGTGCTCTTCTAGACGAGCCGACTCTCCTTCCTTGTACGCGTCCAACTCGCTCTTCAATCGGGCGATCTCTGCATCCCGATCCGCCACTTCCGCGCCCTTGGCCTCCAGCTGAGCTTCCAGGGCTTTAAGAGCTTCAGCCTGAGCTGCCAGCTCCCTTTCTTTGTTGGTCAGGACCAGCTGAGTCTGATTATGGGTCGCGTCCGACTCCTTCAACTATTCTTGTAGGCCCTTGGCTTCAGCTGTTTTCTTGTCCAGGTCGGAGCGGGCTCGGGCCTCGCAAGTGAGAGCAGTCTTCTTCAGGGCCTCCGCGGTGTCCAGCCGATTAGACAGCTGGTCTATCTACCGGGAGGCAACAGCTAGCAATTGGTGCTCCTCCTCTGACCGAGCGTCAGCCTCCGCTAACTGCGCCCTCAAGGCAGTTATCTCAGAGTGGAGAAGCTCCTGGCCCGCCTCGGCAGAGGGAAGGGTGCACTCACCCAGCTGGGCCTCCAGCTCCCATATCCTCAAAACCCCAGCCCGGCATTCCCTAGTGTTGATGACCAGGGACTGAGCCATTGACCGGCAGGCCACCAAAAACTGTACAAGAGCGAACGTTATGGATAGCAGTATGAGTAACCTGAGGAAGAAGAAATTTACCTGAGTGACGTCCATGAAGAAGTTGTCGGCCAGACAAAGTGGGCTCCTCTCCTGAATCATCGCCATGCCCTGATCCCAGCTGGCTACCAACTGACCGTGAAAGTTGATCTGTTGAGGCTCGACTATCTGGGTTAGACTGGTTGCTGAGGGGAGTTGTATGTCCACTGGGTGTCGGGGAATGGAGTGCATGGACAAAAGGGCAGCCGCCTGACAACCTGCTCCAACTGTCTCCTCTGCTCCTAATTAATGTCTGCTACTCTGTCAGGTCATGATTATGTCAGCAATCCTACCCTCATAATGGAAAGATTTGGGAAGATCACATAGCTTTTGGCAGTCTGATCACGACCAACTTATTCGAGTAATGCGGCCGCTCGGTCACTCAGGCTCTTCCTACCGAGTAGCTGTAAACCTACCAAAGTTTGGCCGACTGAGTAAGGGCCGTCAATCAGGCAAGATAGGCATCTTAAGGAGGGGTTGGTAGGATGCCTAAGCCATTGGGTCAAGGAATTCTTGACCGAACGCTCCCGTCCAGGAGGTCCCGACCGGAAGAGCCCGGCCAGGAGGACCCGAATACCTCTGTTATTCCCCTCTCGCCAAGGAACCTAACCCGTGTTTTTACCTCAGCCCGGCTGAATAGTCCTGATCGGGCTTGCCCAACTGACTACCTTTAACCATTCTCAGCCCGAGGTGCCCGACCCAGGGCACCCGACCGAGAGCGCCCGACCAGGCACTCCCGACCCGGAATTCCTGACCGGGAGGACCACCCTAGTGCCGAGCGCTTCCTTACCTAGGGGGCCCGGTTAGTGCTTCTAACTCTGCCCGACCTAACATTCTTGACCGGTGACTCCCGATCGATAACTCCCGACCGGATATTGTCGTCCGACCCCCAGCCCAAGCAACCTTGGACTTTGACCACTCCAGCTGGATCGGCATCGGTGCACCCCGCTATCTTGGTCTGATCCAGACTTGACTTGACCAACTTCACCTGACCCAGACTTGACCCGACTAGGCTACCGATCAACCCAGAAAAACTACCCGACCGGATCACAAGCCTCCCCTTCAAGTCTAGTCGAAGGAGGTGATGAGTCCGACTGGCTATTCGCCCGATCGGACATCCACGATGTCATATCCCAGGCTCGCATCACGATTTCCGAATCTCTACCATTACGGGCTTCATCTCCAATTAAATCAGCCTTTAATTCCTATGCTGTTGGGACCGGGTGCATGTTAACATGGATGCGGGTTCGTAATTTCAAAATTAATTACGTGCAGCGGAAGGTTTACCATAAATAATTTCTCTAAATCATTTAACCACACATCTAAGCATGCAATTGTATCTTGTGTAGACATGATCATATATTTGAAATTTTGCAGAAACATAAACTAATTTATGTATTACCTCGCGTAACTCGAAGAAGGGACAAGATCCAACCGTAAGCGTCCCTTGGAAGCTCCGCCTCTATTCGCGTCCACGCCGAGTATCTTCGGGATGACTTCACAAAGCCACGAGTTTCGTGTTCTCGAGAACTACTAGATTCTCTGAGAACGCGATGAGAAAAACCAAGAGAGAAGTCGGAAGACTAACCACAAAAGGATGGTCGGAATCAAAATTCCGGCGAATCAAAAGAAGAGGCTTGCGGCAAAAATATCCTTGCGGCAAACTCTAATTCCGGCAGCACCTTCTTCCGACCAAGAGATGGCCGGAGCTTCCTTCTCCGGCAGCAAGTGGTGGTCGGCAGGGAAAGGGCAGGGGCGGCCGGCTGGTGCTCCTTCTTGGGGCTGGTTGGCGCACGGCAAGAAGGGGAGAAGAGAAGGAGAGAAAGAGAGGGAGAGAGCCTATGCCTTCATCTCTTTGATTATCACCCAAGCCTTGCCTTGGGTCCTTTAAATAGTGGCCTCTCAACCATCAAGCCTCTCAAATATGGAATAACTTATTCCATCATGCCAAGTTTGATTTTATATCATGGTTAAAATCATATTTTAATTCATGATAAAAAATCAATCAAGTCTCTTCTCTCCTATGGAATAAATTTCCTTATCATGGTAAATCAATCCATGATTGATTTTATAAAATAAACCAATCCATGGTTCATTTTAATTTCCATGAAAAATAAACCAAACCTTGGTTTATTATATAAAAATTTATATCATCCATAATTTTATAAAATAAACCACACTTGGTTTATTTTATAAATTGAACCAAAAACTTAGTTCTCTCCCTTTGTTGTGGTCGGCCAAGCAAAGAGGATGGATGCCCTCTTTGGCCGGCCCATCCAAGCCAAGCCCCAATGAATTAAACTTATTTAGTTCATCTATTAAGTCTTCAAAAGACTTAGCCATTTTACGCTTCCGATGCGTCTCTGAAAAATTCAGATTCGACTTATCGTTTGGCTCAACCAAACATAATCTCTCTTGATTGGAAAATCCAATTTTCAACTCGTTTTAAATCCCTCGGATTACTCGTAGTGCGTGTGACTAAATAGGCTTTCGATTTATGTTGGCCGTCTATAATTAATCAATTATAGAACGATCATGAGTGGCACCTAGTAGTACATCATGATCCCCAATTAATCGAAAGATCAACGGTTAACCTTAGAAACAATTCTGAAACCCTTCAGCAGCTATAATGAATCGTGCCCCATTCCCTTCACCATCTTATACCCACATGGTTCAGGACATGGTCTATGTGTGTCAGTCCCCACTAGGCTGACTACGTCACACCTAGCCCAAGTAACGTTTTCTCGTCCTACGGATTCTAATTACTCTCATGTATTTAAGAGATTCATACTCTGAACATGTCATGCTCTGGTCAGAGGCTTCGGGTAACAATCCGACGATAGGCCTCGGGTATACATCTCCTCGCAAGGAGTGGTGAATCCTTTGTAGGCTGTTCAAACATCTTCGGGCACTTCGGCTTATACCCAATCATCCTGGGTCCACACCTCCTTGGAGATGCTTGCTTAAGATGTCAAAGTATAAGTCTCCATGACCAAGATGACTTGAACACCGCAAGTCAAAGGAACATCTCACTTAAGCTGCAGTAAGAACTTCACTGACATATCTATATGTAGACTACCATATAATGTTTTACAGCCAGTCACTCTAATGAACTAGTTCCCTTAACTAGCATTCATGTTTATCTCCGGACATCTCAATGTCACCAGCCAGTGAGAATCAACTGATTAGAGAATAACTCATGCTAGTCTCAACAGAATTGATAGTGTCTGTATTTATCAATTCATCGACTAGGGACAATTTCAATACTTCACAATTGCACATGTAGAGATAATCACTAGTTGTGAATTCATCACAAATTCTCTCATGCTGTGAATTGTATTGCGGACATTCAGTAAATGAGTTTGAGATCACAATCAAATACACAAACATGTATACTCAAATAGTGAATATTCATTTATTAGAATAAATGATTACAATCATAAGGTGATTGTCTTAGGACACTTCTCTCATATCACTAACAAACTCTCACTTGGCCTAATGCCAATTGCTACGGTACCCAATACCACAGGCTCTAACATGACCCTCAAACTTGCTTTGAGGCAAGGCCTTAGTTAAAGGATACACTAAATTCCTTTCAGTGGGAATTTTCTCAATTTGTATATCATTCCTACTTATAATCTCTCTAATCAGATGATAGCGGCGAAGCACATGTTTGGATCGCTGATGAGACCTTGGTTCCTTTGCTTGTGCAATAGCTCCATTATTGTCGCAGTAAACCAATATTGCTTCATCAATGGTTGGAACCACACCAAGTTCTGAGACAAACTTTTTGATCCAGACAGCTTCCTTTGCTGCTTCCAAAGCTGCAATATATTCCGCTTCCGTGGTAGAATCCGCTACGGTGTCTTGCTTGAAACTCTTCTGTTGGTGCAGAATGCAGCCAAGTCAAACCTGTGTTTTGATAATGGCAACAGAGGTCAAAAGTTAAGTCTTACTTGTTTTTCTAACAAGTTACTCTAGTGTGCAGGAAAAGTCCTAGCGAAGGACTGCTAGGCACTGGCGAAGGAATGCCAGGGTAAAAAGCCCTAGCGAAGGACAGCTAGGCACTGGCAAGGGAATGCCAGGGTAAAAAGCCCTAGCGAAGGACTGCTAGGCAACTGGCGAAGGACTGCCAGTATCCAAGACCTAGGGAAGGACTGCTAGGCGTCAGGCGAAGGACAGCTTGGACTGAAGCCCTAGCAAAGGAATGCTAGGCACCGGGCGAAGGGCAGCTCGGCATCCAAGACCTGACAAAGGACCGTTAGGCAAAAGTTCAACCAGAGGAACGGTTGGCATCAGGTAAATTCTCCCGAGAGGAGTAGGTGAGGACGCGTTCCCCGTCGAGGGAACAGTAGGCGTCGGTTCGACCTAGGGCTCCATTTTGGAGACCAAAGTCAGAACCAAGACAGCTAAGGCTGTATAATCTAATGTTTTATTGTTTTATTATGTTTTGGACTAACCCTGGATGCAGGACCGAAGGAACATGTGTCTGCAGCTCAGAATGCCTCAAAGGAGTGAGGCAATGGCTGAGTAGGGCGCCCGGAGTGTCCCGGGCGCCCCTAAGGTGCATACAAAACAAGTTGAAGTAAAAAGGCTTTGAACAGTTGCTGGGCGGGGCGCCCCCGTGGTCCCGGGCGCCCCCGCTGCTCCTGGGCGCCCCCTGCATCCCGGGCGCCCCCATGCGCAAGCCTCGATCCAGAAGCCAGCGAAGCCAGATAACACCTTGACCCGGTCAATGCGGGCGCCCCGAGCGCTCCGGGCGCCCCGGTCAAAGCTGATCCTGAAGATAAAGGATCAGACGCTGACCGAGAACTTTACGGATCGAAGGACACGTGGGGGGGCGCCCCCGACGTCCCGGGCGTCCCCAGGCCCTATATAAAGGGCCCTCGACCAAGGCTTTAGAACACAACTTCCAAGCAACGCTTCTACGCTCTTCTACACACGCGCTTCGCCCCAGAATCCTTCCAACTCGAGCCGACGACGTCCCGCTGCTCCGAACAAGTGAACCTACAATCGGACGTCGGTAAAAGAAGAGCATCTTTCTTTTTATTGTTAAAGTTTACTGCACTTACTCTGTATTCAATATTGTAAACTGTCTTTGCGCCAAATATAGAATTGCTCAAAGTAAACGGTCAACGACCGTGGGCCTTGGAGTAGGAGTCGACACAGGCTCCGAACCAAGTAAAATCAACTGTGTCTTTGTGTTGTGTTTTTTCCGCTGCGTACTTGCTCTTAATTTTCCGAAAAACGAATTCCGATATTCACCCCCCCCCCTCTATCGGTTTTCTCGATCCAACAAGTGGTATCAGAGCGGGGAAGTTCAAACTTGGTGCAACCACCTGTTTGAAAATTTTCTTTTTCGGATTTTGATTTCTTTTCTTAAAATTCGAATTTTTTTTCCGTTCGAATTTTTTTTCCTCATATCCCGCACTACTAATCCAAGACCAAGTCTTGGGATATTTTTTGCTAGTTTTCTTTCTCAGATTAAATGGTCATGCAAGAGGGATTTAGCACCGCCAGACCTCCACTTTTCAGTGGAGAAGATTTTTCCTACTGGAAAAGTCGTATGGAGGTCCACCTGAAAACTCAGGTGGACATGTGGATCATCATCCAGTCCGGTCTGGAGATCCCCAAAAACGCCAAAGGACTTCCTCAAAGCTACTCAAAATGGGACACCGCTCTGAAGCGTAAGATAGAAGCCGACGTAAAAGCAACTCAGACTCTCCAGTGCGGATTGACAAAAGAGGAGCTGAACCGCGTGGGCCCCTTCAACAGTGCGAAGGAGCTTTGGGCAAAATTGATCGAGCTGCACGAAGGGACATCAGATACTCGGATAAGCAAGAGGGATCTGCTCCTAAACAAACTCTACACCATCAAGATGGCCGACAACGAAACAACAGCCCAGCTCCACGCACGATACCAAGAGTTGATGAACGGTCTTCACACGATAGGTCACAAGGTTGAAAACTGTGACCTAATAAGGTATGCCTTAAACGCCTTCCCTAGAAACACCTTGTGGGCATCGATGGTAGATGCATACAAGGTCTCAAGGGATCATTCAAAAATAAAATTAGACGAATTATTTTCCGAACTAGAACTGCACGAACAAACTAACACCAATATGGTCGAGAAAGGTATTGCTTTCGTTGCAGGAAAAACTGGAAGGACAACAAAGAAGAAGCCTGAACCTGAACCCGAGTCTAACTCAGACTCAGATTCAGAAGACGAAGAAGGAGATCAAACTAAGCTGGTCCGACTAGCCCGAAGCTACTACAAGGAGCTGAAGAACCGAACCAACAAACGGAAAATCAGCCGAAGAAAAGACGAACCAGCTGAACCCGCAAACAAACCCAACGTAACCTGCTACGAGTGCAAGAAGAAGGGCCACTACAAATCAGAGTGTCCTAACCTAAAGGAGACTAAAAAGACGAGAAGAAAGAAAGCACTGCAAGCAACCTGGGACGAGTCTTCCTCAGAAGAAGAAGAAGAAGCACCCCAATCAAACCTACTAGCCTTGACCGCCTCAGAAAAAGTCGAGACTGAGTCAGAATCAGAACAGGACGACGGCGAGCTGACCTTTACAGAAGACGGCGAGATTAAGGTAACTGGTTTTAATAGATGTCAATTAAGTGAATTAATTTCATTTCTTTCCCGAGATTTGGCAAAAGCCAAACTCCGAGTCGAATCCCTCCGACAGGAAGTAAAACTCCTGAAAGAGGGAGCTGACCCTAAACCCTTAACCAAAAAGGTTCAGGAAGGAACTCCTACTCAAGTTGAAAAACTTGAAAAGGAAAACTCCTCCCTGAAAACTCAGGTTAAGGATCTTAGATCAGCTTTAGAACGATTTACATCTGGTTCCAAGGGTCTTGACATGATCCTTGGAAAACAGAAATCAGTTCTAAATCGATCCGGACTTGGCTACAGAACCAAATCCCGGCAAAGATCTTACTATGTTGTACTGAATCAGTCCAGAGGTAAAATTCAGGCATGGGTACCTAAACTATACCTGAACAAACCAACTGAATCAAATCAGTATTGGATTCCCAGGGACAAGATTCACATCTTGCCTAACTATCATCGTGGCTTTAGTCCAGGGGGAGCCAAACTGAAAACAATATTTATTGTTAGATAAATTTTTTTTCTTGATTGCAAATTGTTTGATTGATTGTTTATTTAAATTTCTGCAATTTACCATGGTTAGATTTAGGAATGGTTAGTATAAGGACCAAACACACCTAACTGAAACTTGACAACATAGTATTGGGTGGAGGTGAGATGATAGTACGTTAGGGAAGCCAATTTGGCGGAACTAGCCGAAGCTACCGATCCAAGACCCAAACTAGTTAGACCAGAAATTTTTCAAAGAATAATTTTGAAAATGAAATTTCATTAAAAGGCTTTGTCAAGGAAAGGGTGGATGATCCCATAAGGCTACGGCCAAAGAAGGCCTAGTGCCTCGCCAAGACCTGGAAGCCAATTTTTGAAATTCAAATTCAAATTATTTTTTGTCAAATTCGAATCTAATACAAAATTTTAGTTATTTGTAGATTTAAACATCCTTTCAAACTTTTCAAAATTAATTAATTAAGTTTTCAAAATTTAATTGTTTTTCAAAATTAATTAAGTTTTCAAAATAAATTAAGTTTTCAAAATAAACCATCCTTTTTAAAATAATCTTAACTATTAAAACCTGTCTCACGAGACCTATAAGGCTAACGTGATTGAAAACCCTAGATTTGGGTGAGACAGTAGGATTAAGACTCATTTTTTTTATTCTGAGTTGATCCTATAGTTCAAACCATGGTCAAACCCTGGTCAACATGGTCAAACCTTGGTCAACACAGACAAACCTTGGTCAACACAGTCAAACCGTAGTCAAAGCAATTCAAACCATAGTCAAACCGATTAAACCATGGTCAAACGATGACAAGACATAAAGCTTGTCCTTACCTATTCAAACCCGAGCGCCCGGAACCACGCGGGCGCCCCCACCAGCTCTTTTCCAACTCTCGAGGCAAAAAGATGCCTCTGTCCCTTGACCAGGGCGCCCGGGGCCACGCGGGCGCCCCCGTCGCACTGAATGCAGCAAAAGCTGCAAAAGCAGCCTATCACGGGCGCCCGGACCGTCCCGGGCGCCCCCAAGCAGTAAAGTTACTGCCTTTGGCAGTATGGCCTGTCCCGGGCGCCCGGAAGCTCCCGGGCGGCCCCGTTGGTTTGCCTATATAAGGCACCCGAATTCCCCTCTCTTCCCACACCAAAATCAACTTCTTTCTTCACTTCTTTCTCTTCAAGAAGATCTTGCAAGTCCTCATCCTCAACTATGCCTCCCCGAGATGCCCGGTATAACTTTTATTTATTTTTATTGCATTTAAATTTTTTTTTAATAATGTCATGCTTCTTTCAATTTCCTTAACTTAGAGGACGCCGACCAAACCCGGTCAACCCCGGTGCCGAACCAAGTCCTGACCCTAGATTCCCTAACCTAGAGTTATGCAATAAGTTTGCTCAAACCATTTACAAGCCCATTAAGACAAGCTATCTTAATCGACATTTCTTTACCCAATCATGCCCCGTAACCATGAACATCATAAATTTCTATCAATTAGACAATCTTGTATTCTGCACCCATACCATTAATGAATCATTATGTGCAGAGTTTTACAATAACATAGTTCGCGAAGATAATCTCATGTTTCACACTACCGTTCAAGGGATACCTCTATCTATCACCCCTAGTTTGCTAAACCGATTTCTTGGACTGCGACACTCCCAGTCCACATTCTGCTGCTACCCACCTAGGACTCCTCCATTTGATCCTCCCTACTCTCACATCACCTGAGACATTATCCACTCCTATTTTTATAGGGAAGCTAGACTCCCCCCAAATAGACGATTTCAAGCCGTTGACCTTCAGGCACAGGACTATGCCTTATATAGAGTCCTGGTCCGCTGCATCTTACCACTTTCCACTAGGGACCTCGGGACTATTCGACCCTTTTATGCCTTCCTCCTGTATGCCCTCGTCCATCACCTTGATATTGACATCGGACTACACATGTTTCACACTATTCTGCATGCGTCCAGTGTCACGACCCAGGGACGAGTGCGCACCCCATACTGCCACATCATCACCTCTCTCCTTCATCACCACGGTCGTGACATTACCGTAGGTGAAATCACCGCTATGACCGATTTTGACGAAATAGGATTTAGGAACTTCTCTTTAGCCAGCCTAGAGGTATCGGCAACCGGGGTTTTGAGCTGGAGACGACAGCAGGCCGGCCCTCCGATCGACTCAAACGAGGAGGTAGAAGTCGATGTTGGGGACATAGCAACAGTGGCCCGAGCACACATAAACGAGCCTCCTCCACCGACACTCTACGATCAAGTGACACAGTTGGAGACACATGTCCAGAGCCTCCGAGAAGAAATCGAAGCCAATAATGCCGAAGACTTGGAGACAAATCGGGGCTACTACACCGAGTATATTGTTGGTGCAGAATGCACCAAAGTCAAACCTGTGTTTTGATAATGGCAACATAGGTCAAAAGTTAAGTCTTTCTTGTTTTCTAACAAGTTAATCTAGTGTGCAGGAAAAGCCCTAGCGAAGGATTGCTAGGCACTGGCGAAGGAATGCCAGGAAAATAAGCCCTAGCAAAGGACCGCTAGGCACTGGCGAAGGAATGCCAGAGTCAAAAGCCCTAGCAAAGGACTGCTAGGCGCCAGGCGAAGGACAGTCTGGGACTGAAGCCCTAGCGAAGGAATGCTAGGCACCGAGCGAAGGGCAGCTCGGTATCCAAGACCTGACAAAGGACCGTCAGGCAAAAGTCCAACCAAAGGAACGGTTGGCATCAGGTAAATTCTCCCGAGAGGAGTAGGTGAGGACGCGTTCCCCGTCGAGGGAACAGTAGGTGTCGGTTCGACCTAGGGCTCCATTTTAGAGACCAAAGTCAGAACCAAGACAGCTAAGGCTGTATAAAATAATAATATAATTGCTATTTGGACTAACCCTGGTGCAGGATCGAAGGACTGAGTATCTGCAGCTCAGAGAGCCTCAAAGGAGTGAGGCAGAAGCTGAGTAGGGCGCCCCGGATGATCCGGGCGCCCCCAAGGTCAACCCAAGTCTGCAAGAAGTGAAAACACACCTCAACGCGCCTCGACAGCTACATTCGGGGCGCCCCAGATGCTCCGGGCACCCCACCTGTCGCGGGCGCCCCGCCTGTCGCGGGCGCCCCGCCTGTCGCGGGCGCCCCCGCCTGTCGCGGGCGCCCCGCCTGTCGCGGGCGCCCCGCCTGTCGCGGGCGCCCGCCTGTCGCGGGCGCCCCGCCTGTCGCGGGCGCCCCGCCTGTCGCGGGCGCCCCCTGTCGCGGCGCCCCGCCTGTCGCGGGCGCCCCGCCTGTCGCGGGCGCCCCGCCTGTCGCGGGCGCCCCCCTGTCGCGGGCGCCCCGCCTGTCGCGGGCGCCCCGCCTGTCGCGGGCGCCCCGCCTGTCGCGGGCGCCCCGCCTGTCGCAGGCGCCCCCACTGCCAGCTGCCGAAGCGCGCCCTTGCGAAGCCGAGAAGATAAAGCTTTGACCGGTCAATGCGGGCGCCCCGAGCGCTCCGGGCGCCCCGGTCAAAGCGGATCCAGAGGATCAGATGCGACCGAGAGCTCTGCAGATCAGAGGCCACGTGGGGGGCGCCCCCGACGTCCCGGGCGCCCCCAGGCCCTATATAAAGGGCCCTCGACCAAGGCTTCAGGACAACAATTCTCTCAACGCCTCAAAGCTCTTCTACGCTCGTGCCTTGCTCCGGAAACACTCCAACTTGAGCCGACGACGTCCCACTGCCCCGAAAAAGTCAATACACTCCGGACGTCGGTAACGAAGAGCGCAATTCTTTATTATTATTTTCGTGCACTTACTTTGTAACTAAATTCTGTAACTATTATTGCGCTTCATATAGAATTGCCCAAAGTAAATGGTCAACGACCGTGGGCCTTGGAGTAGGAGTCGACATAGGCTCCGAACCAAGTAAAATCGACTGTGTCTTTGTGTTGTGTTTATTTTTACTTCCGCTGTGCAATTGCTCTTTACGAAAGTCCGAACGATTTCCGATATTCACCCCCCCCCTCTATCGGTTTTCACGATCCAACAAGTGGTATCAGAGCGGGGAAGTTCAAACCTGGTGCAACCACCAGTTTGAAATTTTTTTTCGGATTTTTATTTTTTTTTATTTTTTTTCTGACGAATTTTTCGTTAAATATTTTATTCGATTTTTTTTGTTAAGCGAGGTTAGTGCAACACCCCTCGTTATTTAATTTATCCAGCACTACTAATCCAAGACCTAGTCTTGGAAAATTCGTTTTTCTTTTAGTTTTCTATTTCAGATGGCCATGCAAGAGGGATTTAGCACCGCAAGACCTCCACTCTTCAGTGGAGAAGACTTTTCCTACTGGAAAAGTCGTATGGAGGTCCACCTGAAAACTCAGGTGGACATGTGGATTATCATCTAGTCCGGACTGGAGATACCCAAGAATGCTGATGGACTTCCTCAAAGCTACTCCGAATGAGACAACTCCCTAAAACGCAAGATAGAAGCCAACGCAAAAGCTACTCAAACTCTTCAATGCGGATTGACGAAAGAAGAGCTGAACCGCGTGGGCCCCTTCAACAGTGCGAAGGAGCTCTGGGCAAAATTGATCGAGCTGCACGAGGGAACATCAGATACCAGGATCAGCAAAAGGGATCTGCTCCTGAACAAGTTGTACACCATCAAGATGGCCGACAACGAATCAGCAGCCCAGCTTCACGCACGAATCCAAGAGTTAATGAACGGTCTTCACACAATAGGTCACAAGGTTGAAAACCGTGACTTAATAAGGTATGCTCTAAACGCCTTCCCTAGAAACACCTTGTGGGCATCTATGGTAGATGCGTACAAGGTCTCTAGGGATCTTTCAAAAATAAAATTAGATGAATTGTTTTCCGAACTAGAACTGCACGAACAAACTAACACCAATATGGTCGAGAAAGGTATTGCTTTTCTTGCAGGTAAGACTGGAAGGACAACAAAGAAGAAGCCTGAACCCAAACCTGAGTCTAACTCAGACTCAGACTCAGAAGAAGAAAATGGAGATCAAACTAAGCTGGTCCGGCTCGCTCGAAGCTACTACAAGGAGCTGAAGAACCGAACCAACAAACGGAAAACTGGCCGAAGAAAGGATGAACCAGCTGAACCCGCAAACAAGCCCAATGTAACCTGCTACGAGTGCAAGAAAAAGGGCCACTACAAGTCAGAGTGCCCTAACCTAAAGGAGACAAAAAGGACAAGAAGAAAGAAGGCACTCCAAGCAACCTGGGACGAGTCTTCCTCAGAAGAAGAAGAAGAGGCTCCCCAGTCCAACCTCCTAGCTCTGACTGCCTCAGAAGAAGTCGGAACCGAATCAGAAACAGAACAGGAGGACGGCGAGCTGACCTTCACAGAAGACGGAGAAATTAAGGTAACAGGTTTTAATAGATCGCAATTAAGTGAATTAATTTCTTTTCTTTCTCGAGATTTGGCAAAAGCCAAACTCCGAGTCGAGTCCCTCCGACAGGAAGTAAAACTCCTGAAAGAGGGAGCTGACTCTAAACCCTTAACCGAGAAGGTTCAGGAAGGAACTCCTACTCAAGTTGAAAAACTTGAAAAGGAGAACTCCTCCCTGAAAACTCAGGTTAAGGATCTTAGATCAACGTTAGAATGATTTACATCTGGTTCCAAGGGTCTTGACATGATCCTTGGAAAACAGAAATCAGTTCTAAATCGATCCGGATTGGGCTATAGAACCAAATCCCGGCAAAGATCATACTTAGCTGTACTGAATCAGTCCAGAGGTAAAATTCAGGCATGGGTACCTAAACTATACCTGAACAAACCGACTGGATCAAATCAGTATTGGATCCCCAGGGACAAGATTCACATCTTGCCTAACCATCACCGTGGCTTTAGTCCAGGGGGAGCCAAACTGAAAACTATATTCATTATTAGATAAAATTGTTATTCTTGAATTCAATTGCTTGATTGATTGTTCATTTAATTTCTGCAATTTGCCATGCTTAGACTTAGGCTAGTTTAAGGACCAAACAAACTTAACTGAAACTTGACAACATAGTATTGGGTGGAGGTGAGATGATAGTACGTTAGGGAAGCCAATTTGGTGGAACTAGCCGAAGCTACCGATCCAAAACCCAAACTAGTTAGACTAGAAATTTTTCAAAGAATTTTTTGAAAATGAAATTTCATTAAAAGGCTTTGTCAAGGAAAGGGTGGATGATCCCATAAGGCTACGGCCAAAGAATGCCTAGTGCCTCGCCAAGACCTAGAAGCCAATTTTTGAAATTCAAATTCAAATTAATTTTTGTCAAATTCGAATCTAACACAAAATTTCAGCTAAGTGTAGATTTAAACATCTTTTCAAATATTTCAAAATTAATTAAGTAAGTTTTCAAAATTTAATTGTTTTCAAAATTAATCAAAATTTTCAAAATAATCTTAACTATCAAAACCTGTCTCACGAAACCTATAAGGCTAACGTGATTGAAAACCCTAAATTTGGGTGAGACAGACTAGGTAGTGAAACTCAATTTAAGCTATTCATGACTCTAATTGGATCCAAATCAGGAAAACTCTTTATGTGTAGGAACATAAAGATTTGGACCAATGGATGTTGGATAGCGGTTGCTCCAGACACATGACTGGAGATAAATTGAATTTCACCAAGCTCAAGTTCAAAAACCTAGGCTCAGTAGCATTTGGCAATAATGCTACACTCAAGGTAATTGGGTCAGGTAATATTGAACTTAAATCCGATTTCATTATTAAGAAAGTTCTATTGGTTGAAAACTTTAATTTTAACTTGCTTAGCATAAGTCAGTTATGTGATTCTGGTTATATAGTTACTTTTAACAATTCTAACTGCCTTATTAGAAATGTACAAAACTCAGAAATCATGCTTAAGGGCACTAGAAAAAATAATGTATACACTATAAACCTTCCCCTTGTACCCAAATGTATGTTAACTCAATTAGAACAATCAAACCTCTGGCATAGGAGATTAGGTCATACCAATCTAAGAACTATTTCAAAAATTACCCAACTTGGCTTAATTAAAGGTATTCCCAAAATTAAAAATAATGAGAACCTAAAATGTGACTCATGTAATCAAGGTAAACAAACCAAATCCAATCACAAACTAACCCAATCTGATTTAACTCAAACTACACTTGAGCTCCTACACCTTGACCTGTTTGATTCACATGGAGCCAAGTCATTAAGCGGGAACCGATACTGCTTAGTAATAGTTGATGATTACTCTAGGTTACCTGGGTTAGGTTTCTAAAAACCAAAGATGAAACCCTAAACTTATTTAATGAATTCTGTAAACTAATTGAAAATCAAAACGACACTAAAATTAAAAGACTTAGGAGTGACCACGGGGGAGAGTTTGAAAATCAACGATTCGAGGAATTCTGTAAGGTAAATGGGTACTTACATGAATTTTCATGTCCTAGAACCCCCCAACAAAATGGGATAGTTGAGCAAAGGAATAGAACATTACAGAAGCCGCTAGGGCTATGCTCAACGAATTTAATCTAGCAAACCAATTTTGGGCAGAAGCAATTAGTACGGCTTGTTATATCCAAAATAGGGTTTTAATTAACAAGCGACACAACAAAACCCCCTATGAACTGTACTACCATAGACTCCCCAAACCTACACTACTAAGAGTCTTTGGATGCAAAGTCCATATCCTAACACTAAAGACTATTTAGAAAAATTTCAGTCCAAGTCAAACCCAGTATCTTCCTAGGATATCAACCACAAGTAGAGTGTATAGAGTTTATAACAAACAAACGAAGAAAATTGAAGAAACAACAAACTTAATTTTTGATGAAGAAATCAACTCAACATCTAATAATCCTGATTTAACTTCATCAAACTCTGACCAAGAAAATAATGAACCCTTAATTGAACCCTTAAACGAGCTAACCATTGAACCAATTAATGAGTCAACTGAACCAAGTATCGAACCAACAAATCAACCAGCCCAAAGAGTCGAAACAAACCAACCAGCCGGACCTGAGGCTGAACCAAGCTCTAGGAGAACCAAGAAACCCAGACTCAGTCACCCAACCGATCAAATTGTGGGTGATCGAACTCTAGGAGTCAGGACTAGATCCTCCTATAGAAACCGTAGTCAAATAGCTATGATATCGAAAATAGAACCTAAAACTATAGATGAAGCCCTACCTGACCCTGACTGGATCATAGCTATGCAAGAAGAATTAGCCCAATTTGAGAGGAACCAAGTCTGGGAACTAGTGCCTAAACCTGAAGGCAAATCCATCATAGATACTAAGTGGGTTTTTAGGAATAAGTTGAAATCAAGGAGAAATAGTCAGAAATAAAGCCCGCTTAGTAGCAAAGGGTTTCAGCCAAGTAGAGGGATTAGACTACGATGAAACATATGCCCCAGTAGCTAGACTTGAGTCCATTAGAATGTTAGCCTTTGCATCCCATAAAGGATTTAAATTATATCAAATGGATGTAAAGTCAGCCTTTTTAAATGGATTCATTAAAGAAGAAGTTTATGTAGGACAACCCCCAGGGTTTGAGGACTTAGACAAACCTAACCACGTTTACAAACTAACTAAAGCATATATGGGTTAAAACAAGCACCTAGGGCTGGTATGAACGATTATCAACCTACTTAACTTCTAAAGAATTTAAACAAGGCCAAATTGACTCAACTTATTTATTAAAACCCTAGGAAAAGATATATTTATTGCCCAAATTTACGTAGATGACATAATCTTTGGATCCACCAACACCAACTTCCTAAAAGAATTTGTCAAGATAATGGAAGATGAATTTGAAATGAGCTTAGTTGGTGAGCTTACCTTTTTCCTAGGCTACAAATCAAACAAACTAGGGATGGTAACTACGTTCATCAATTCAAATATGCTAAAGAGTTAATAAAGAAATTTAAAATGGATAACTCTAAAAGCATAAGTACCCCTATGGCCACTAATGTAAAAATAGATAGTGACCCTGATGGTAAACCAGTGGACCTTAAACTCTATAGGAGTATGATAGGTAGCCTACTGTACCTTACAGCCAGTAGACCTGATATTCTTTTTGCTGTAGGGATGTGTGCTAGATACCAAACCTGTGCTAAGGAAACACACTTAGCAGCCCTAAAAAGAATACTAAGATATGTAAAGGGCACCCTAAATGTAGGGATTTGGTATCCTAGGACCTCAACTTTTGATTTAACAGGATACTCAGATTCTGACTATGCTGGCTGTAAATTAGATAGAAAGAGCACAAGTGGAAGCTGCCAACTGTTAGGTCAGAGTCTAGTTAGTTGGTGCAGCAGAAAACAACACTGTGTAGCTCTATCCACAACTGAAGCTGAGTATGTGGCCTTAGGAGAGTGTGTTGCTCAACTTTTATGGATGATGCACACACTTAAGGACTTCCAGCTCAACTACACCCAAACTCAAGTATTTATTGACAATATAAGTTCAATTAATTTAACTAAGAACCCAATCAACACTCCAGAACCAAACATATAGAAGTCAAACATCATTTTGTAAGAGACCATGTAGCCAGGGGTGAAATAGTACTTAAGTATTGACTCTAAATCCAACCTAGCTGATATATTCACAAAACCCTTACCTGAATCTGAGTTCAGCT
>JAGFNQ010006309.1:71125-100635 GCA_024364735.1 Boesenbergia rotunda
AATCAAAATACCAAAATCAAAAGACTTAGGAGTGATCACGGGGGAGAGTTTGAGAATCAACGGTTCAAGGAATTTTGTAGAATAAACGGGTATATACACGAATTTTCGTGTCCTAGAATCCCCCAGCAAAATGGGATAGTAGAACGGAAAAATAGAACCCTACAGGAAGCCGCTAAGGCTATGCTCAATAAATTTAACCTAGCTAACCAATTTTGGGCAGAAGCAATTAGTACGGCTTGCTATATCCAAAATAGGGTCCTAATTAACAAACGACATAATAAAACCCCCTATGAATTATACTACCATAGACTTCCAAACCTACATTACCTAAGGGTCTTTGGGGCAAAGTCCATATCTTAAACACCAAGGACTATTTAGGTAAATTTCAGTCTAAGTCAACCCCAGGAGTCTTCTTAGGATATTCAACAACAAGTAGGGTCTATAGGGTTTACAACAAACAACTAACAAAATTGAAGAAACAACAAATCTAATATTTGATGAGGAAATTAATTCAAAATCTGATAATCCTAATTTAAATTCATCAAATATTGATCACGAAGATAATGAACAAATTGGTGAACCACTAATTGAACCCCTAAATGAACTAACTATTGAACCAACTATTGAGTCAATTGAACCAATAATTGAACCAACCCAAGTAGTTGAACCAAATACTAAACCGAACCGTCCAGCCGGACCTGAGGCTGAACCAAGTTCTAAAAAAACCAAGAAACCCAGACTCAGCCACCCAACTGATCAAATTGTGGGAGATCGAACCTTAGGAGTCAGAACTAGGTCTTCCTATAGAAATCTTAGTCAGATTGCACTGATTTCAAAAATCGAACCTAAGACTATAGAGGAAGCCTTACCTGATCCTGATTGGATCATAGCAATGCAAGAAGAGTTAGCCCAATTTGAAAGGAATCAAGTCTGGGAACTAGTACCTAAACCTGAGGGCAAATCCATTATTGACACTAAGTGGGTTTTTAGGAATAAGCTAAATGACCAAGGAGAAATAGTTAGAAATAAAGCCCGCTTAGTAGCTAAAGGGTTCAGTCAAGTCGAAGGGCTAGACTATGACGAAACCTATGTCCCAGTAGCCAGACTTAAGTCAATTAGGATGTTGTTAGCCTTTGCATCCCATAAAGGATTTAAACTCTACCAAATGGATGTAAAGTCAGCTTTTCGAAATGGATTTATTAGAGAAGAAGTCTATGTAGGACATCCCTCCGGTTTTGAGGACTTAGAAAAACCTGACCATGTTTACAGACTCAATAAGGCACTGTATGGACTAAAACAAGCACCTAGGGCATGGTATGAACGTCTATCAACCTACCTCATTTCTAAGGAATTTAAACAAGGACAAATTGACTCAACTCTTTTTATTAAGACCTTAGAAAAGAAATCTTTATTGCCCAAATCTATGTTGACGATATAATTTTTGGATCCACCAACTCAAATTTCTTAAAAGAATTTGTAAAAATAATGGAAAACGAATTCGAAATGAGCTTAGTTGGTGAGCTCAACTTCTTTTTAGGTCTACAAATCAAGCAAACTAGGGATGAAAATTATGTCCATCAATCCAAATATGCTAAGGAGTTAATTAAGAAATTTAAAATGGATAACTCCAAAAGCATAAGTACCTCCATGACCACAAATGTAAAAATAGATAGTGACCCTGGATGGTAAACCCGTAGACCTTAAATTATATAGAAGTATGATTGGTAGTCTACTTTACCTTATAGCCAACAGACCTGATATCCTTTTTGCTGTAGGAATGTGTGCTAGATACCAAACCTGTGCTAAGGAAACACACTTAGCAAACCTAAAAAGAATACTTAGATACATCAAGGGCATCCTAAATGTAGGGATTTGGTATCCTAGGATCTCAACTTTTGACCTGTCAGGATACTCGGATTTTGACTATGCTGGTTACAAACTAGATAGAAAGAGTACAAGTGGAAGCTACCAACTTTTAGGAAACAGTCTAGTGAGTTAGTGCAGCAGAAAGTAACACTGTGTAGCTCTATCCATAACTGAAGCTGAGTATGTTGCTTTAGGAGAGTGTGTAGCACAACTCTTATGGATGATGCACACTCTTAAAGACTTCCAGCTTGACTACACCCAAACTCAAGTCTACATTGATAATATAAGTTCAATTAATCTAACTAAGAACCCAATCCAACACTCTAGAACCAAACACATAGAAGTTAAACACCACTTTGTAAGAGATCATGTAGTCAGGGGTGAGATAGTCCTTAAGCATATAGAATCAAAATCTAACTTAGCTGATATCTTCACCAAACCCCTACCTGAGTCTAAGTTCAGCTCACTAAGAAGGCAGTTAGGGTTATGCTTGGTAGGATAGGACTGCTCTAATTATATTGTTTTTCTAAAACTGTTTTATTTTCTGCAAAATCATTTCTTTATTTTCATTATGTTATGATTTTTTTGACTTAGTTTTTTTTTTAAAAATTACCCCCTTCAAAACTAGGGCCTTTTCGTAAATGGACTTAGCCTAGACCCTAACCCTAGAATTGTATGCACCTATAGATCTAGAAGCCAGCATCTCACAAGTACCTTAGGGGTACTTTTGATTGATAACCTGAATGGGTTGAGATGCTTAGGTCTTTGCCTTGATTCAAGATGCTTTAAGTCAGTGCATCTGCAGTAATTGGGGTACTAAATACCAATTAAACAGTAATCAGGTTAAGTGTCAAGCTTAGAAAATCTAACTTGATCAGATCACTTAACTTGACTAACCCTAGCAAAAGCTGCTATTCATAACAGTCAGTAAGTAGTTAATTAGGTTAGACAGGACCCGAAAGCGAAAATTCAAATTAATTTGGTCCAGTTTAAATTTAGAATTGGTTCAGTACAACATCTTACTTTGATTACTCATTTTTTGCTATATTTTTTTTATATATATGGCAAAGGGGGAGGGATTGGAAAGGAGAGAAAAGTAGGTTTCAAAATTTAATTTTTTCCTTCAAAATTAATTTCTACAAAAGTAAATCTATTTCCAAAAACTTTTATCTCCTATTATTCAAAAAGTAAAGTTCTTCAAATACTTAAGTTCATTTTGAAAGTAAATTTTCTTGTTTTCAAAAATTATTCTAAGTACTTATTCTGAAAAATATTCTGGAAATTTTTTCTAAGTCATAAATTCAAAATTGTGCCTAAAAAATATTTCTAAGTATTAAAAGTGCTTGAAAAATATTTCTAAGTATTTAAACTGCTTTCTAAGTATTTAAACTGCGTTCTAAGTATTAAAACTGCTTGAAAATTTTCTAAGTGTTAAAACTTCAAAATAAGTTTAGAAAATTTTCTAAAGTGAAAAAACTAAGTATTTTGGAAATTATTTTCGAAATTACTTACGTTCAAAAATTATTCTAAGCATCTTTAGTTGGTTGAAAATTTTCTAAGTGTAAATTTCAAATTCTCCTAAAAATTTTCCAAGTGCCCAACTCAAAATATGTTTTGGAAAATATTTTCTAACTTAAAAACCTTTTCTTGAAAATTTTCTAAGTATTGAAAACCTGAAAAACGTTTCACTTTTAGACTTAGAAACTTTTTCAAAAACCCCACGAACTTTTGAAAAACTCAGGGGGAGATTTCTTCCAGGGGGAGGAAATTAACTTTGGTACTTTACTTATCTGTATGATTAACTTAACTTTTTGAACCGGGTTGCCATAAATCAAAAAGGGGGAGATTGTTGGTGCAGGTAGCACCTAAGTCAAACTTGGGTTTTGATAATGGCAAAGGGTTCAAGAGTTAAGATGTTATTGTTGTCTAATGTGTTTACTAAGTGTGCAGGAAAGAAATCCTAGGTACACTAGGCAAGAAGTCCTGGCAAAGGGCTAGGCAAAGAAGACCTGGTCAAGGGGCTAGGCACCGAAGACCTACTCGGAAGGTGGGCATGAAGTCCTGGTCGAGGACTGGGCATGAAGTCCTGGCAAGGGGCTGGGCACCGAAGACCTGCTCGGAAGGTGGGCACGAAGTCCTGGTCGAGGACTGGGCACGAAGACCTGGTTAGGTAGATTGGGCAAAAGTCCAACCGGAGGAGCCGGTTGGCAAAAGGTAAACTCTCCTGAGAGGAGTAGGTGAGGACGCGTTCGCCGTCGAGGGAACAGTAGGCGTCGGTTTGACCTAGGGTTCCATTTAGGAGACCCGAAGTGAGAACCAAGACAGCTACGGCTGTAAATATTGACTAATATTCTTGCTTTGGTTGTTTTGGAACTAACCTTGGATGCAGGGACCGAAGGAGTGTGTTTTTGCAGCTTAGAACTGTTGGTGCAGGAAGCACCATGTCGAACCTTGTTTTGATATTGGCAAAGGGTTCAAAGTTTAGTGTTATTTGTGATCTAATAATGTTACTCAAGTGTGCAGGAAAAGTCCTAGCGAAGGGCTGCTAGGCACTTGGTGAAGGGCTGCCAGGAAACAATGTCCTAGCGAAAGGCTGCTAGGCACCTGGCGAAGGGCTGCTAGGAAACAAAGTCCTAGCGAAGGGCTGCTAGGCACCTGGCGAAGGGCTGCCTGGAAACAAAGTCCTAGCGAAGGGGTGCTAGGCACCTGGTGAAGGGCTGCCAGGAAACAAAGTCCTAGCGAAGGGATGCTAGGCACCTGGCGAAGGGCTACCAGGAAACAAAGTCCTAGGGTGAAGGACTGCTAGGCACTGGCGAAGGAATGCCAGGGTATAAAGCCCTAGCGAAGGACTGCTAGGCACTGGCGAAGGAATTCCAGGGTAAAAAGCCCTAGCGAAGGATAGCTAGGCACCTGGTGAAGGAATGCCAGGGTACTAAAGCCCTAGCGAAGGAATGCTAGGCACCAGGCGAAGGACAGCTTGGGACTGAAGACCTGGCGAAGGAATGCTAGGCACCGGGCGAAGGACAGCTTGGTATCCAAGACCTGGCGAAGGACCGCTAGGCAAAAGTCCAACCGGAGGAGCCGGTTGGCATCAGGTACATTCTGCTGAGAGGAGTAGGTGAAGACGCGTTCCCCGTCGAGGGAACAGTAGGCGTCGGTTCGACCTAGGGTTCCATTTTGGAGACCCAAAGTCAGAACCAAGACAACTGAGGCTGTATAAACTAACTTCTTATTACTTTATGGTGTTTTGGACTAACCCTGGATGCAGGACCGAAGGAACGAGTGTCTGCATCTCAGAGAGCCTCAAAGGAGTGAGGCAACAGCTGACCAGAGCGCCCGGAGTGTCCCGGGCGCCCCCAAGGTGAACCAAAAACAGCGAAGAAAAAGAACTGCTTCTGCAGCTACTGGGCAGGGCGCCCCCGTGCTCCCGGGCGCCCCTGCTGCTCCTGGGCGCCCCGGATGGTGCGGGCACCCCCAGGGCAAGTAGTCGAAGCAGCTCCAGTGAAGCCAAGAGGATAAGAGTCTGACCCGGTCAATGCGGGCGCCCCCAGCGTCCCGGGCGCCCCGGTCAAAGCTTGATCCCGAGTTTTAAGGGATCAGAGCTGACCGAGAAGGAGGTGGATCGACTGACACGTGGGGGGGTGCCCCCGATGATCATTGGCGCCCCCAGGTGCTATAAAAGGACCCTCGAACCAAGGTTTCAGAACAACAATTCTTTCAACGCTCCTACGCTCTTCTGCTCCCGCGCTCTGCTCCGGAAACCTCCCGACTCGAGATACAAGCACCGACAACGTCCTTCCGCTCCGAAAATTCAATCTACAACGGACGTCGGTAACGAAGAGCTATTTTAGTTTACTGTACTGATTTCTGTAAAATCTCTTGTAAACTGTTTTTGCGACATATAGAATTGCCCGCAGAAAACGGTCAACGACCGTGGGCCTTGGAGTAGGAGTCGACCTAGGCTCCGAACCAAGTAAAAATACCTGTGTTTACGATTGTTTTTCTTTTCCGCTGCGTACTTGCTCTAATTTCTATCCGAAAAGTGTTTAACGATATTCACCCCCCCTCTATCATTTCTCTCGATCCAACAAGTGGTATCAGAGCGGGGAAGCTCAAATTTGGTGCAACCACCAATTTGAGAGTCTTTCGGATTTTCAAAATTATTTTATCTTTTTTTAATCTTTTCTCGTTAATCGAAGTGGTCAACACCACTCGATCTTTATTTCAAATAAATAATATCTATAGGTGTATTTAAATTATTCTTACGCCTTTTTCAATTTTGAATTCTTATTTTTGTACCATAAGTCAGAATTGATAAAACGAACAATTTTTAAAAATTTGTCATAATTTTTTTTATTATTATTTTAATATTTTTCTCGAAATTCGTGCTACTTTAATTCGAGCAAATTTTTTTAACATTAAATTCTTACTTTGTCATTATTAATCAGAATTAACAAAATCAACATTTTCAAAAATTTATTATAAATTATTTTTATTATTTTATTATTATTCTGCCTCGAAAGTCATGTAATATTTTTTTTTGGCTATTTTTTTCTTCTCCCGCACTACTAATCCAAGACCAAGTCTTGGTACATTTCTGTTATTTCTTTTGTGTGCAAGGATTATTTTTAATGGCCAATCAAGAATGGAATAGCATTCGTCCACCGCTCTTCTTTGGTGAAAATTTCAACTCCTGGAGAAGTCAAATGGAATCCCACCTGAAGGCTAATATGGATTTATGGTCGATAATCCAAACGGGGTTCAGATTCCCCACGGAAGATGGAACATCGATCGCTTGGGACAAATTGGATGAACCAACTCTGAGGAAGATCGAGACTGATGCTAAGGCAACAGAGATCATACAATGCGGTCTAACCAACGAACAACTCAAGCTAGTCGGTTCATTTGGATGTGCTAAAGAGATGTGGGAGAAGCTATTCAACCTACACGAAAAGAGCTCCGATATTGAGGTCTTTGAAGGAGAGATGTTTGAATCATCGGACGAATCAAATGAAGAAGAAGATTACCAAAGTTATCTTGCAGTCTCGGTCCAAGCACAGACAGCCGAGTCAGACTCGACACCCGACGTTGAAACCGAACCTGAGTCAGACGACGAGTTTTCTGAGACAAAGTTGGTAACTAATTTTGAATCATTTTCTTCTAAATTAAGGTTAAATAATCAAGCTGATACTGCAATGGTCGAGGAAGGTATAGTTTTCATTGCAGGGAAAACTCCAAGAGAACTGCAAAAGTGGCCTCAACCAGTACCGGAGTCCAACTCAGACTCAATATTTGATGACAAAGAAGGAGATCGAACCAAACTGTTCCGATTAGCTCGTGTTCACTACAAGATGATAAAGAAACAAAGAAGAATGACGACAAGTATCAAGGGGGAGATTCCCAACCGGGAATCAAAAGGTAAATTTTCAATACCTGAAAATCCAACATTTATCTCAAATAACGTGGTTAATTTGTATAAACCAGAGTTTTATTTCGATTATGATGTAACTTAGATCATTTTTTCTTGTTTGCTTTAATTGTATGTTACTTTTATTTTAGTTATTTATTTTTGCTTAGAATTAGGACTGGTTAGATAAGGACTAAAACGGTTTAACTGAAATTTGAACAACATAGTATTGGGTGGAGGTGAGATGATAGTACGTTAGGGAAGCCATTTTGGCGGAACTAGCCGAAGCTACCAATCCAAGACCCAAACTAGTTAGACTAGAATTTATCAAAAAGTAATTCTGAAGATGAAATTTCACTAAAAGGCTTTGTCTAGGAAAGGGTTGATGATCCAATAAGGCTACGACCAAAGAAGGCCTAGTGCCTCGCCAAGACCTGGAAGCCAATTTTTGAAATTCAAATTCAAGTTACTTCTTGTCAAATTCAAATCTAACACAAATTTCAATTGATCTTAGACTCAACTACTTTTTCAAAATAAAGCTAAAATTCATTAAAATGGTTTTCAAAGTTAATTCAGTTTTTCAAAATTAATCATGATTTTTCAAAGTAAAATCCTTACTTCTATTTTTGTCTCACAAAACCCATAAGGTTAACATGCTTGATCATGTAGAACTGGGTGAGACATCTAGGAACTAAAAGCATAATTCACTATCTTTTTAAATAAAAAATATTTTCAAAAGTTATTCAAAATTATCCCTTTTTTCAATTTACGGTACCCTACTCTTTCAATTCTAACATTTTTTTAATAAGAAATTTCATGTTAAATATCTCAATAGACTCGTTTTAAATATAATCCAGGGCTTGTTTGATTTAGTTATTGATTGGTCAAACATAGTCAACTTAGTCAAACTTAGTCAAAAAAGTCAACCCTAGTCAACATAGTCAAACTTGCTCAACACTGAAACCCCTTAAGGAACTTAGATAAAAGCCCGACTGTGTCAGATCTAGGGGGAGATCAAATTAGAAGAAGCTCAAAAATACTATATTTCAAAATACCATTATCATTTCAAATTTTGTTTTCGGGGCTTATTCTTTAAAAATTCTCTTCATTCCAAATTGAATTTTCTAAAATTATCTTCTTGAAAATTACCATACTTTTATTCAAAACTATTGTCTTGATTCTGATAAACCCTAAAGACACAAAGGAGGCCTACTTAATGATCTACAAGGACTCCTAGGATGTGTCAAATTTAGGGGGAGGCTGAATCAAAAGAAGAATTTCTAAAAAGTTTTTTTAATAATCATCTGTGTTGAAATTATTAGATAATTCCTTTGATCTGAACTGAACCCTAAAGGCTTAGAGGAAGAGTACTTGTAGTCAACAAGCTTTCCAGGACTGAGTCAAGTTTAGAGGGAGGTCAAAAGAATTATTTAATAACATATTTTCATGAACTATATCTTCAAAAATCCTTGCTGAAAATTTAAGTCTTTCAAAATACTATTATTGTTGTGGCTTATGAAATTGTTTTTGAAATAATATTTACTTGGGTTAGAGAATTTCCAGGGCACTTAGGAAAATATCCTTGTAGTCAATAAGGTTTCCTAGGATTGTGTCAAACTAGAAAAGAAACCTAGTCAAGTAAAATATTATATTTTTCAAAATCTAATACGTTCCAAAAATTACTTATATTTTTCAAAGTCTAATACGTTTCAAAAATTACTCATATTTTTCAAAGTCTAATACTTTTCTAAAAGTACTTATGTGTTTCAAATGATAATCTCAAATGTACTTGAAAAATCTTTTTTAAGGAAAATCTTTCTAATACTTTCTTACAAATACAAAATATTTTTCAGAACTGCACAATACTCTTCAAAATGGATTTAATCTGGACATTTAAGTTTTTTGCTATGCCTTCAAGAATTATATTAAGTATTTTTATGTTTTCAAAACTCATAGGCTCTGATACACAAACTTTCTCCTTAAAACTTCATTCAAAATATATTTTTCAAGAATTCATTATTGATATATGGCCAAGGGGGAGAGTAGAAAAAGTGAAAATTAAATTCTTCCTTAAACTTTTTCCCTTTTCAAAGGAACTTTATTGAAAACTTCGAGTTGCTCTTAACTTAGAATTTCCTTTGTGATACTCAGAAGTTTTTCAAAATACTTTTTTCAAAATTGAACTTAGAAATGATCTAAAAAAAAATAAGAAGAAGAATTTCACATAAAGGGGGAGAAAAAGGAAATTTTGTTTAATTTTTTCAAAAAAAAGTGCTCCAAAAATTCTTAAAGTGCATGTTTTTTTACTAAGTAAAATTTTTCTTAGTAAACAAAATTTGTCTGAGTAAAAACTTTTTCAAAATTTTGACAAATGTTTCTAAGTAAAGTTTTTGGTGAAAAACTTGTCTAGAAATTTCTTAAATATTTTGTTTTTCAAAATACACAAAGTATTTCCAAGCAAATTCTTCTAAGTGTGCAAATTCTTTTTAATTTTTCTCAATTCTCAAAGTTGAATTTTTTTTGGAAAATTTGACTTCAAAATTTTGCCTAAGTAAAATTCTTTTTGCAAAGCCTTGTAAGTAAAAGTTATTTAACAAAATTTAGGCTTGCAAAACCTTTCATAATGGAAAATTATCTAAGTGTAAAATGTTTTAAAAATGCTTTTACTCTATTTTTGAAAAACACTTTGTCAAAAACATGAAGCACTTAGAAAAACTCAAAAATCCCTATTAGATACCTTGTTCACCCATGTTTGTTTTTGATATATGTCAAAGGGGGAGGAAAGGTCAAAGTTAAGAGTTAAGTTAATTATTGTTTTATAAAACAATTATTCAGGGGGAGTATGAGTATGAGAAAAAAATTTTCTGTTCAAATTACATTGGTATTAGAATGTTAAGAACTGCCATGTTTCATTGGTCTTAACCTTCGTGCTTAAACTGTTATAATTTTTACTTAACTTTGAATTGTGTTGCCATAAATCAAAAAGGGGGAGATTGTTGGTGCAGGAAGCACCATGTCGAATCTTGTTTTGATATTGGCAAAGGGTTCAAAGTTAAGTGTTATTTGTGATCTAATAATATTACTCAAGTGTGCAGGAAAAGTCCTAGCGAAGGGCTGCTAGGCACCTGGCGAAGGGCTGCAAGGAAACAAAGTCCTAGCGAAAGGCTGCTAGGCACCTGGCGAAGGGCTGCCAGGAAACAAAGTCCTAGCGAAGGGCTGCTAGGCACCTGGCGAAGGGCTGCCAGAAAACAAAGTCCTAGCGAAGGGCTGCTAGGCACCTGGCGAAGGGCTGCCAGGATACAAAGTCCTAGGCGAAGGACTGCTAGGCACTGGCGAAGGAATGACAGGGTACAAAGCCCTAGCGAAGGACTGCTAGGCATTGGCGAAGGAATGCCAGGGTACAAAGCCCTAGCGAAGGACAGCTAGGCACCTGGCGAAGGAATGCCAGGGTACTAAAGCCCTAGCGAAGGAATGCTAGGCACCAGGCGAAGGACAGCTTGGGACTGAAGACCTGGCGAAGGAATGCTAGGCACCGGGCGAAGGACAGCTTGGTATCCAAGACCTGGCGAAGGACCGCTAGGCAAAAGTCCAACCGGAGGAGCCGATTGGCATCAGGTACATTCTCCTGAGAGGAGTAGGTAAGGACGCATTCCCCGTCGAGGGAACAGTAGGCGTTGGTTCGACCTAGGGTTCCATTTTGGAGACCCAAGGTCAAAACCAAGACAGCTGAGGCTGTATAAACTAACTTCTTATTACTTTATGGTGTTTTGGACTAACCCTGGATGCAGGACCGAAGGAACGAGTGTCTGCAGCTCAGAGAGCCTCAAAGGAGTGAAGCAACAGCTGACCAGGGCGCCCGGAGTGTCCCGGGCGCCCCCAAGGTGAACCAAAAACAGTCGAAGAAAAAGAACTGCTTCTGCAGCTACTGGGCGGGGCGCCCCCGTGCTCCCGGGCGCCCCCGCTGCTCCTGGGCGCCCCGGATGGTGCGGGCGCCCCCAGGGCAAGTAGTCGAAGTAGCTCCAGTGAAGCCAAGACGATAAGAGTCTGACCCGGTCAATGAGGGCGCCCCCAGCGTCCCGGGCACCCCGGTCAAAGCTTGATCCCGAGTTTTAAGGGATCAGAGCTGACCGAGAAGGAGGTGGATCGACTGACACGTGGGGGGCGCCCTCGACGATCCGGGTGCCCCCAGGTGCTATAAAAGGACCCTCGAACCAAGGCTTCAGAACAATAATTTTTTCAACGCTCCTACGCTCTTCTGCTCCCGCGCTCTACTCCGGAAACCTCCCGACTCGAGATACAAGCGCCGACGACGTCCTTCCGCTCCAAAAATTCAATCTACAACGGACGTTGGTAACGAAGAGCTATTTTAGTTTACTGTACTGATTTTTCTAAAATCTCTTGTAAACTGTTTTTGCGACATATAAAATTGCCCGCAGAAAACGGTCAACGACCGTGGGCCTTGGAGTAGGAGTCGACCTAGGCTCCGAACCAAGTAAAAATACCTGTGTTCACGATTGTTTTTCTATTCCGCTGCGTACTTGCTCTAATTTCTATCCGAAAAGTGTTTAACGATATTCACCCCCCCCCTCTATCGTTTATCTCGATCCAACAAGAACGCCCCAAAGGAGAGGGGCAGGCTGCTGGGCTAGGCGCCCGGGAGGTCCCGGGCGCCCAAGGTCAAAGGGAAAACAGCAAAGAACAAGAATCGCTTCGAGACCTCACTGGGTTAGGCGCCTGGGAGGTCCCGGGCGCCCAAGGTCAAAGCCAAAGACGTAGTCGAAGCAAAATCAGCCACGAAGCCAGCGGACTAAGTCAAGCTGGGCGCCCAGGAGGTCCCGGGTGCCCCAGTCAGCTCCAGAGGCTGATTTAAAGGGGATAAGTGCAGACCGAGCTACAGATGAAGTTTCTCCGATCTGAAGGCACGTGTCAGGCGCCCCCAGCGAATCAGGCGCCCCAGGGGCACTATAAAAGAGGCTCGACCCCGAGGCTTCAAGAACACAACTTTCCAACGCCTCTAAGCTTTTCGTTCAAGCACTCTGCTCCGGCAAACTCTGATCTCGAGACTCTAGCGCCGACGACGACCCTCTGCTCCGAAGTACGATCCACACCGGGAGTCGGTAATGAAAAGTGTATTCCTTTTTTACTACAATATTCTTGTATCAAAATTTGTAAACCTTTGCACGATTATAGAATTGCCCGCAGTAAATGATCAAGGACCGTGGGCCTTGCAGTAGGAGCCGATCGCGACTCCGAACCAAGTAAAAATACTTGTGTTCTTTATGTGTTTGTTGTATTTCCGCTGCGTATTTTCTCTTATTCTTATCCGAAAAGATTTTCACGATATTCACCCCACCCCTCTATCGTGTTTCTCGATCCAACAATATTTGTTGCAAAATTTGCAACGAATATCGAATTCGTCACTATTTGTGTGATGAATAGCATATTCATTATAGATTTTGCGACAAATTTGGAAAACGTTGCAGATTGTTTTTTTTAATTTTCAAAAATAATTTTTTTCTTAATTGAAATAAGTTTTTCTGCGACCAATTTTCATATTCGTCGCAAAATATATATATATATTTTTAAAAAATAATTATGTTCAAAGTGACATATATGGACCTATAAACTTCGGAATTTCATGAAATGTTTTTATGTGTTCATTTGATGTCCCCATTACACAAATAACCTCAAATATACATTTCACCAAATATATTATGATAAGTAATTTTTTGGAATTAACAAAATTATATTTTCAAACTCATTTATGTTAAATAAATTACTGATCTAAAAATTAGGTAAAATTCATGGTTGAAGTCATTAATGTCATCAGGAGATCGATACAATCACACAAGAACTTGTTACATGCCATTTTGAGCTCTGTAGGTCAATCTATACCATTTTGAACATATTTAGGGTTTTCTTAAAACAAACCGTTTTGCGACGAATTTTCAAATTCGTCGATTTTTTTAAAAAAAAGGATAAATACGTTCAAAATGGCACAGATTGACCTATAGAGCTCGGAATGATATTAAACAAATCCCTATGTGATTGTATCAATCTCCTGATGATATTAATATCCTCAAACATGAATTTTATCAAAATCTATTGAGATCAATGAGTATTTAATATCAAAAAGCCTTTAAGAATATCAAACTTGATATTTTTCACTAAATCATTGTTGATCTAATTGATTTAACTAAGAAAAAAATATATTGGGAGAAATTTGTATTTGAGCTTGTCTATGTTATTAGGAGATTGATACGAACACATAGAAGCTTGTTCATTCAATTCTAAGCCCTCTAAGTCCATCTACATAGTTTAAAAAGCATTTATTATGATTTTTTTCAAAAATTAAATTTTGAAACAAATTTCCAAATTTGTTGCCAATTTGTGACTAATCTGGAAATTCATGACAAAATTTGGGTTAAATAAGGATATTCTCATGAATTTGTGACGAATATTCAGATTCGTCACTATATATATATAACCTAATTGCGTTCAAAAAGACACATATGAACTTACAGACCTCAGAATTTCATTAAGTATGTTTCTACATGATCTCATTACACAAAGAACCTCAAACATGAATTTCACAGAATATATAATGATAAGTAATTTTTAGAATAACAAAATTATATTTTCAAACTCATTCATATTAAATAAATTATTGATTTAAATATATTAGGTGAAATTCGAGTTTGAGGTCACTAACGTCATCAGGAGATCGATATGATCACAAAAGAATTGGGACGAATATGGGAATTCATCACCAATCTATCATGAATTCTATGTGTTGCATATTTGCGATGAATATAACAACGAATTTATTTTCGTTGCAAAAACCCTTTTATATATATATATATATATATATATCCCAAATCTCACATTTCGTGTTTTCCCTAATCCATTTCTCCTTTTCATTTCAGCAGTAGCGGCAGCTCAGCGCGATCTCTTGCTACGACTCCACGATAAGCTCCTCTTCTCTCTTCATTCTCTCCCTTCTATTCTTAGGGTGGCGGATGTCACACGCCGGCAACGAGAAGCCGCGTGTGACACTGGCCGACCAAGAGATGCGACCCGTAACCTCTTGCGGTAGACCAGGGTCATGCATGGCCTCCCGTAGCAGGCCAAGTCACACGTGGCCTCCTGCGGGGTGCCAAGCCGAATCACTAGAAAAAAAAAGGGTATTCTACGATAAATTTTTGCGACGAAAAATTTTCGTCGCAGATTAGCGATAAATTTTGCGACAAAAATGATATTCGTTGCTAATTTGCAACAAATTTTGCGACGAAAACTTTTTTGTCGCCAATTAGCGACAAAATTTTTTCTTGCAAAATTTGTTGCGCTTTTGCGACAAAAATAATTATTCGACGCAAAATTTCCAACAAATTTTTTTTCGTTGCAAAATCATTGCAAAATTTGCGACGAATTTGATATTTGTCACAAATTTTGCAACAATTTTGCAACGAAAAAAAATTTGTTGCACATTTTGCGACGAAAATGAATATTCGTTGCAAAATTTGCAACAATATTTTTTTCGTTGCAAAATCGTTGCAAAATTTTCGGCGAATTTAAAATTTGTCGCAAACTTACAACAAATATTTAATTTATCGTAAAATTATAATTCGTCGCAAAATTTGGACGATATTTATTTTGCAATTAAATGGTATTTGTTTTGATTTTTTAAAAATTTAATTCTGCGACAAATTTCAAAATTTGTCCCTAATCTGCGACAAATTTCGAAATTCGTCCCTAATCTGCGACGAATTTGGAAATTTGTCGCAGAATTTGGGACGAATTCTGAAATTCGTCGCAAAATTTTAAATTTTTAAAAAGAAACCTAAATATTGTCAAAAAATCATAGATAAACGTACGGAGCTCTGAATTTCATGAAATAAGTTTCTACGTGCTCGTAGCGATTTCATCAAGAAATAAATGACGTCAAACTTAAATTTTACCAGATAAATTTCTAGAACAAAAATTTAAGGCCACAAAATTATATTTTCCAAGTAAATAAAATTTAGAAAATTACAATGAAAAATATATTATGTAAAATTTAAGTTTGAGGACATTTATATCATGAGGAGATCGATACGAGCACGTAGAAACTCATTTCATTAAATTCTGAGTTACGTAAGTCCATATATGAAATTTATTAATATTCTTTTGGTTTATTTAAAAATAATTATTTGCGACGAATTTGGAAATTCGTCGCAGAATTTGCAACGAATTTGGAAATTCATCGCAGATTTGGGACGAATTTAGAAATTTGTCGCAAACTTGGAAAATCCGAAATACATTCGAAATGTCGCAGATTGAGCTACAGAACTCGGAATGACATGACACAAGTTTCTACGAGTTCATATCGACGTCCTTGTGATATAAATGATCTTAAACACAAATTTCAATAAAAATATTAAGGATCAATGAAGAATTAATATGAAATTGCTTATAGCAGTTTCAGACTTAGAAAAGTTTAACTAAGTCAAACGCTGATATAAATAATAAACTATGAAAAAAATATATTATCGGAAATTCATAATTGTGGTCATTTAGCTCATCAGGGGATCAATACGAATATAAAGAAACTTGTTTCATTAAATTCCGAGTTCTCTAGGTCCTTCTACGATAATTAAACGGTATTTGTAAAAAATTTAATTCTGCGATGAATTTCAAAATTCGTCCCTAATCTGCAACGAATTTGGAAATTCGTCGCAGAATTTGGGATGAATTCTGAAATTCGTCGCAGAATTAAATTTTTAAAAAGAAACCTAAATACCTTCAAAAAATCATAAATAAACGTACGGAGCTCCAAATTTCATGAAATAAGTTTCTACGTGCTCGTAGCGATATCATCATGAAATAAATGACGTCAAACTTAATTTTTACAAGATAAATTTATAGAAAAAAAATTTAAAGCCACAAAAATATATTTTCCAAGTATATAATATTTAGAAAATTAAAAATAAAAATATATTATATAAAATTTAAGTTTGAGGTCATTTATATCACGAGGATATCGATACGAGCAAGTAGAAACTTGTTTCGTTAAATTCCGAGTTCTGTAGGTCCATATATTGAATTTATTAATATTCTTTTAGTTTATTTAAAAATAATTATTTGCAACGAATTTGGAAATTCGTCGCAGAATTTGCAACAGATTTGGAAATTCGTCGCATAATTTACAACGAATTTGGAAATTCGTCGCAGATTTGGGATGAATTTTGAAATTCGTCGCAAACTTGGAAAACCCAAAATACATTCGAAATATCGCAGATTGAGCTACAAAACTCGGAATGACATGACACAAGTTTCTACGAGTTCGTATCGACGTCCTCGTGATATAAATGATCTTAAATACAAATTTCAATAAAAATTTTAAGGATCAACGAAGGATTAATATGAAATTGCTTATAACATTTCAGACTTAGAAAAGTTTAACTAAGTCAATCGCTAATATAAATAATGAACTATGAAAAAAATATATTATCAGAAATTCATAATTGTAGTCGTTTAGCTCATCAGGGGATCAATACGAACATAAAGAAACTTATTTCATTAAATTCCGAGTTCTCTAGGTCCATCTACGATAATTAAACGGTATTTGTAAAAAATTTAATTCTGCGACGAATTTCAAAATTCGTCCCTAATCTGTGACAAATTTGGAAATTCGTCGCAGAATTTAAGACGAATTATGAAATTCGTCGCAGAATTAAATTTTTAAAAAGAAACCTAAATACCTTCAAAAAATCATAAATAAACGTACGGAGCTCCGAATTTCATAAAATAAGTTTCTACGTGCTCGTAGCGATATCATCATGAAATAAATGACGTCAAACTTAATTTTTACAGGATAAATTTATAGAAAAAAATTTTCAAGCCACAAAAATATATTTTCCAAGTATATAATATTTAGAAAATTAAAAAAAATATATATTATATAAAATTTAAGTTTGAGGTCATTTATTGTTGGGAACGAGATGGCTATAGGGGGTGAATATAGCCAGACACACACAAGTTGCACTTTGAAGTTTTCTGCGTGATCAGATTAGCAGCGGAAGAAAATGCAGAACAAATAACAAAGCAGAGAAGGAATCGCAAACCAAACAATCGCTAAGACTAAGATGTACAAGGTTCGGGGATAACTTGCCCCTACTCCTTGGCGTGCCCGTAAGGTGGGCGATCCCTTGATCGTCGGCAGATCAAGCCCCGGTGAACCCGGATAAGATAGAGCCTCCTTCTCGGTGGAGAAACCTCTCCACAGATCTCACAGATGATATAATTTGAGTACAGGAGATCTCACAAGAAGGAACACTCACAAAGCTCTCACAGGAATGCAACAAGATCGCTTAAGCACAAAGCAACAAAGAGCACGAACACAGCCCAGCCAAACTTCCCAAGTTTCTGTCTTGTTCTTCCCGTTGTCGCTCCTCTGCTTCCAGCCTCGTCTTAAGCATCTGCTCCCATCACCAGGCTCTCCATCAGCATCCACTGAAGCCACAGCCTGACCCCCTGACTCCCTGAGCACTCAGTCCACTGAAGACCCTCTCCAACTGAGCCTCCGTCAATTGCCAGCTGCTCTCCAGACGCCGTTGAGACCTGAAACAAGGAAACAGCCAAACCTGCTCCAAGGAAAGCCTCCCATTGACTCTCCTCCAATGTTTGAATCATCCCTGTAAAGCCTGCACACTCCAATAGAAGCTTAGCAACTCATATCAACATATATCAGCAGTGTATCAGAGAATCGGCAGAGAAAACAGCGCGATCAGAGCTTCTGACAGCATATTTGAATTAAAGTTCTGCTCCTGATCGGTCACCAGACCGATCAGGGAGGAGCCTGATCGGTCACCAGACCGATCCAGCAGTTTTCTGCACACTCCTGATTGGTCCCCAGACCAATCAGGCTCCTGCCTGATCGGTCACCAGACCAATCAGGCTCCAGCCTGATCGGTCACCAGACCTATCAGGCTGCTCCCAGACCAATCAGGCTCCATCCTGATCGGTTATAAGGAGATTCTCGCGACACTTGATCGTTCTCTAGACCGATCTGAACAGTATCCCTGATCGGTCACCAGACCGATCAGGAGTCGAGTAGTAAGGTTCCCAAAACCCACTGGATGCTTCCTGATCGGTCACCGGACCGATCAGGCTGTATCCTGATCGGTCACCAGACCGATCAGGCTGCTTCCAGACCAATCAGGCTCCGTCCTGATCGATCATAGAGAGAAACCTGCGATGCTGGATCGTTCTCCAGAACGATCTGCACAGTGATCCTGATCGGTCACCAGACCGATCAGGAGTAGATCAGCAAGGGAACTCAACTCACTGTTCGCTCCCTGATCGGTCACCAGACCGATCAGGAGCTGTGCAGTGAGTGAAACTCACACTCCCTGATCGGCCACCAGACCGATCCAGGGACGCATACCTAGCCTTCCAAGCTAGGATTTCATTCACCTTAGCCCTCCAAGCTAAGGATTTTTCAATCTAACTCTCCAAGTTGGGAATTTGCACCTAACCCTCCAAGTTAGGACTTTTCACCTAGCCCTCCAAGCTAGGACTTTTCACCCAACCCCTCCGAGTTAGACCTTCATCCAACCTAGCCCTCCAAGCTAGGCACCTGACCCTCCAAGCCAGGACTTTTCACCTAATTCTCCAAGTTGGGACTTTTCACCTAACCCTCCAAGTTAGGACTTTTCACCTAGCCTTCCAAGCTAGGACTTTTCACCCAACCCTTCCGAATTAGGACTTTTCCAAACCTAGCCCTCCAAGCTAGGACCTGACCCTTCAAGCCAGGACTTTTTCACCTAATTCTACAAGATGGGAATTTGCACCTAACCCTCCAAGTTAGGACTTTTCACCTAGCCCTCCAAGCTAGGACTTTTCACCCACCTCTTCCGAATTAGGACTTTTCCAACACCTGGCTTCACTCACCAGGACCCAGCTTCACTCACCGGGATTTCTATCACCTGGCTTCACTCACCAGGACCCGGCTTTACTCACCGGGATTTCAACCTAGCTTCACAAGCTAGGACCTGGCTTCACTCACCAGGGTTTCATGCCCACTCACCGGGACTTTAACCCAAATTCGCTCAACCAAACTTAAATCATTGTCAAACACAAAACAACAACCGGGCCAGACGGCATCAACAATCTCCCCCTTTTTGTTGTTTGACAACCCGATTTAAGTTTAGGTATCAATCAATTGAAGTCCGTTCAATTCTCATAAGGGAATCATGATCCTCCCCCTATAATAACCATAAACTTAATCAGTCATTTTCTCCCCCTTTGTCAAACATCGAAAAGGGTATGGTTATTAAGTTTAAACATTTATATCATGAGGATATTGATACGAGCAAGTAGAAACTCGTTTCGTTAAATTCTGAGTTATGTAGGTCCATATATTGAATTTATTAATATTCTTTTAGTTTATTTAAAAATAATTATTTGCGACGAATTTGGAAATTCGTCGTAGAATTTACAACAAATTTGGAAATTCATCGCAGAATTTGCAATGAATTTGGAAATTCGTCGCAAACTTGGAAAACCCGAAATACATTCGAAATGTCGCAGATTGAGCTACAAAACTCGGAATGACATGACACAAGTTTCTACGAGTTCGTATCGACGTCCTCGTGATATAAATGATCTTAAATACAAATTTCAATAAAAATTTTAAGGATCAACGAAGGATTAATATGAAATTGCTTATAACATTTCAAACTTAGAAAAGTTTAACTAAGTCAATCGCTAATATAAATAATGAACTATGAAAAAAATATATTATCGGAAATTCATAATTGTGGTCGTTTAGCTCATCATGGGATCAATACGAACATATAGAACTTGTTTCATTAAATTTCGAGTTCTCTAGGTCCATCTACGATAATTAAACGGTATTTGTAAAAAATTTAATTCTGCGACGAATTTCAAAATTCGTCCCTAATCTGCGACGAATTTGGACATTCGTCGTAGAAGTTGGGACGAATTCTGAAATTCATCGCAGAATTAAATTTTTTAAAAAAAACCTAAATACCTTCAAAAAATCATAAATAAACGTACAGAGCTCCGAATTTCATGAAATAAGTTTCTACGTGCTCGTAGCGATTTCATCATGAAATAAATGACGTCAAACTTAATTTTTACCGGATAAATTTATAGAAAAAAAATTTTCAAGCCATAAAAATATATTTTCCAAGTATATAATATTTAGAAAATTACAAATAAAAATATATTATATAAAAATCATATTTTATATCGTGAGAATATCGATATGAACACGTAAAAATTTGTTTCGTCAAATTTTGAATTATTTATAACACTATATGATTTTTTGAAGGTGTTTATGTTTTTTTAAGAAAAATCATTTTGGGTCGAAATTGGTTACAAATTAAATTTTGTCGCAAAATCTAATTATATATACCTCCAGATCTGCTTTTTGCCCTACTTCATTTTCGCTTATGGCGGCTGTGTGATTTGTCTGGCCCGCGCTCCTTCCCTGTGACGTGCTCCGGTAAGCGTCTGCGATTTCTCTCTTCTTTCTCCATGAGCTGTCTTGCAGAGCTCGCCTTTCTCTCTTCCGGCCGCGCATGGCCGCGCTCGTGCTACCGATCGCTCGCGCCCGTGCTCGCTCTACCCACCGTGTGCGAGCTACCAGCATTGCGCGGCCGAGTTTCCGCGCTTCCGGACTCGCACTACCACGCTCGCGTGCTACCGGTCACGCTCTATAGCACGCGACGTCCGCCCGTGCTATCGGACTCGCACGGCGCCGCTCGCAAGCTACCGGTCGCGCTCAGCCGCTATCGTTCGCACGCGGTCGCGCTCGGCCGCTACTAGCGTCACACGGCGCCGCTCGCCTCGCGCACTACCGGCCTCACGCGGCGGTGGTCGCCTCACGCGCTACCGGCCGTGCTCTCCTCGCGCACTATCGGCCTCACGCTGCAGCGGTCGCCTCGCGCGCTACCGGTCGCGTGTGGCTGCATTTACGCGATACCTGGCGCATGCAGGGGACGTCGCGCGATACTAGCTGCGCTCTGACTGGGTCACTCGCTATCTTCCGGCTGCGCTCAGCCTCCGTCGAGCATTCCCGGTCAGTTGTGGTCGTGCTCACGCGATCTCGGCCTGAGCGGGCTTGCCCGTTCGGCCGGCCTGGCTTGGCCGGGCTGGGCCTGGCTTGGTCCAGTCCGAACATATCAAGCCTGGCTCGGCTTGGGCCATGTCGCTCAAGTCGGGTTTTATAATTGAAGATGTGATTTTATATATATATATATATATATATATATATATATATATATATATATATATATATATATATATATATATATATATATATATTTGACTGTGTAATATTTTTTGTGTAGGTCTTAAGTAGACGTGTTTGGATTGACAACCAACGTCTTTGTTGGTGACCTTTGTTTGATATGTCTCTATCCTTCTTTTATTGTTTATTATTTTGTTTAATGTTTACTATATTATTCCATGTCTTAGTGTGAGTGCTATATAAGATTAGGTTTCGTTAGTTTATATTGGTTTATAAAAATTTGTGTTTGCTTGTATTATAACATACAATTAGGTATTATTTGAATGATCATGTGTTTTTCTTTGTTTGTATGTGATTAAATAATTGATCGATTTAGGATATTATTAATTAATTCTTCATTTTAATATAAAAGTAATTATTTAATTTAAGTAAATCTCAAATTATTTTTTAATTTGAAATTTCAAAAATTAATTATTCCAAATTAATAAAATCATAAAATAATTAATTTAACCTAATATGAAATAATTATAATTAATTAATTATTTTAATTAATTTATCCAATTGTGATATCAAACTAAATTAATTAATTAATTTTAAATTTTAAATTAATTAAAAAATATGTTATTAATTAATCGTAAACTCAATAATTTAATTTGCTAACTGTTAATTCTTAAATCTTAATTTATATATTAATTAATAAATTTAATCAACTAATTTTATAAGAATATTGTTATGCATATCTAATTTTTTTGGAAATTATTATTTATGTTATTATAAATTATAAACAGGCAAAATGCAGAATGAAAGGAGGTGGATGTATAAAAAAATTTACCTGATCATCGGGGTTTATCTGATGAGTTTATCACTGGATTGAGACAATTTTTGAGTTTTGCATCTAGTCAATTTCAGTATATGGATGGCAATAAGATAAGATGTCCATGCAAAAAGTGTCACAATGGTAAATTTTTACTCTGCGATAAAGTTGAAGAACATCTTTGTAGATTTGGATTTACCCAGAATTACTATAATTGGACATCTCACGGTGAACCGTTCATATCTGATGAAGATTATCAACAAAATATACAAGTCTCAGTTGGTGGTGATCAAATTTATTATAATCAATTAAATTCATATCAAAGAATGGTATTTGATGCAGTCAGTCAGAATTTCAATCCTGACATGTGTGGTGCAAGTTCTAGTTATCCACCAATAGTTGAACAAATGTTTACTACTTGTACATCACCATTGGAGGGAGTAGAAGTACCACCTGTTAATGACACATATCTTCAATTTCAAGAAGTGTTCAGTGCTGCTGATGAACCATTATGGTCTGGTTGTGATAGTCACACTAAATTATCTCTCACCGCAAGACTGTTAAATGTCAAGGCAGAGCATAATGTGTCACAAGATTGTTTTAATGATTTTGTTCAAGTTATTGGAGAGGCATTGCCACGTGATCACATACTGCCTAATGATTTTTATAGTATGAAAAAACTCGTGAAAGAATTGGGTCTTCCGGTGCAAAGAATTGATGTTTGCTGAGATGGTTGTATGTTATATTGGGGAGTTGATGAAAATGCAGAGGTTTGTAAATTCTGTAATCAATCTCGGTACAAGAGCAGTAGAACTAATCAAAAACGATGCAAATCATATAGTCAAATGTTTTATTTGCCCTTAACTCCTAGATTACAAAGACTTTATGCTTCAAAAGCAACTGCTGAACACATGACATGACATGCAAATCATCAAACAGAAGAAGGGCTAATATGTCATCCATCAGATGCAGAGGAATGGAAGAATTTTGATAGAACATATCCGGAATTTGCAAAGGAGATTAGAAACATTAGATTAGGTCTATGTGCAGATGGGTTTGCTCCGTTTGGCAAATCAGGAAGAAACTATTCATGTTGGCCAGTTATCTTAACTCCGTATAATCTTCCACCTGGGATGTGCATGAAAACACCTTATATGTTTTTAATTTTAGTTGTGCCTGGCCCACAAAATCCGAAGAAGTTAATAGATTTTTATATGCAATCATTGATTGCAGAACTTAAACAATTATGGGATGAAGGTGTTTCTACATACGATGTTCATACTAATCAGACGTTTCTAATGAAGGTTGCTCTTCTTTGGACAATAAATGACTTTCCTGCTTATGGTATGTTATCTAGTTGGAGTACCGCTGGGATCTTAGGATGCCCAGTATGTATGGAGAGATCAAAGTCTATCAGATTGAAACATGGAAAGAAGCCGAGTTATTTTGATTGTCATAGATAATTTTTACCAACAAATCATAATTTCAGAAAAAATAAAAATGAATTCACCTAGAACAGAATTGAAAGAACACCTCCACCATTGAGATTAACTGGTGAACAGATATGGTGGCGAGTGGCTGACTTTCCATCTGTTATTGAAAAGCCGCATGATACAACATATGAATATGGAAGAACACATAAATGGACTAAACGAAGCATATTTTGGAATTTACCATATTGGTATAGTCATTTGATTCATCATAATCTCGATGTAATGCATATTGAGAAGAATGTTTGTGATAATCTGATAAATACAGTAATGGATATCAATGGAAAAACCAAAGACAATTTGAATGCAAGAAAAGACTTGCGACTCCTTTGCAAAAGACCCACTCTCGATGTCGATGAAAATGTAACGCCCGCCCCTTACCGTTAGGCGGCGCATTACCTTTAACCTTTTTTTCTTACTTACTTATATCATTGCGTATGAATCTAATATTGCAGCGGAAATGAAACATAACTAATAGCATGTGCAACGATAAGGAAGTAATAATATCATATAACATCTAATAGCATCCATACTTAAATAAACTCCAAAAGAACTAGCAAGTATCATACATAAAGTAGCAACATATGTCTTATTAGAAATAAGAACTAAGTCTATAGATAGCACTAAAGTGGATCGATTAGTCAAGTCACCACCACACACATTAGCCCTTCCTGCAGCTGTCCATTCCTCAGAAATTTCTATGTTGCTCTGCAACATAAGCAAACAAACTATAAGTATAAAACTTAGTAAGCTCTTTCCTACTCACTAAATCCGTACGTCGCATGCATTTTAAAACATATAACATTTCATGGATAGCATAAGATTCATAAGGCACATAAGATACATGAAGACATATAAACATAGAACATGTGCATTTCAAAACATTAGGATGCTCTTTTAGAAAACATAGTAAATAATACTTTAAAATCATATACATCATCTTCTTTGGGGTCCCCGGCTTTGTACCCATTCTTTCTTTTGCGCGCATACCCCTATGTAGGATGCGAGGTAGCTAATCCCGACCTACAGGGGTCTACATTCTAGGCTTACTATCTTTCAGCCTAGGGACAGCTTCGGTAGTCCAGAACCGTGGATCTTTTTCAAGACCCGGTACAAGCCATTCTTTAAAGTAAAATACATATATGCATTCTTTTCTTTTCTTTCTTTCTTTCATATAGAACATGCATTCCTTTCTTTCTTTCTTTCTTTCATATTGCATGTACTATAGACATTCAATCATTCATAATCATAAGCATACTTTCATATATAGAATGTGCATTCTTTCTTTCTTTCATATTGCATGTACTATAGGCATTCAATCATTCATAAACATAGGCATACTTTCATGGCATAATCATTAGCATAAATAGCAAGACATGGAAGGACCTTTCTTTTAACACATGTAAGTGAAGCAACCATCATGCTAGTTTCATCAATACATCATACTTATAACATGCTTGTCTTAATTAAGGCAATATGTTAGTTTAATCTTTCTTTTCTCATCTTAATACATGCTGGCCGAAACTTCATAGCAAGGATATCATAACATAAGAGTCATATAATCATGGAAATAAAAACATACATTACATAAGAGGTCATTTACAAGTACCCTGGTAGTCTAGACTTCACTAAACCCTAATTTAGGTGCATAAATTATACTTGAACTTATTCTTAGCCTTTATTCTAGTAATTGGCCAAAATTCACAGTATGGATAACATAGTATAAAAGTCATATAATCTTGGAAATAAAAACATACGTTACACATGGAATCATATACAAGCACAAGGGTAGTCTAGGCTTCATTGAACACTAGTTTAGGTGCATGTTTTGTGCTTGAGCTTATTTTTAACCCTTATCCCAGTATTTGTCTGAAATTCACAGCTAGATAACATGGCATGAAAGTTCATATAACATGTAAAAAAAACATATTTTACCATTAAGGTCATATACAAGCATAAAAGTAGTCTAGGCTTCATTAAACACTAGTTTAGGGGCATGCTTTGTACTCGAGCCTATTCTTAACCCTTATTCTTGTAATTTGTCGAAACTCACAGTAGGGATTTCATAGTATAATCATTCACATAACATGGGAATAAAAGCATATTTTTCATGAGAATTCATTCACAAGTGCAAAAGTAGTTTGTACTTCACCAAACACTAGTCTAGGTGTATGATCTAGAGTTCTACTTGGATTATCATGCATATGGGTACATGTAACATTTTTCTAAACATCAATACATAGAATGAAGCATGAGTTTAGACTCAAACAACTTAGATAAGGTACTGACCCTAAGGTATAAAATTATTTCTATCATGAAATAAAACACCCAATCACATGCATATTACTTGGTTTAACTATAACTTCATGAAGGTCTATAAAAATCTGTTTTAAGGCATAATTTAAGGTCCCTTGGATGAATGTTACAGCGGTCCCTTAGCATAGATTCCACAAAATTTCGTGGCCTAAAACATTTATATAGCAAGGAAACAATCATTAGAACAATAGCCTACTTCATGCATCAACATTTATCCATTTCATGACTTGGCCGAATTCTTCCAAGTCCTTTACATCATGGAGGGCATTCAAACACCCTGTATCCATCATATATTCATTACAAAAAGGTAGTAACAATTTCATAAAATCTTCCTTTAAGTTTTTGGACATAGAAAAGGGGGGTACCCCTTTATGGCCGAAACTTCCCTCAAGGTTTTCTTCCATTTTCTTTCACCCAACATCACAAGCAAACATAAAAATCATAAAAACACATAAAAAGCCATTATGTTGCAGGTGAGGGAGTCTTACCACTTGTGCTTATGTTCCCAAAAGATCTCCAAATTTTGGAGAAGAAAAGACCTATTAAACTCTAGCAATCCTCTTGTTCTTCTCTTCATTTCTTCTTTCGGTTTCTCTAGGTTTGTGATTCGGTTTTGGGCTGCAAGGGGCTCTAGAATTTCGGTGAGGGAGAGGAGGAAGGAGAAGAGTTTGGTGGAGAGAAAGGGGAAAGGTTTCTTGGTCGAAATGCATTAGGCATTTCCTCCTCTTCATGGCCTTTTATGATGAGTAAAGAGGCAAGCACCTCTTTAATGGTGTCTCTTCAATTTTTTTGTGTCTCTTCATCTTCTTTCCCACTTATCTACAATTTCCCATCCTCTTCTAATAGCACTCCCTTGCTAGGTGAATTGGTTACATGAATATTCTTAAGGCTTTGCTTTCCTTTGAGGTCCAAGGTTCAATCCTTGGCACCTCCTCTTATTTTTGCTTTCTCTTCCTTTTATTATTTTTTTTCTTTTTCCAAGCTCGCATAACCAAAGCTCACCTAGAGAATGCTACTTATTTAATTCATACACATGCATATGCATATCATTATTCATTCCTACATGTGTAGGATACTTAAGCATAACATTAAATATAATACCTAAGCATAATTATCACACATCCACTACGTGTCAAGATAATGCCTAACATTTCTTTATTCATAACTTTTCCCCCTAAATTCATAATATTATTCTTGGCCACATGTTCCATTATTACTACGCTAGAGTGGAAAATTTGGGGTGTTACAGAAAATAGTAGAGGACCAAAGCCAAAGGCAATTTATACATTAAATAAGGATCAAAGATGTGTTGTTTGTGAATGGTTTAAATCATTGAAATTTCCAGATGGCTATGTCTCTAACTTGGAAGATGTGTCGATTTGAAGGAATACAAATTGATTGGTTTGAAAAGTCATGATTGTCATATAATCATGCAAAGACTTATTCCTATTGCTTTTAAGGAATTCTTACCGAATTTTGTTTGGGGTGCCATTAGCGAGTTAAGCATTTTCTTACATGATATATGTTCAACAGTTTTGAGATATTCACACATGGAGGCGTTAGAGAGACACATTCCAATTATTTTGTGTAATTTGGAAAGGATATTTCCACCTTCATTTTTTGATTCCATGGAACATCTTTTGGTTCATTTGCCATACGAGGCCAAAGTTGGAGGACCTGTACATTTTCGCTAGATGTTCCATTTGAAAGGTAAAATATACTATGACAATATCTTAATGCATAATAATTATTTCATTTTATTATATATTAATATCTAATATAAGTTATTTTATTACAATTAGATTTCTATATCATTTGAAGAAAAAAATTAAAAATAAGGCACGAGTTGAAGCTTCTATTGTTAATGCATATATTGTGGAAGAAGTTACAACTTTAGCATCTTATTATTTTGAGCCCCACATTCAAAGCAAGAGACGGAGACCAAGAAGAAATGATGAGGGTCCTATTGATCCTAATTTTAACTCATTCTCAATTTTTAATTATCTTGGTCGACCAAGTGGACAATGTAAAGAGAGATACTTAACTGGTCAAGAATGGCAGGTAGCGCATACATATATTTTACTTAATTGTCCTGAAGTATCGCCATATTACCAGTAAGTATATATTCCCTCAATTTCCAATTTTTATGTTGTAAATTGATTGCATAATTATTATTTTTTTATGGTAGGATTTTTCAAAACTTATATTCTGAATTATCGACACACGAGTTTGATCGTTTATGTGAAGAAGAATTTGCACCATGGTTCAAATCATATGTAAGTATAAAATCCAAATTTGGTTTTATATAAACATATTTTTAACAATTGACATCTTTGTCATTAGGTTCATGATAATCAAACTCACATTCAACATGAAATGTTGTTCCATCTATCATGGGGTCCAAAAGCATTGGTACGCACTTGGCCAGCTTATTTTATAAATGGATATAATTTTCATACTCAAGAGTATGGCATGGGCAAGAGTACAATGAATAGTGGAGTTTGTGTAAAATCATCAAATGATGAAGATCCAAACAATGATTTTTATGGTTTGCTGGATGAAATTATAGAGCTAGAATATCCTGGCCCAGCTATGCGAGTTATTATATTCATGTGTCATTGGTTTGACCCTATCAAAGGGATGAATGTGCATCCACAGTATAATTTGGTTAAAATAAATCATAAGAGATTGTATAAGAGATATGAACCATTTATATTAGCACAACAAGCAATTCAAGTATTTTATGCTTCATATCCTAGTTTGAAACGTGACAAATTGGATTAGTGGGTTGTTTGTAAAATGAAAGCATGGAAAAAATTGAGGAACGTTGGGAAGACATGCATATCAACAAGAGCAAGTTGTAAATTCATTTCAGACAGAGGAATATATTATTCCAACATTACGAGATCCTAGTGGAATAGTAATAAATGTGGATGCAAGTGAAATTGATGATGATGATGATGATGATGATGATGATGATGATGAAGATGAAGATGATGATGATGAGGAGGAGGAGGAGGAGGAGGAGGAGGTGAAGGATGAGGATGACAATGACAATGAAGACGTTGATTTTTGATGATGGGTAAGTTTATTATCTTAATATAAAAAATTAATATATAGTTGATATCTCATTTGTAATCTTATATATATTATCTGTTAATGCTTTATATTTCTTGCTGTTTATAGGTCATCACAGGTGATATATTGTCGTCGCAGGATTTGCGCATTCTCTTTATCTATACGAATATGGTAAGGTGTTTTTTAGTCTTACATCTTATAGTTCAGTTCCAATAACAGATATTTCTTATTTTCTAGGCTTGTAGTAGGTTCTCAGTTTTTAGATTTATTTGACATATATAC